>JAJKFI010000005.1:36707884-36729884 GCA_029204185.1 Lerista edwardsae
GGTCTCCAAGCCCCCAACTCTGCTACTATTTACACAAATACACAACACGTACTGCTACACCATCTGTAGCCTCAAGACCTCTTTCACAAAGTCATAGAAGAAACCATGTCTGAGGCATGTTCAAATAAGAATTGTGATTGACACTTGTATCAACCAAATATGGCCGCTATCAACGGATCTTCTGAAATGGCTGCCCATATCATGAGGAGGATGCTCAATTTCCTCATAAAATTGCAGATGTTTGCTTCAGAAATAAACAATCCTGGATGAATTATTTAAATAGCCTATTCATCTGAAAAAAAGCTATTTGTCTTGATTCAATAACGGGGCAACACTGCAAAAGAACCCTGCAAATCACCTCAGGAGCCACCAGTTGAAGAGCTCATTGACACCAGGCTTAAATGGCCTCAATCTCAAATCCTTTTTCTTTTTCTTCTTTTTCTTTGTTTTTCATTTTTTGGGGGGACAATTAACAAAGGACGGATAGTCCACTGCTAACTAAATGCAGTTACACCAAAGGAGTGTGCACTACATCCTGTGGGGTGGCCAGTCTTCTGGGTGAGGCAATATTTGTTGCCCATGGAACAAATGTGTTCACTGCCCAACTGGGCATACTTAGACCTGTGCCAGCAATTTTGCTCGAGCAAATCTGAGTGGAGCTGGGAGAGTGGATCAAGGCCAGAAGAGTGATACGATAGCAGCAGCACTGTCAGTAATACTGCCCCCTTCCTGGTCTCAACCCCCCCCCTCCTCCCCACCCTGTTCCTCCTGCCCTCCTGCCTAGTAAGTGCTGACTTCCTGGCACTGGGAGGTGCTTAATAGTCTGCTGGCATCTGGCTGTCCATTGCTGGCCTTGGCAGCCTGGCCACTCTGACTAGTGTACTGCCTTTTGCGACAGCCATAAAGCATGCTGAGCCATCAGAGCACAAGGTCGAAAGGTGCAGCAGCCTAATAGGAATTGTGCCAACGATCTCATGCATGGGGATTTTGTGGCCACACTGTAGATCTGTGCTCCAGCTCGTTTTCACTGTGCCACACTCTGGATGTTCCACTGAATGTTCCATTCCATTTATGTCTTCAAAGAGAGAACAGAGAATGGCACTCCCAGCATGCCACATTACCAGAAGGCACTTCTAGCAAGCCAGGCATTTCTGATAAATCTGGCAGCATGACGATTGGGTGGACAATTGTTTTTTGGCCCTATGTTAGTTGCATAACGGCATCAATTGCATTGCCAATGGCTAGGGCAGCAATTTTCAACCGTTTTCATCCCACAGCACATTGACGAGGCGCTAACATTGTCAAAGCATGCCATTACTTCTTTGACAATTGACAAGCACGCTGTACGGTCAGTGGGGTGAGGGGCTCAACCCCCTACCCACGGCCCTTCTAATAAATGACACTTTCCCCAAACCCCCCAGGTACACTTGCAGACTATCCACAACACACCAGTGTGCCAGGGAAATTGCTGAGCTAGTGACACAAGAATTTTCACCGTATTACTCGAGGTCATTTTCTCCAGCTACTGTACAGTCTACAGCTACTAAGTCAGGCTTTTCTCTCTCATTCTTTAATTGATAGCTCTGTTGTCAGCTGGCAGCCCTAAATCTTGTCTTTATGTCAATGGAAGTTCTATTCCTTCAACTGCTGTTGCTTTGCTGGCCTCCCACTGGGCCTTTCAGTATCAATTTGCTGTCTCTTTGCAAACCACAAAAACTTGCTCTGGCACAGCAGACCTTTCAAGGGAAGAGCTGGCAAATGTTCTAGTGGAACTGGAGATGGGGGTTGCTCTCCAACGTCCCCCTTCCCGCTCCATTCACCCAATTCCCCCTTCACCCACGTGAAGAACCTTCACTTCCCCACACCCATCTCTTGGGACCCTACAAATGGGGAGACAGGTGAACTCAGAGAATGGCAATAGAGGCATGGGCAGGAATTGCTGGATTAGAGTGGAAGGAAGTGGTTGTGGAAGGAAGGAATGAAGGTGTGGTTATATCAAATCTTCCCACATTTATTAAAAAAAACTGGAAGCCACATGGTTGTTTTGCAGGGAAAAAAAGACATGTAATGGATTGTGGATCTGAACAAAAAATGTAAATCATTAGCAAAGGGAAATAGGTTGTTTTAAGAATGATTGAAAAAGACTTTTATAATGTATTATGAAGATTAGTTGTAGTGGTTTTCAGGGTTACAGACCACATGGGGAGATACCACCAGGTGGTGGGGAATGGCACAAAAAAGGTAGAAATATCCTGGCTGAGCTGACTGGAAGGCCAGGCCTACGCAGTGCATTTATCTGGGCTCCAGATTGGAAAGCCTGATAGACCTGGGTTCTAGAGTTTTTTCTGGCTGTTGCTCTCATTCCTCTGTCCCATTTTGCCCCCTCTCCAACCCTCTTCTGCCTGCCTCATTGCTGCCCTCCCCCGCCCTGCCCTGAGTGACACTAACCCTAGTGACAGTCCTGGATTAAGTAGTCCTCAATTTGGGGCATTTTATTCAGATCCAGATTTGGGTGATGCATGAATTTAAGTAGAGATTGCCTTTTTTCCCCACGAGGCTGGTGACATTATTTATTTATTCTTCTACTACTATCACCACCATCAGTACTACTACTACTACACAGAGCCGTAACATGCTCTGATGGTACCAGGGGCAAGGCAATGTTGTGATGTCGCTTCCTGTGACATCATACTCTTAGCACTACCACCCAGCCTCGCCACACCACCAGGATGTGTGAATGCTCCATTTTGAAGCCAAACAGACAAAGAGGAGAGCGGCGAACCATCGTCTGCTCCCAATTTTTTCCCCTCTCCGCCTTCGCCACCGCAACTGGCACCCAAAGTGCCATAATGGCACCCAAATGGCACTCTGACGGTGCCCATAATAGGCATCACCTCACACCCCACAAATGATCCGCCTCTGTGTATCCCAGTAGCACTTGCCAGCCCAAAGAGGTGGGAGTTTTCCCCTGAGGGTTTGTCTTTTGGGAAACAAACATCCTACAAAAACCGTCTTGATTTTGTGACCTTACGTTCAAAAACCCATGTGGAAAGTTCCAAACTCAGAGATTGAGAGGGACTATTGGGAGAGAGCTCCTTGGGTATTCCATGGCACAAAATCCACAGATCAACTAGATGACAACAGATTTATCAATAGTGTTTGCTTTGGACAACTCTGCCCCATGTATGCACACAATCAGGTGCATGCTTGCTTGCACATGTTATGCAGGTCACACTTCTCAAGCACATTGTCCTTCCATTGCAGAATCTCAGGGGAGATGGAAGGCCAGAACGTCTGAGCCATCTATCATACTTAACTATAAAGACAATCCCATGCATGTCTAGTCCCACTGGGTTCAATGGGATTTACTTAACAGGTCATTATGTAGAAGATTGTAGCCTAGATATGATTATGGGCACAATCCTAATCTGGAGGTAGGCAGGCATAGTTAGGCCAGCAAGGTTTGGCCAGCACAAGGGCCATCCTAAAGCGTGTTTGGACCACTCTCTGAGTCAGGGAGGATGGCACACGTCTGTGTGCTGGCCTTTCTGACTCTGAGAGTGGTCCAAATATACTTTACGGTGGCCCTTGTGCCGGCCAAACTTTGCTGACCTAACACTGTCAGGCTAACTCCAGGTTAGGATTTCACTCTTAGAACGCATTGTGAGGGGTAGATTTGGATGTTCTACCACTCCCCATATTATGCAACAGCGGGATGATTCAACAGGTGGAGGAGGGTTGTAGGACATGCACTCATATGCTTCCCATGTGATCTGGAGCGTTAGTTGGGCAGAATCATCCAACACGCCCATTGGCATAAGGGAGTCATAATCCAGCGGCAGTCAAATATGGAATGTGAGCAAGTGTAATCATACCTGCCAACAGAAGAACATCTTCAGTCTCTTTCTAGGTCTGCAGCTTTCAGCCAAATTGATGTTCTTTTTTCTTCTTCTTGAAAATTATAGCAGCTACAGTGAGGATTATTGTTTCATAGCTCCTGATAAGTACTTTTTGGCACATACTATTCTTGCCAAGCAACTTCTGCTCGCTGAAATGCATCCCCCACACAACAATAGTGGACATCTTGATTTGTAGTAATGGGTTTCTTGGAGGCTACAACCTTATGGTGGCTATAAGAAGGCCATCAATAGCACTTTCATGTGATGACTGTAGTATACTGACACTCAGTTGCTAAGAACATAACATAAAACTCAATGATGAGTAAGTGTCATCTTTAATGCGCGGCCCAATCCTATAGAGGGTCTATGGTAGAAGGTCTCATTAAGTCCTCTTATGGCGTTATAAATGTTGCACCATTATGCATGTCAGAGCCGCCAGGGCAAATGGCTGGAGTCTCTGTGGACCCCTAGAGACTGACCCAGCCTCAGGGTCTAAGCACATAAGGGGCCAATTGGGGTGTGTTGTGGGTGGTTCACAAGAGGTTCAGGGAAGGAGCAGGTTGTAGAGGAAGGAAGACGGGCTTGGCTTGAGGCAGGAGGGGGTTTATCACAGCAGTAGCAGTGTACACAGGATCTATCCCCAACATACCCCCTGCCTCTCTTTGGACGTATACCAGCAAAATAGTTGGTATAGGTCCAAGGAATCAAGTGGCCTATGAGAGGTGAATTTAAAAAAAAAACATTTTTACATATTTTCCAGCTGTTTGGTCACACACACCCCACCACTACCATAGCACATAGTGTGCTCTGACAGCAGAGCTGCACCACATAAAATTGTGGATGATAGGGCACATTCGCCACCCCCGTCACCACCCACTGCGCCGCCCCTTTACGCCCCTAGCACACCTCTGGAACACCCTCAGTGAGGCCATGCACCAACCGAGTGCCGCCGATGCTCGACCAGTGCAAGGCTAGCGCTGCTGATGGGCACAGTGGCGCCTGTGCACCGACACTGCTGCTTGCGCCGGTCCAGCGCCTGACTAGCTAGCGCAGATGCGCTTGATAGCATGTTTGCAACAGTGCTGAATTAGAAAGGTAGATCTGTGGCTCGGAACCCAATCCTGGACACATCTCCTCAGAAGTAAATCCCATTATAGTCAATGGGGCTTACTCCTAGGAAAGTGTGGATAGGAATTGCACCTTAACTATTTAGCAGGCGCAGATCCGAGTAGCGCATTGGAGAGGCTGGAGCCTCCATAACGGTAATGGCGCAAATGTGCCCTTGCCGCAGGAAGGCTCCAGCCTCCCCTACTCAGCTTAGGACATGGTGCTGGCCTCGCCAGTCCGACGCTGGGTATGAGTGTGGTAACAGTGTAAAACCTACGGTGCCACAACCTAAAACCAGAGTAATGGCCAAACTCTGCCATTTCAGCCAAAGACAGCAACATTTTTAAACAAGCTTCACTTCAATAAAACTTCCAAGACTTTTTTTTCCTAATTACCTCACAAGGGATTCTGCTGAGGCTTCGAGTGATGATGCTGGGGGGAGAAGACACTTCTAAAATATAAAAAGCACCTTGGACTCCCTCTGACCAAAGCTGTGATTTCCAGCATTTCCACCTCTTCTAAGCCTTTATGAGGAGAAGAAATTCCATAGGTGGAGTTTTTTCCTGATATGGTGAGGCAGGAAAGCTTCACCTTCACAGGAAGGGGAATGCTTCACCTGCTGAAGCTTCTGCTTTCCATGCAGCTCTGAAAGACACAGGAGCTTTGTCAGAAAGAAATGACAGTCCTTGGGGACATGGGATGTGTGGTGTCTCATTCAGAAGAGCCATAACTCTTCTGAATGCATCTTGAAGCAAATGTTCCTAGAGGCTGGGAATGGCATGAATTTACTCTCTGTTGCCGTGGTTCTCAAACCTTTTAGCACTGGGCCTAATTTTTTAGAATGACATTTTTTCAGTCATTTTCCAATAGCAAAGTGAATCAGAAAGAAGAAGAAAAGCCTATTTACAGCATTGACACAAGCAAAATAACCACACAGCCATCCCCTTTTCCAGTGTCCCATCTTCCCATATTTTCAAAATGGCTACCCTAGGTGCTTTGCAATCCACCTGAAATTGGTTTGTGGCCTACTGGTAGGTCCCAGCCCACAGGTTGGGAACCACTGCTCTACTGTGTTTTGCTGCAGTGGACCTGCTGATGTGGAAATGTTGAAGGTCACATAGAAAAGGCATCAGACGGATGAAGACAGATCTCACATTGTAGGGCTGTCTGAACACAAGGTCACTACCCTGAAAACAAATGTCACCAAAGGGTGTTTCTTTAAGCCACATCCACTCCCCTTCAGGTGTTATATGTCTTTGTTCACTCTGCTGCTTTCCTGTTCTAGAACTGCCTTTCTCCAAATAACATCCTATCAGGGCTGAACGGCACCTTCTTGCTTGATTCTGAATGATGAGGCTGACACACAACTCACACTTTCAAAAATATGGGCTTCAAAATTATGCCGTTGCCTCAGGTTCGCTACAGGAGGACTCTCTTCACTGCACTTGTGTGGGCCTGTTACTGGTTATTTCAAGCCCCACACAGTTGGAGCTAGGACCTGCTGGTGGTGGGTGGGGAGTCTCCACCAGGTCAACAATGGGAATAACAAGCCCGTGTCTTGCAAACGCACAATAACATTGATGCTTCTTTGCTGTGAAAGGTTTAGAAGCCAGCGCCCAGCATCAAATAGTGCCAGCATCTGTGTCTGGATCACAAGGCCTCTCATTACAGCAATCAGGACTTCTTCACATTCTCGCAGCAGCAACAACATCCCTGCACCAGACATCTCAGGCTCTTATAACAGCCAGTGGGTTGCGGCTGTAATTCCATAATACTGTGACAATCACTGCTGAGAGCATCACCCTAAATATAAAAATGGAGACTAATTGATTGTATTTATTTGCTCGTAACAGCCATCTTGCAGGCAGTGCCATGCTGATTAGGATGAGTTATGAGCGGCTCTGAACTATTTGTTAGTATTCTTTCCCCGCCCTCTCTTTCTGCCTTTCTCTGTGCAAGTGCCTTCTGGCATTCTGTCAGCAGGATCTAAAGTACGGTGAGGCTTCAGCAGCATCACATACAGTCAGGTCTGCAGGGATTCCATCAAGATAGATGCGATGAGTTTTCTGAACAGAAAAACAGCATCCAGTGGACCCGTTAGCAGGAAATGTGCC
This sequence comes from Lerista edwardsae, assembly GCA_029204185.1. Classification (NCBI taxonomy): domain Eukaryota; kingdom Metazoa; phylum Chordata; class Lepidosauria; order Squamata; family Scincidae; genus Lerista; species Lerista edwardsae. The sequence continues at coordinate 36,715,005 of JAJKFI010000005.1, forward strand.
ATTGCTCTCACCCAACCCATCTTCCCAGGTCAGTGGGCTCACATGCTCAGTGTTGACTGCCTGAGTGTGTGCTACTCTGACAGCTGGTGCAGCAGAGTGGCTGAGGGACTTGAGCTGTAAATCAGGATGGCCCTGCTTTGAATCCTACCTCTGCCCTGAGCTCCAGAAGGGACCTTAGGCAAGTCACTCCTTCTGTGACTGCAGGACAAGAGGCAGCAGGACTGACTCTATGTTTAAGAGGGCCCTTGTCAAAGTCCCTTCCAGTAGGCTTTGTCAAAGTCCCTTCCCCTCCTTTGTCAGCAGGCTCTGATAGCAGCAGTAGTAGTGTCCTTTTTAATGGTGGCTGGTTGGCTGCTGCCATGTTAGCTCCCAATGAAAAGCACGTTTGGCCACTCACGGAGTCAGGGAGGATGGCACATATCTGTGTGCTGGCCTCTCTGACTCCGAGAGTGGTCCAAACATACTTTACAGTGTCCCTTGTGTTGTGTCCCTTTACAACCATAACTGTGCTGGCCTAACTCCAGGTAATTGATTCATTTGCAAGTGATTTGTGATTCATGTGTAAGTAAAAATTTGTAGGCTCCAAGTGTACACATTTTGTCAAGACTGGGCTAAGGCAGGTTCTCATGAGATTTTTTTTAAGAGCTGAAATTCACTTTTCTACACCACTGGTATGTTATAGTACAAGAGGGGCCCCCATTCTCCTTTGCATCTAGTTTTCTTAGAATTGTATAGGAGGAATAAGTTCTCTAGATTTCAGGACTGCCTCACAATTACATGGAACTGGCTGCCTGCCTGCCCTGATATTTGAATGGAAACACGGTCGCCAACAATCCATCATAAAAATATGGAAGAAACTACCGGAGAACAAATCCAACTCCTTTCCGAACACAAGTTTTCTCTCTCCGAGTGGGGCTTTGAAGAATTGCTTCACTGTCATGTGCTATATATTTCTGTGCATGCTGTCAACAATTGATAAGCCATAACAAAAAGTAATCATGTCTAGTGGAGTGTGAAAGTCGTATATTTGAATATGTGTTTATATGCATAGAGGATTTCAGGCTTCAGCTCAGAAGAGGGCGGAACAAAGTTGGAGAGCTCATTGGAAGGTCTTGCAAATGGAAGGGTAAGTGGCTGCTTTGAAAAGTTGCAAAGGGAAAAAAAATTCCTTTGGTGTCAGGAGGTTAGATTGGTAGTGGTGTTTGTGGAAAGCAAGGAATACATAGGTTTGTCTCTTCTAGTAATGAGAGCCTGACAGTTGCAATGTGTTGGAGCATTGATGGACATCTTGTGTTCTAACAAGGCAGACACCACAAATATGGTCAATCATTCAGCAGGAATTGCACTGAGAGTCAGAAATAAAATAGCCAGCCCCTCACAGGTTCTGATAATCCTCTTCATTCTGCGACAGATAAGGGGATCTTAATGGTGCAATCCTATACCAAAGTTGCATCAACGTCACTGGGATGTCGGCACAACATTTGTCACCTTCTAGGCCTGTCCAGCACATGGGGAAAGGGGAAATAAGTCCAGGCAACTTCTTGCTTGTACAGCCCTCCCAGTAAGTTGATCTGCAGCTATAAAGATTCTGACGTAGCTATCAGCAAATCATTGAAAAGATGGGACATCAGAACTGGGCTCAACACAAATACGTTATTTGACTTGCTTTCTTACCATTGCTAACTGGGCAAGAGGCACTTTTTCAAGGGGTGTTCCTCTTATATTTAGCAGGGGAAGAGTAACAGTCCCTCTTCACCCCAGCACAGTGTCTTTTCTAGTGGCTGCTGCTGCTGGTGTTCTGCATTTTTTTAGATTATGAGCCCTTTTGGGACAGGGAGCCATTTAACTTTATTTTTTTGCCTGTACTTTTTGTGAACTTTTTGTTGAAAAGCGGTATATAAATACCGTGCTTGCTTGCTTGTGACTGTATGGAAAGTTTTATGTAATCTGAAAATATGCAATCTACCAACCATTAATGTGGGGTCTGAAAGCCTGCCCTATGTACAGTGGTGTCATCTAAATGATTTAAGAACAGGTACTCACTTTTGATTGGCACGTGTCAGGACCCGCCCACCGGAAGTGACATCATAAGCCAGAAGTGATGTCGTGGCAGGAAGTGACATGAAAAAAGCCCTTTTTGAGGCCTCAGATGATTTTAAACTGACCCAACGGTTGCAACAGTATTCCACAGCACCCCCAGAACATGTTAAGGAGGCCTGGCATCATGTTAAAACCCCAGAGCAACTCATTTTTCAGTGGCAAGGAAAGGAAAGGCTCCGCTCGCTGCCTGCCTGCCTGCCTGGCTCTGAGAACATGCAGGCAACTCAAACATGCAGGAAATTCAAACGTTGCAGAGGGCGGAGTCAACGAGTGGGCGGGCGAATGGGCGGGGCCAGCTGTAATCCTAGAAACCGGTACTCGCATACCCCCTGCATGACATCACTGCCTATGTATGTCTTTTAAACTGAGTCCTCTATTGTTGCTTTAATGCATCTCCTGGCACAGCAGTTTCGGTTTGTACAGGACACTTTAATGAAACAGAAGTGCTTTCTTGTTTCTTTTGCATTCACTTCTAACCAAATTCACAAGAGGGACAGTGGAGTGTAACATGGGTGCATAGCAGGACACTTATCCATGGCCTTTTGACACAATGGATACTATAAAAGCTTCTTAACTTTATAAGCAAACCGCAGCACCAAAAGAGGAGTAGTCATATTGAATATGTCACTAAGCAGCTACTTCTGTTATGTTCCGAAAAAATATTTCAGGAAAATTTACACGGTTCTTAACTACATTTGAAACTGGTTTGTGAGTTTACAGCTTATCTCAATATCAATGATAATGATAAATAAAAATAGGTAGCACGTTCTTGATGTAGTTTTTACACAATTATTTGACCGACTTCCATCTGCAGCCCTTTGTATTTTCAGTTGAACTTTGTGCAGGTGTCTCTGCACAGCGCCATTCCAAGCCACTTGCATCGGCCAAGCATGGTCGCAAACATGCCATAATGCCGTTATTAGGCTGCATCCAAACCCCTGGCCCTGGCCTGCGTGACCCCGATTCAGGCAGTGCAGCATGCTTGGATTTGGGCTGCCATGCAGCCAGCACAGATCTGAGCAGCCCCATAGGGGTGGCTGGAACCTACTTCGGGGTAAGGGGATGAATATGGAGGCTCCAGCCTGTTCCCAAGCAGCGCCGGATATAGCGCAGGCCAGACAGCCTGCCTGTACCAGAGGAGGTTAGGATTGCACTCGCAGTTACAGCCCAATCTTATGGGCACACAGTGTGCTGTACAGTGGTCACAAACTGTGATTTGCCATTTTGTGCAGCCAGGCCACCACCACCGGTGGAGCAGCAGCCACCCTATGCCAGAGGCCTTCCCATGAACATGGGTGCTGGTAAGGGGAGCAGAAGGCGAGGGATGGAACTGGGCTGACACCCGGCGGGGAGTAGGGCAGGTTGAGATTAGAAAGGGAGCAGCGTTGGCAGCAACAGCAATGCCAACATCCTATCTCCCTTCCTGCCCTCGACCCACCTTTCCAAGTCCATTCACACCTACACCAGCAGAATTGCTGGTGCAAAGGAAATGGTGCTGGTGGCAGGGGAGGAGAGAAGGGTCTGGGAAGGAAGCAGGGTTGGTGGCAGTGGTGGCTGCCAGGTCCAAACATCCTTCCTGCACCAGATCCTGCAGCCGGGTCCACATGACCCTTCTGTGACCCTTCAGGCTTACCGCCAAGTACCGGTAATTGTAAGGGAGCAAACGTCCCAGACCTCGGGGCCTGCCCTCCTGCAAGATGCAACGCAAACTGTTTCAGTGCAGCTGCATCAGCTGGGGGGAAGCAAGGATCAAGCGGCAAAGTTGTCTTTTTGTCATCTTCTGAAAATTTTGACAAGGTGCTTTTCAGTCATATCAGTCTCACAATTTTTTTTAAATTTTATATTTATTTATTTTTTTTAAAAAAGAAAGCACTATAAAGGATAAAAACTCAGCAAAAGAGCACTGTTCACATCCTCATCCACATACCCCCTGGCCTCAGGCAGTCTCACACCAGTTTTGCACTACAGGGAATCTCCACGTTAGCCAGAAATTCATGAAGCTCAGCATATTGCTCGATGAAGTGAATAAATATATTCACTCGTACGTGTGGAAAATTACTGTATGACTTGTAAAAAGGTTGTGCCACTCTGCGCCACATCCAGCGAAAGCAATTATAGCACAAGGGAAGACGGGCGAGAGGAGGAGTTGGCGATTGCAGGCACGTCTTGGTGGGGTTGTTTCCGTGTGCAGGTTTGATACTCCTGCTGTACTCTTTGAGCTGAGTCCGCTTTTTTTTAACTTATTTGTTATTAGCTGAGGCTGCTAGGTTGTTTTTTTTCCCCTCTTGGCTGCAGCTATTTAGCCAGGAATAGTGTGCAGACAAAATTGATAGATTTGTAAGCGAGTGCAGTGGAAATCATAATAATCACTTGCAAAATGGTGCAGGTCCTTCTGCTCCATCAGAAAACAGTGGTGAATTGTCCAGGAAGAAAATTAAAGGTTTCCCACCAGGAAATGACTGTTCAAGGCTGCTAAGGGAAGGCATTTTAAAATTGTTCTTGGGTGGCCACCACAGGCCACCTTCCTGCCTCTGTTGCAAAATACTTAGAAATAATGATGCTCAACGTTGTCCTGAAGAGACGAGGTTGCTTTCTGCATTTATCCAACCACACTGCAAATCGGTAATTGACAAGTACAGTGCTCCAAAGTTGGAATAAGGAAATCTGGGCCACCTCCACCCTCTGAATCCAACTACAATTGTGGTTGGTTCAGGAAGGTTTTCTGAGGGTACTCAGAATGTGCATTTGGGGCAAAAACAAATCGCACAACTTCCATTCCCCCAAGAAACCGGAAGTCACGTTTTTTAGTCTGAAACGGGCATTCTGAGGAAAGCAGAATCTCAACACCCAGCCTCCCTGGCCCTCAGAAAACCTTCCGGGAATGACAGGAACACAGCTCTGGTGACATTTGGAGGGTTTGGGGTGGGCCCGAATCCACGGGTTCAGAACCTGTGGATATTGCAGGCCCACCTCTGTGTGTGTGTGTGTGTGTGTGTGTGTGTGATAAAATAAAATGAAATTGATTTCTTTGTCAGATACTGTGTGTGGATTATTATTGTAAAGCATAGATTTCTGGATCCAAATGTATGGTTCAAAAGAAAGGTTTATTGACATATTTGCAAATGCCAAATAGAACAAGCTGCGTACCACACCTTGCACAAAATGGGTGCAACAATTTATACTACTGAGGCAGAGTTTCTTACTGTATTTTCATTGGTTATTTCCCAGCCCCCTGCTAGCACTCATGCAGAATAATTTACTTCCCCCCCCCCCGTCCCTTGCACATGCTTTTACCCAGGATGCATAGGGATGGCTTTTACGCTGACTCAATGCAAGTTTCACCCAAGGTTACAGCTGTCTTGGTTCTGGGAACTTTCTTCCATGTATCAGTTTAGGAATACGCACCGCCCTCCCCTTTTACCAGTCAGGCCTTGCCTGGGCCTGAAACACCATTAACCACTTCTTTCTCTCTAGAGAGAAACAGTAGGCCTTATAGTTTAGTGTTGGAGTTCAAAATTCCCATGGGTTTGTATGACGATTGATTTATATCCCACATTATTAAAGTTTATTATTTTTTTCCACTTTGGGAGACTCAGGGCGACTTACAATGTTAATTACCAGCCAATTAAAAACACAATCTATACAAAAATGAAATAAAAACAAGCTGCAGGAAATGAAACTTGGGGCTTAGTCTGACCCACTTTCCAGCCCTGATGCAGCTGCCGTCCGGCCTTGAAGTAAGGAAACAACATTCCCTGACTTGGATGAGGCCACCCCACAGCTGGATGTAGTGCCCGCCCCTTTGGCACAGCTCCATCAGTGCTGGAAGGTTGGCTAGGATTGGGCCCTCAGGCTGTAGTCCTATTCACACTGTCCTGGAGTAAGCCCCACTGAACACAGAACTTCCTTCTGTGAAGATACGCATAGGATTGTGCTCACAGCCAGAAGGAGAGCCAAGCAAGTCAGCGAATGCTTCTTTAAATAGCCTATTCTTCAGCCTTTGTAGTAAACGGGTAAATCAGGGATTAAAAATTAGTAAAGGAGGAGAAATCTCTTCAGTACAGGGCAGGAAATGCCACAGTTTCAGGGCTGCCACCTAGAAGGCCCTGCCATGCATCCCTTCCAACTGAGAGCACAATCCAAACCTGGAACTGGCTGGCACCGTTAGACCAGCCACGTTTGGCTGGCACAAGGGCCACCAGCAAGCACATTTGGACCGCTCTGAAAGTCAGGGAGGATGCCACACATCTGTTTGCTTGCCTCTCTGACTCCAAGAGTGGTCCAAACATACTTTACGGTAGCCCTTGTGCCAGCCAAACTTGGCTGGCACTAACTGTGCCGGCCTAACTTCAGGCTAGGATTGCGCCCTGAATCTCAGAAGGCAGCGGGACACACAAGACAGCCTTGTTCTCTGTCTACTGTCTTAATGGACAGGTGGGTTGATACAGACAAAGGCAGTCCTTCAGGTATCTTGGTCCCAGCCAAGTAGAGCTTTAGAGGTGTGGGGGTGCTCTGCTCCTCTTTGGAGAATGGCCTGGGGTGCTGATGTCACGGTCTTCAATCTTCTTCCCATAGTCTTTCTGAGGATATGGAATTGGATAACTCTGGTATATACTGCCCAAAGGTCTGCTAACTGGACAAGAGGCACTTTTTCCAGTGGTGTTCCTCTTATATTTAGCAGGGGGAGAGTAACTGTCCCTCTTCACCCCTGCGCAGTCTTTCTAGTGGCTGTTGCTGGCGGTCTGCCTTTTTTTTAGATTGTGAGCCCTTTTGGGACAGGGAGCCATTTAACTTTATTATTACTATTTGCCTAACCGCTTTGTGAACTTCGTGTTGAAAAGCGGTATATAAGTATTGATTGATTGATTGATTGATTGATTGATTGATTGATAGAAGGCAACAAGAACCATGTAATAAAGAATCTTTCAGTGATGAGTGTGACACAGCCTCTCCCCCCCCCCATGCCCATGCTACTGTTAGACTCAGGGAAATATAGCTGAATACATTACATGCAACATAATGTGAAATTGATTGTGGTTACATACCCAAGCAGACCAGCGACGTAGGTGCTACTTGGCAAGCATTTTCTTGTGCCGTGTGAGAACAAGGAGCTAAAAATACCCCGTGTGCTTCTCAATGCTGGTATCACCCTGTTCTTGCAAGAGCTTCCATGATAATGAAACTGATAAGTACATTTTCTAATCATAGGGTGTAAATGAGCACCCAGCTGAGAACTTCCCCTTCTCAAGATGTGCTACATCAGTGGCAGCTGACTGAACTGCTGGAGCCCTCAGTTTGAAAAAGATACCAGAAGAAGTTGAGACTGAGTTAAAGCCAAACGTCGTTCTTTTAGCCTAGCAACAGGCTTGGCATGCCACAGTGTTTTTTTTAAAAAAGGTCCATGGCTGCTTCCATCAATAGAACATTGCAGTCTAGAATAATTAAGCTGCAGGTACAGGTGTGTCCTAATATCCACAGGGGATAGGTTCCTGGCTCTTCCATGGATACCTGAAACCGTGGATAAGAGGGAACTCTATGTAAAGTATAGGGTTCTCCACACAGACCCCAATCCTTCCCCCACACGAGCAAGGAACGGGGCCCTTCCCAATTCACGGATAATTGAAATTGTGGATATGAGATACAGGGGCCCACCTGTATATCAGCTGGGTTTGAATTGAACTAATAGCCATTCTCACAGAGTGCAATCCTAACCTGGAGTTAGGCAGGCACAGTTAGGCCAACAAAGTTTGGCCGGCACAAGGGACACCGTAAGCTCATTTGGACCACTCTCTGAGTCGGGCAGGATGGCACACATGTCTGTGTGCTGGCCTCTCTGACTCCGAGAGTGGTTCAAACATACTTTACAGTGTCCCTTGTGCTGGCCAGACTTTGCTGGCCTAACTGTGCCGGCCTAACTCCAGGTCAGAATTGCGCTCACAAGCTTCAAGAGCTAAGGAAACCCCATTGCTCCAATAACACTTACCCTCTCAAGCACAAACTCATTATGGAGATAGGATGAATTCACTCAAATGCTAAGCGGCCCACAAGGCTGGGTCACCTGTTGAGTTGAGGCATATAGAGAAATGAGGGACTGCAAGAGAGATGCAGCATTTTTAGCTACAGCTCATTCCAGAGGTGAGATTGTGGTGCAGATACAGCTATGTAATCAGAGGTGTAGGGAGGGTGCCGCGGTGGGAGGTGAGCACAGCTGGCACTGACTACAGCAGGGCGTAGCAGTGCAGAAAAACCTGCGTGCTTTCCTCCCTTGTGCTCGGATCACCCCTAAACAGAGCAATTCCTGACATGGAGAGATGTGACTGGGGCAGGGCAGGCACCCTGGGGATAGACACTGTGACGTCCCCCCACCCCAGGCGTGCTGCAAGCTGAGAACAGGTCTGTGTTTAATATGCTTAGAACAAATGATGAGAAAATAGTTCTTGTTATACCAAGACTAACGCCTAGTATTCCATGCTTCTTGCAGAGGCTAAAATAGGGAGCCTGAAGAAAATGGATTGAAATGGTTCTATGAATAGAATTCCATCTGTCACCAACCTATTCCTCCTGCCTTTGGTGCTCAGACAAGGCCAGTTTTCAACAGACACAAAACCTTAATCTTCCTATGTTGCAGATTCTTACTCTTGTCGTTACTCTTCCGTGTTTGAACCTCGGACTCAAAGTATCTCCCGTGGAAAGGAAAAGTGTGGTCTAGACTGGCTCCCAACCCATATGGATATCCTGGGAACGCAACACATTTTGCGAGACAGCTGGAGATGCTCTGGCATGGTACCCCATTCCAAGGGGGCTGCAGTAGCATTAGACCCAGTGGGTCTTCACCCTCAACTCTATATGGAAACTGCTCTACCCTGGCAGATCCAGCTCTGGCTGTATAGACAGCCCCTTACCTAGTACCGGCCCCCAATGTTCATGTATGCCCACACTGTTCAGGGTGATGGTGAAAACTGAAAGCTAACAGCTGTGTGCAGAAGACAAAAAAAAAAATGCGGTACACTGCATGAATCTCCCCTAGGTAACTTCCTTTGCTAAAATACAACATGCCTCTTGATGAACTGCTTCCAAAAGGGTTCCCTGCCACCAATCCACAATCCAATCATGATGGAAGGATATTTCTATTATTCAGCTGAACATGCCCATGCTAGCCCCCCCAATTAAGCAGAGATTACACAAGACAACGGAGGCCAAGAAGCCAGACCTTCTGGGTCCAAAGCAGGAGGAAGCGAAAGCCCAAGGGGGCATCCAGAAAGAGTAGCTTGATGACTAGGGGTGGGTGGGGAACAAAAATTCTTGTCTTTATTATTTCTCACACAAATTATGATAAAACATTCAGTATTTGCTGGATTTCTTATAATAATAATCTATATATATAAAAACGGACGTGTGTGTGTGTGTGTGTGTGTGTGTGTGTGTGTTCCTTATACACGTCTCCGTCTCTTGACCCACGGCCACGAAACTTGGCACACACGTTCCTTGCAGCCTGGAAGGAATCACTGCGGGGGTCAGACCCCGCTACAGCCCCCCCGTTTTTCAGGGAGGGGGCCCGGATCGTCAGGAACCAAGGGGATTGCATGGGGCTACCGGTCTGCTGCCACCCTGTGGTCACAGATGATTCTGCAGGTTATATAGGAGGGCTGCTGCACCAGAACAGAAAGCGAAACTAAATGCTTTGCCTGTTGCCTGACTGGCCCAGGGTGGAAAGAGCAGGATCCAGGGAGTTCCAGCACCCAGTCGGATCTGAGAGGGGCCTATGTCCATGGAGCTAACTGGCCACCTCTGCCTGTTTCTCATACGTGAGGGCTGTCCTGCCACAGGACCTGCAGACAGTAAGTGGGGCCTTCATATTGCTCTCTTAGGTTAGGGTGTCCCTGTTTCCTCATTCATTTCACAGTGATAGTGTGCGTTTTGGGTTCCACGTCAGCAATACTGTGCTATTTCAGGGACGAGTTCTATATGTCTATCTATGGATCTCACTATGTCATACTTTTGAGGGAGGTTTGCATATTTGTGTGTATGTTCCACCATTACTCTGGAACGATGTTCACCACACGTGGTGCACTTATTCCTTATGATCTGGACAGATATACTGTGGGGGTGGGGCCCCCCTTACGCCCCCCGAGGTGGGGGTGCACTGCAGAACAAACTCCTTCCTCCTCCTAATAGAGCCTGGGGATAATGTCTGCTCCCGGGCAACGCCGGGTCACAAAAAGCTAGTGACCTATAAAAGTGATGCAACTACTCGCATTCTGTAGTTTCATGCACACCTGGTTTCATGCCCTCAACACATCTGTTTATGGATAGGATCCTGGATATTTTGGACTGAGAATTTTCTTCTTAGCTGAGGCATCACTCATTTCAAATTATTTTTCTGAACCAGCTGCTCAGACACATTCATGCATGAGCTGCTTTGTCACATGCTACTACCTCTGAGGTTGGAACCCTCTGTCCTGATCAGGCACTGCCTAAGGGCTCAATCCTAACTTGGAATTAGGCCAGCAAAGTTTGGCCAGCACAAGGGCCACCGTAAAGTATGTTTGGACCGCTCTCAGAGTCAGAGAGGCCAGCACACAGACCTGCGCCATTCTCCCTGACTCCAAGAGTGGTCCAAAAACACTTTACGGTGGCCCTTGTGCCGGCCAAACTTTGCTGGCCTAACTGTGCTGGCCTAACTCCAGGTTAGGATTGCACTCTGCTGCCCTCTCATCAGCTGTTTGACTGATCATTTGCTGTCAACTGATCCACCTTCAGTGCCTCTCTCTTTTTGGACATGCTATTTGTGCAATTAGTGGTCTTCCTTATCTGCCCTTTTTACCAAACTACCTGTTTAGCTATCACATTTGATTGGCTCCTTTCACTATGTAACTGATAGTCCTTTCTCATTCCTTGTTCTTCTCTCTCTCTCTCTCTCTCTCTCTCTCTCTCTCTCACACACACACACACACACACACACACACACACACACACACAATCAATATTTATGTACCACTTTTCAACACAAAGTTCACAAAGCGGTTTACAGGCTAACAACAACAACAAAAACAACAACAACAGGTTCCCTGTCCTGAAAGGGCTCACAATCTAAAAAAAAATGCAGACCACCACCAGCAACAGCCACTAGAAAAGACAATCTGCTGGGGTGAAGAGGGACAATTACTCCCCCCCCCCACTAAGAGGGGAGAGTATAAGAGGAACACTTGAGAAAGTGCATCTTGCTCAGTTAGCAGGGGTAACACACACGCACACAACACAACTACACAACTTCAGCAGTCTAGTCTGTTGTATTCTGATCAGCATTCTCTCCTGCCCAGTTCTGAGGTCCAAAAGGTCATCTTGCCTCTTTGGCTTTTCTGTCTTTGAAGAGATGTATTTAGTAATTAAAATGACATTGTCTCTTAAAGGTTCTTGTCTCATTGCTCTTCAAAATACTTGAATTATTATTTTTCAAGTAGATATTTAGCCTAGTCTGTTAAGATACTTGAAATGAAAAGTGCAATGCACAATTAGTAAAACATATGCTATCTAATAAGACATCCTTTAAAAAAGAGGATGACACTGAATGCAACACTTTCAACAGACCTTATTTAAAAGCCACAATTCAAGACTGCCAGCACCATGTTTTAAAAAGCCTTCCTAAAGACAGCTTGTTAACATGTTAACATGACAGCAGAATGCATAAGAGTGGGAGATGGCCAAACTTGCTTAATGTAAGAGCCACATATAATAAACTTCAGATGTTTAAGAGCCTGAAGGGAAATGTTTGAGAGCCACAATATTTAAGAAGCACTGAAATTCTTAAATATATTTGCTCACCAGGAACATTACACTCATGTTTTAATCCAGTGGACTCAGTTTATACCTGAAAAATAATTGAAAAGCAGGAAAAATTATTATTTACCTTTTATATTTAAAAAAAATTGTGATGCAGTTTACAAGTTGAAAGTTGAGAAGAAAAGTCAAAGGGAGATTGTGATTCCTTGAGTAGAGTTTGGACATTTTCCCAGATAGTTTCTGAATGTTGCTATTTCAGTTTTTAACGGTCTGATCAAATGTTCAGACCCCTTCCTTGCCCAGTTACATTCCTAATCCTCCCTTTCCCTCCAGAGGCGGATCTACAGGGAGGGCAAAGCTCTAAGTGTTGCAAGAAGCCTTACCCTGTCATGTAAATCCCTCCTCTCCCTTGCTGCTGTAGCCAGTAAGCAACACCAAGATGTTGCTTTTCCCTGTGAGGATTGGCTAAAACGGTGCAGGAGAAGAGTGATTTCCACTGCAAGGTAAGGCTTCTTGCAAAACTTAGAGCTTTGCCCTCCCTTAGATCTGCCTCTGTTTCCCTCCCCATGCCCTGTGGTGGGGTCTGGTGATATTTTCCCTTTACTTCACTGTATCCTGCAAGAACTGCTCAGTGGTGTCATCCAAATGACTTAGGAACAGGTACTCACTTTTGATTGGCACTTGTTGGGGTCCGCCCACCGGAAGTGATGTCATAAGCCAGAAGTGATGTCATGGCAGGAAGTGATGTCATAGTCAAAAGTGATGTCATGATTGTTGCCATGGGTATGATCATGTTTGTAATAACTTCAGCTTGTGGTTAGTGCTGATTTAACTTCTATTGCTTTGCTTTCTAGAGATGTGTATAAACATATTTGGCTTCAACTGTTCCCTGGTTAAATAGCAGGCTAGACTGTACTAGATTGTGAGCCCTTTTGGGACAGGGAGCCATTTAACTTTAATGTTAAATGCAAGGAGCCGGCCAAAAGCAGTAGGGGGAATGGGCAACCAAAAAAAAGACTGCATGGGGGCTGGGGCTGGGGGGAGGCTGCAGGAGGAACCGGGACACTGGATCTGCGCGGCTGGAGGGTGCAGGAGCCCCAGGCAGCCTACCTTCTCACGCTTGCTGCCTTATTCCCAGGTCTCCCTTGCTGCTGCTGCTGCTGCTGCTGCTGCTGCCACCTCCAGTCCTCTCACTCCACTGCTGCCGCCACTACCACGCTGCCTGCCTGCCTGCCTCCTCACAGAAAGTGCAGGCTACAGCTGCGGGCGTGCACTATGCATGCGCAGCTGCTGAGCCAACCAGCCGACGGGGCCAGCTTCGAGTGGGCGGGGCCCGCTCCACTTCTAGGAACCAGTACTCGCATAGTGGTGCGTAGTGGGTGCATGACATCACTGCAACTGCTTCAAAATGTTCCTGATATGCAACACAGGCAGTTATTCCTTATGGGCTTACTGAAGAGTATTGAACTTTTTCTGAGCAGGTTTATGTTGCTTTCACTCAAGTTCATCACCGGCCTAATGATCTTCACACACCACTGAAAAAGAGGAAGAGCATTCATCCTCTTATCAGGAAGACTTTAGAATAGATGGCTTTTCTTGCCTTTACTTGTTAAGCTCACTATTTCTTACTGCAAGTGACTAATACTGTAAGTTCTTACGTAAGAAGGCTTTGATGGTGGGACGCATGCCCTTTCTTTTTCCTTTTTTTCCTTTTTGGAGGGTATTTTATTCATAACAAGCTCTGGATGCACTTAATTATAGCAGCTGAACTGAGATTTAGTTAGGAAAGCAAAATCTATTTCCAACCATTTAATTCCCGTAGGAAAATATACATTAACATTATGTAGCCTGCACACCAGTCACGGCTGGTTAGGTGGCATGGCACGCAACACGCCACTGCTTCCAAAATTCTTCTCATTTTACTTTCCGCCCAGGTTTTGGAGTTTCTAATTATCTGGTCTTGTTTCTGTAGTAGTGAAGCCACTACTTTGGGAATCCTCCACAATTGTCCGTTTTAAAAGAAATTTCGAATTTCACACATAGGTTTGCACCTGTGCGCTTTGTCACCACTTTCAGTGTACTGAAGTCAGGGCCATATTAACCCATGGCTGGGCCCCTAGGCTTTCAGGTATTTTGGGGCTGGCTCAGGCTTTGTGTGGTAATAGTGCTATCAGAGGTAACATCGGGCACAGGCAACATTGCCAAATTAATGGATCCTAGTTCCCGCGGGGGCCCTAGGCTTCACCTAGTTAGCAGTATGGATAATCCGGCCTTGACTGAAGTCTGCATTACTGATGCAGGCATGTCCATTGATCAAACACCATACTGCAACCTTAACATGACTGCTCATATGGCCCTATAGAGATTGTAAAAACATCCCACCACCTGAGCTAGTTGCTATCCATAAAACATGCACAGGACTGGAGGTTTGGTTAAGGTTTCATAAGAAATACTTTACTCACCATTCATAGTTGTAGCCATGCATCTTCTGAAGAGGCCCTATTACTTTGGAACAGAGAACCCTAGAGCAATTCCCTTGAGGAGAGGAAGGAAATACAAGTGTCCCTCATTATCCACAGGGGTTCCATTCCAGGAGTTCATAGATACTAAAATGCACAGGTATTTAAAGCCATGACTTCAGGGCCACCCTCCGAACCTCACCAGAGCTGTGCTCCAGTGGAATCCAGAGGGGTTTCTGAGGGCCAGGGAGGCCTGTGATTTCACAAGACTATTCAAAATGCAGGCATTTCATAGAGATGTAACAAGATTACTTTAAATAGTGGATCTGATTCATTCCCATTTATGTCACAAAGCTAAACTTCCAATTTGTGTTATTTGATTGTTGAGTATATTCAGCATTCCATTATTTTCCTGAACTCAACATTGAATTATCCAACAGTTTTAAAATCACCCTCTTCCTTCCTTCCTTCCTTCCTTCCTTCCTTCCTTCCTTCCTTCCTTCCTTCCTTCCTTCCTTCCTTCCTTCCTTCCTTCCTTCCT
>JAJKFI010000005.1:36729894-36743950 GCA_029204185.1 Lerista edwardsae
CCTTCCTTCCTTCCTTCCTTCCTTCCTTCCTTCCTTCCTTCCTTCCTAATAGATTATTGTTTTCTGTATTTCTTTCCATCTTAGTGATGCCTATTATCATTACCAGTTCTTTTTTCTAATAGCTGCTTTCAGTAAAAGAGTTTTCCCATGAGTCTATTGATTTTTTTTTCAGATTCTGCACTAAAGATAAAAACACACTACTTGTAGATGAAATATATATATATATATATATATATATATATGTGTGTGTGTGTGTGTGTGTGTGTGTGTGTGTGTAAACTTGCAATTTGAAACACATTTGACAAAAAGATGCACGCATGCCACACTGATGGCCATTAAAATATATCACCATTAAAATGAAGAATGTCTCTCTTCACAGTGGGCAGTTAAACAGAACATGAATTGAGCATCTATGATTAAAAAACCATAAATAACAAACCCATTTCTTGTAGATGCCTTGACAAAAGTTTTTCAGATGGATTCAATTAATACATTTTGTTCACTCCATACATGATGTGAATTCATTATATGCTGTTTAAGAATGTCAACCTTCCCTTGTTCGGTAGGGAGATGTTAAAAGCACAAAACACACACCAGTGGAATGTGATAGATACAGAACCTTCTATTTATATCATTTTGGAAACAATAAATTAGGACCATACCCACAGAGAAAATGAAAATAACTGAAAATGAAAATCAGATGCTTCAGCTGGTGTAGAATGTAGCTACACACCTTGAGTCAGGAGTGGGGAGGTGGACTATATTCAACCTGTTTTGCACCAATTTAGGGCCAATTCAATTTTCCAGTGCCAGTGCAGCCATGCCAAAAAATGTGTGTTGCATCATGCAGTAGGGGAGTGGCCACAGACATACGGGACGACCCCTCAAGATATGGGATCATTTCTTTCCTTACCTCAGGGCTGCACTGTGGTAGCACCGATGCTAGAAAATTGGATAGGATTGGGCCCTAAGTTGGTGCAATTATGACACTTACAACAACCAAATGTCACTGATTCCCAGTTTGCTTCTAGGTTCAATTCAAGTTTATGTAATTAGCGGATCCTTCAAATTCCTTCGTGAACAAAGACAAACGTTCCTGATGTTAACATTTTGTAATGCTGCCTGCAGGACTCTGGAGAACAGTGTACTGTCCAGGCACCTGAGACCTCTTTACCTGCTCTCTATGATCCTTGTAGGAGGGGTGGTCCGTAATACTGTTTCCTTTTTCTCTCCACACACAGTCTCTCCCTTCCAAACTAGGGTCCTCCAAACTCCACCAGAACAGTTCCAGTGGTGAAGCTTAACCATTCTGCTGTGCAGCCTCCTTTCACTGTTCCTGATCAAAGAGGTTAATGTTGGGCAGCTGCTTCCCCCAGAAATTGGGGCACAGAGCATTCTGGGGTTGCCCAGCACTTCACTCTGCAAAAGATTGGGCATGACGAAAGGAGGCTGTGGTGCAGAACAATAAGGCTTTCACCACCACTGGGCTGCACCAGGATTATTTCACTGGGGCACCGCGGGCTGGAGTACCAGACCATCACAGGAGAAGGATGAGTGCCCTGTCTCCACAATGGCAGGCCACGTCCCCCTCCCCACACTGCCACACAAAGGAAACAGCTATTGGGATTCTCTGTTCCAAAGTAGTAGGAACCTCTGATTGCTCAAAAGATGAGCATGCCACTATGACATTGTGTAAAGTCTTTCTTTTGAATTCTTGCTCCTGTGTATGTTTATTGAAGCAACTCACTGGGTGGGATATTTTACCATAGGAAAAGGGGTGCTTTTGCTGATTGCTCTCCTTCCCCCTATTCCTAACACCTGAAGGATCTATCTCAAACCTTCACATGTCCAAGCACCACTTGAGTTCTAGCCAATTGTTCACACTTTGAACACAAGGAAAGCAGGTTATGAAAAATCTTTAAATTCCACCATTATAAGTTTATATAAATCTATAAACTGCACTGGGAATAAGTGCATGGTTGGGGAAAAAAATAATATAGAAAGTGAGTGCAAGTGAAACCTTTCTAGCAAATGTCATCCAACCACATGGGGATGGCTTAGCTTTTCTGAACTTTCTTAGAAAGCTCTCAGAAAGACGCCAAGATTTTTTCCAAGGGTTTTATGAGAAAACATGGAAAATGTGAGATAATTAGGAAGCAGGAGTTGGGAAGTTGCAACTGGGAAGTGTGCAAGAGTATTTGCAATCCAAGCAGGCAGCCAAAATAGATACAGGCCACCCATGTTATCTGTGGGTTTAACATCTGTGGATTTGAATACCCGTGGTTTACAAAATCATTGTGCCGGTGAATCTGGATCTTCCAGGTTGGTGCTTCCCTCACCTCCAGAGGCTCTTCTGAGCCCCAGAGAGGCTATGACATCCACCTGTGATATCTGCAGGCTTAAGAAGGACAGTCAGAAGCAAAAAAAAAGTATGCCTATGAGCTCAGAATGCCTTTTAAAGGCATATAAATGCCACTTCCATTTTTGCAAAAAACAAACAAGTCGGGTTTTTTTGCTTCTGTCATTCTGAGACCCACAGAGGCCATGGACGGACTTGGCCAGATGTGGGGCTCAGAACTTCCCCTCACCTCTGGAGGTTTTAAGAGCCCCACGAAACCTGAAGATTTCAGTATCTGCAGGTTTCCTTATCCATGGGAGTTTGTGGAACCAAACCCCTGTGGATAATGAGGGCCCACCTGTATATATTCATGTATAAGTTTATCTCATGGCTAAGTTAAGGGCAAGTTTTAAGCCATAAATCATAGAATTTGCTATGATCCATGGATAAGTCGAGGGTAAAACTTATGAGTGTATGAAATTATTTGAAAAGTACAAGGGATGGGAACTCGAGTCTCGGGACTCGAGTCAGACATGCAAAAACACATGACTCAAATCATACGCGTCAAGAACTTGGGCATGGCTCAAGAACGAAGCTGAAACTCTGATAATCCACGAAGCTGAGTGTGCTTGCTAACTTTTTTTCTTCAGTGAAAGGGCCATCTAGAAGCTAACAGTTCCTGCCAAGAGGCAGGGAAGAATTAATGTTCCCTGCAGGAGGCAGGGGGAGGCAGGCAGGAGTGGGCTGTCTTGGCCATCTCTGAAGGAATTGATTATCATTGGATGAAGATTGGGTGGTCTGATGGTTTTCTTTGGATGAGGGAGGGCAGAAGGAAGTGCCAAAGAGTGTCTTACTTTAGGATTGTCTGGAGAAGCCCAGGGAGGAGGAAAAGGAGGAGGCAGGGAAGCAAGGAGGCAGTTCCTAACAATCACATGTGCTCCCATTGTCAGTTGGGAGGAAGAAGCCTAATTCCATGAAAAGCTACAATAGGACTACTTACCAGTAGAGCTGCAAAGGACTGGGTTGTACTTGTAAAGTGAGCCTTCTAGCTGCTGCTGCAGCTGCATAACCATGCTCCTGCTTGCCACTTCTGTCCCCTCATGCTGTCTGTCCTGCCCCCGCCTGCCTTGCCCAGTCCCTTTTGGTCCATATCCTGGCATGCCTGACCCGTGTCACCTACTTCAGAAAAGACTCGTGACTCAAGTCAAAATGACTTGGGAATTTCAGGGGTGAGTTACCATGGGCCTAACTAGAGCTCATGCACAAGTCAAGTCAAAGGGGGCAGGACTCGATACAAGTCTTGCCACAGTGCCAAGTTCCCATCTCTGAAAACTACTTACCAGTAATTGTTCTGAGAAAGCAATGGAAAGCCAAAAAGGTTTTTTAAAAGAGCCATTTTCCCTTCTTCTCCAGACATGAAAATAGATGAAAGTGCTCACGGGAGTTTTAGGGTTTGTGAGGAATACAGTACGTTACTTCCATAGCAGCAGCCTTAATAAAGACTACAATTCTCATAAGCACATTCACCTCTCTTCCTGTTAGACGTTAAAATAACTACCTTTTTCGTGTTTGCTTTCTGTTGCAAACAGAAAGATGTGCAGGTCCAACAGCTGCGGATTTGAGCATCCTTGGATGCCAAACTGCCTCCACCCCAAAACTCTTCAAACCCGACCACAGCACAGTTTCGGTCAGGTCTGGAGGCATTCTGAAGCCCACAGAGGCTACGTGCAGATGGATGCCCCCTTGAAGGCTTCAGAATGTCTCCAAACCTGACAAGCTCAACTGTGGTCAAAGTCCTGGAAAACCAGAGATTTGTGTATCCACAGTTTTCCTTACCCATGGGGGTTCTTGGAATGGAATCCCCGCAGTTAATGAGGGACCACTGTAATGGTAAGTAAATGGCTCCTTTTCTCCCACCCCCCCCCCGGCCACCCGCTTTTCAACCCAGCCCCCTTCCAGGTCAACAAGCAGCTGCTTTTAGAAGCTTTGCTTACCATATTGACCCATGTATAAGTCTGTCGGGCCCGGCCGAGCGCTTGCGGGGACCCCAGGGCGCCCCAGACTTTACCCGGCATCCCCGGAACAACCCCAGTCTGAGCGCCAGTGTCCTGTGGTCGGCCAACTTCTGACGATCGGCCAGGGCATGGGCAGCCTCCTCCCCACTTGGAGCCAAGTGGGGAGAGACTGCCGCTCGGCAGAACACGCCCCAGGAGTCAGCTTTGTGCGGGGAGCGTCCTGGGACGAGATCTCGCGAGGAAGGGGCAGGGCCACCGGCAGCCCTGGCCAGGCTCATAAGGAGCCTGGCCAGTGAGGAGAGGGGTCAGCGCTCTTGGTCCTGCAGAGGCAGGACCGGTGAGAGCTCCGCAGGGGCACAGTGCCCTCCTCCCATGCCGGCTCCTCTGCAGGGGGCACCCCTTGGCCTCAGGAGGGAGGGTCTGCATACCCCCGGGGGTGCCACCCTGCGGCCAGAATCCCCCCACGGAAGAGGGTGGGGAGCGCAGTGGCGCACAGACAAGCTCTGCCCCGGCTGGGAAACCTCCCTCCCTGACTCCTCGAACGGCCCCAAGCACCCGGCGGTCCGGCCACCCACCCAAGGACCCCTGAACGGACCCAGGCACCTGGTGCACCCCTGCGAGCAAGAGGGCACCCAACAACGCCAGAGTTGACCAGACAGCGATGCCGCTCCTACTGACAGAGAAGTAGGGGGCAGCTGCGGGGGTGGGGGCGTGATGGAACGAGGTTGCCCCCTTTTTCCTTTGTATACATGAATGCCAAATCTATATTCCGAATAAACTGGGTTTGTAAAGCTAGCCAGACCGCCTCCCCAGTCCTCCTTTGCCTAGCGGCCACCCGTAACCAGCACTCCTGCTCCTTCCATTGCCCCCTGAGGAGCAACACCAGTCGGGCCGCACTGATGGATGTCTCAAAGTCAAACCATGTTTTTAGAATCAATTTTAAGGAATAATTTTTGGGCATATACACGAGTATACAGGCATGCCCCTGTATCCACTAGAGTTCCATACCCCACTGTGGATACCTGAAACTGTGGATACTGGGGATGCCTTTTTAAAGATGGGGGAACATCAGTGGTTTTGCTGCAACAAGGTTAAAAAAAAGAGATTTGTCTAATACTCCCCTGTCTTTGTATGGGAAAATGTAGAAGATTACCCCGAGGAGGCAGTGGATGGTGTGACAGTGGCCCTTGGTGCAGGAAAGTGCAGGATTAACACCAGGGAAGCAGCAGAGGCTGGGCTGCACAGCTGCAGCCACTTAGGAGCTTGTAGCAGGGATATAAGGAGCACCTGGAGGAAGGAGAAGCTGTGAGTTGCAGTTAAGAGAGTGGTGTTTTTGCTGATTTATCAGATTGAACTACTGGCTTGACTAATGGAATGGACTGGCTTACTGGACAATGGACTGGTGTGGTGAACTGATACATGGACTGATTTACTGGGTTGACTGATTGACAAATGACTAAGGACTATTGGACTGAAGACTGGCCATTATTGAAGGACACCTGCTCTGAAGCTCCAGGAGGAGACCTGTGGCCTACAGGCAAGCCACTGGGTGGGGTGAGCTCTCTGTTAGTGCTGGGGTCTGGTAGTTTGTAGATATTGTCAGGACTGTCTGTATCTGGGTGACTAAGTAGCCTAAGTGGGCATAGCATTTGGGAGGAAAGTTTGGAGCAGGGGCTTTGGCAAGGCAGTCTTTTTAATAGGTGCTTCAGTATCCATGTTATCAGTGGATAACTGAAACAGTGGATACTGAATCAGTGGATACCAGAGCATGCCTGCATATGGTATAATGTGACCCAGGTGGGCTCCCATTCATGGTTAGTGATCTCTATTTGGCTGGATGAGGTGCATCCAGCCAAAGAAAACCTTCATCTGTACCACAGTGAACAGTTGTGTAGCTGAGCATCTTCTTAGAAACATCTTCAGAAGCAGGATTTT
The DNA here is from genome assembly GCA_029204185.1 of Lerista edwardsae. NCBI lineage: Eukaryota > Metazoa > Chordata > Lepidosauria > Squamata > Scincidae > Lerista > Lerista edwardsae. Next base: position 36,736,183 of record JAJKFI010000005.1, read on the forward strand.
TGGCTACTTGGACTTACTTTTGTCCTGACCAAACTGTTATCCTTAAACAAACAGTGTGTTTTTTTTTTGTTTTTTTTTGCTAAGCATGTGTTTAGGGTGCCTGAAAGTTTAGCACATTTCTTAGTAATAGTAGAACTACAGTTTAATCCCAAGCGATTAATAGGAATTGTTAAATTGCTCATTAAAAGATTATTTTAAAAAGTGAACCAGAAATCTACTTCTTTAGGAAGTTGTTTATAATTTGATTTCTATTAGAAGGCAGATAAAAACTTCCCACAATTTCAGGACCCATGTTTCCTTTCTAAAACTCACTAATTCAAAGCGAGGCTTTTAATTAGTGCTCCAGATACAATCCTCAGTTGCTAGATTAATTGCAGAAAGCCTGTTCATTGTTTCAGATCCCCAGAGATATTTTTAAATCTAGTGAGCAGTGAGATTGCCATCTGTTTTGTTGGTTGATGGTTGCTTCTTACTGGAATGATTAAAACTCTGAAAGTGCACTGCCTACTTTCACATTTAGAAACACAGGCTTTTCTTCTGATCTGCCATTCACGTTTGCCACTGTCTTTTTGTTTAACCACCACATGTGCACCAGCTGGCTCAGTAATGTGAACAAACTGCCTGTCTGGCTGACTCAAGGAACATTTGCAATAAATGGCTTGAAAATTTCAGCTGCACATCTTCCCATTAAAAAATTACTCTGAAAGGGATCTCTTTTAAAACGAGAGCCTCTAATAATGCAATAGAACTTGTCCCTTGCCCTCTGTGGCTATAAATATATCAGGATCTGTTGCCCTAAGTCAGTGGTCCTCAAACCTTTGAGACTGGGACCCACTTTTTAGAATGGCACTCATGTTGGGACCCACCGGAAGTGATGTCATTATCCTGGAAGTGATGCAATAGCCAAAAGGGCCGTCATCAAGCAGAAAATGTGAGATAATCAAATGACACTCTTGGAAAGCAAACTGGCATTCTTGGACTGAAGCAAATGCACAACCATGAAACATATTTGACAGAAAGCAAGACTAGGACAAAATATTATGTAAAAGCACTGAACTTTTACAACAAAATTTTAAAAACAAAATTTTTAAAAAGTCACTTGAAAATTCAAACTTAACACTCACAAAAGGAATATAGCAAGAGTAAGGTTTGCAGTTTCTAAGATGGCTGCTCCCAGCTTTTCATGACCCACCTGACATCAGGTCGCAACCCACCAAGTGAGTCCAGACTCACAGTTCGAAAAATACTGCCCTAAGTCGTTCCTTAGGTTCTCTGTGCTCATGCAATATAGATAATGAACATGTCACGCATGAGTGCATGCATACACTTTTATATGGAACAGAGCTCAACACTTCTTTAACAACTGTGATGGGGGCAGGGGAGAGAAAGAGCTTTTTCTTTCAACTTTCTTCCTAAAAATAACACACATAAATTGTTTGCGTTGTTGGAAAGAATGTTAGTTGCAGATCTGACAAGTAAAGATCAGAATTTGTTGGGATACTGAAGTAAGTCTCTAAAAATGTACAGGCCTGAATGACTCAGCACTTTACTCCCTGAGTCGGCCTAGTCTTAGGCCTTTCCCCATTCAGGCCTGGCAGACCAGCAGTAAAGTGCTGAGTCATTGTGACTCAGCTTCAACCTGGGGATGAGATCATCCCAAGAAGCTTATATTGACTGAAGGGAACATGACGTCACATTCTTGAAGCCATGGGTATAAACTGAGATCATCGCCGCGAAGGAGGATTGCCGCCGCAGAGTCACGAATCAAAATCTCCCTGCCCGTGTGTAAAAGTTAATCTCAACGTCTTTAATCATGCCTGCGTGTTCTGCATACGGGTGCACGAATCGCTGTACGAAAAATGGAATTACTTTGCACAGGTAATTAAAATCATTGTGATTTGTTGCTACAGAAAAATATTACTTCATAAAGTATGCAGCCCTTCACAAACTGGATATGAAGAAATAAAATAAAAATAATATGTAATATTTTTGAAATTCTGAACATTAACAGAATTTGTTTTTTGGGGGGGCAGGGGTGAGTGTAGAAGTTTAAAAAAATACTCTTAATAGCCTAGAGGTAAAAAAGAATTACTCTCATATTGACAACTACTTGTGTTATGAAGAGATTTTAATGTAATTTTCCTACATATTTATCTAATTTTTGCCCACCCTCCCCTTTTTTTCTTTCCTTCCCATTCATACTTTATTCCTGCTTGTGTAGATTTCAAAAAATAAGTCTGTCAAAACAGTGCAATCCGAGTTTAAATAGACAGCAAGTGGCATTTTGTCCGGTATGTTCAGTAATATAATTACACGGAATTAAACCTTGGAATTGCATATTAACTCATAATAAGGTTACCAATGATGTTTCTCCACGATCACACGTTGTTATTTTTGTAAGTTTTTACTTCAGGAGTAAACTATTAAGTCCTAAACATCAAGCGAAAACCAATCTGAAATGCTTGGAATCAGCATTGTTTTGAGTATAATTACGTCACCGCTAAGCCCGCCCCCCTGGCTTTACTTCGTCCCTATCTAACTGCATGGGCAGGGCCACCCCCTGGATCATCCAATCTCTGATTGGATGCTGGGGACTATTTAATCAAGACCAGAAACACCTGTGGTTAGTTGCTGGAGATGTAAGTGTTGCTGTTAGAGGAGCTTTGCTGTACCTGTTTGCTGTTCTTTGCTGCAAGAAGCCTTCTTCTGAGAATATAGAAGTTCTTGCTACCCTAATCTCTGTTGTCTGAGTGATTCCTTGCCGGAGCTCTGCGACCTTGAAGCCTTTCCAAGTCTCACAGCTGCAAGCTGCTTCTATGCTATCATCAGAATTGCTCTCAGAAACATTTTCATAATAAAGTATATCATCTGGGGTCATTGATTTATGTGTTGAAGACCAGCTAATAGTCTTTAAATAGAGGCAATTAAAACAATATATTTGATAAATGTTGGCAATTTCACAAGCATACAGTGTTGTTCACCATTCTAAATGTTCTCATTTCCCCCTTATTATAATTTCTGTTTGCGCTTTTGACTTATTTTTTGTATTGCCTATCAGCAGAATTGCATCAACACCAAAAGTAGAAATGGGGTTGGGGTTATGCAAATAAACAATAAATATTTTATGTTTGGGTAATGGCTAGAGTTGCTTGGACTTGGAGAGAAGGGGGTTGTGTTCCAGAGAAGAGATGCTTTGAATGTGACCTTATAGATGAAAAAATTGAAGAAAAGTGCATTCCAGAAGAATCCAGAAGTATTTCTTTGTGAAAATTAGTCTTCCCCCACAGTTGAGGAGACCCATTGGCAGGTCTGGAGCCTCCCCTATGGTAAGGGAAGGAACGCTTCCTTGCCGCGGGGTGGCTCCAGAACTCTCCTAAGCTGTGTCAGATAGGATGCGGGCCCGTTGGCATTGCCAGACCGGTGTTGGTTAGGATTGCGCCCCCAAAACAGTTTCTAACGTAGGAGGGAGATCAAGATGAAAACATGGTGTTCTTTTCCAACTGACAGGCATTCATTCAGAAGTTAGCAGTCAGTTGCATCTGGGGTTTTGTTCCTGGACTGACAATGAACTAATTAATTTTCTAAATTAACATCAATAGGTTGTTTAAAGCAAGAGCTCAGGCAATTATAACTTAAAGTGATCGCTAACTCTTAATAAAAGTAAATGCTGTGCTCAGGTTTCAGGCAGGATCCATTAGAGAGATCATCTGTAAGCTAAGAGCATCTCTGAGAGTGGTTCTTATTTTGGAATCAAAGTATTTGTCAAAGTTTACCCACAGAAGCAGCTTTCTACATCAGAACCAGATTGAGACTTCTGCAAAGGGAAACATTCCAGTGCTACCCAATATGTTCCTTGTTTCAAAGACCACAAAACCAACAGGAGGCTGTTTCCAGCACTGCTCTCATACACATGAACATGTTTACCACTACAAATGTGCACACACATACAGTGTAATCCTAAACTGGAGTTAGGCCGGCATAAACTAAGCCAGCAAAGTTTGGCCAGCACAAGAACCACTGTAAAGCACTAGCTCCCAGAGTCAGGGAGGATGGCGCACGTCTGTGTGCTGGCCTCTCTGACTCCAAGAGTGGTCCAAACATACTTTACGATGACCCTTGTTCCAGCTGGTTTAGCTTATGCCAGCCCAACTCAGTTTAGGATTGCGCCCACACACGCAGCCCAATCCTGTGCTCCACTAGGCTGTTGCGGACCCAGCTGTATTGGAAAAGGCAGGAGATACCATTCCCTATCTCCTCAGGGTATCAGCAGTGGTCCCTTCTCCAAATAAGCCAGGAAGTACATGGTTAATCCCAGAACTCCTGCAGCAGGAACACAGCTGCAGCCTAGGTAGGCCGATGAGGGCCCTGGCTAGGAAGGGTAGGTGTAGCACAGGTGGAAAAGGGTGTGGCTGATGAGCTAGAGCCTGCCCAGCAACAGACACCGATTGGCCTGCCTCAGTATAAAGTCGGAAGCAGGAGCTGCAGTAAGTTAGCACCAGGTAGGTGCAGGACAGGAGCACAGGGTAGGTGTAGCGCCAGGTAGGATGCTGGCTGGATCATTAAAGGACTGGAAAGGAAGGGTGATTGGCACCGGGGAGGTGTAGGAGCCAGCCAGCCAGCCGGACTGATGGCTTGTTGGACTGGATAAAAGAAGGACTGGATAAAGGAAGGTAAGGTTGTTGTGGGAGACTATTGGGAGTTGTTGTACGGATGCCATGCCCCTGGAGCCACCGAGTAGAGGAGGCAGGTGTGGCTTAGGTAAGCTGACTGCCTATGGTTTGGTGGTGGGGTTTTGGGGTGCCAAGTTAGACAGGGTATCTTGAGCTAAGCCGGTGATGAGAACAGTCTAGAGGAGGCTGGCCAGCTGGTGAATCCAAGCAAGGCTGCTGGAAGACAGGAGGCCCAGTGGGTGAAGGAACCCCCTCCCTCTTGCCTATCTCTAAGGCTGTTTAAAGGGGAAACTATCAGCCTGTTGTGGGCATTGGGGCCCTCAGGGAGGCTCAGCAGGGAGTTTCTGGCAGAACACCAGGCAATGGGCCACTCAGGGACAGAGAAGGAGGAATTCCGCCCCCGCTCCTGTTTCCTCACCCCCCATGTGCCACTGTGCTTCAACCCCACGCCAAGCCAGGATCCATTTTGGAGCCATATGATGGCAGGGGAGAGTGGGAAGGCCAAAACCACTTGCTTCCCTGCGAGGCAAGCAGCCTTGTTGCCACCCTTCTCCTGCTCCAGAAGCCCAGTGCCCAGAGCCTTTGCCCCCTCCCACATAATGTTGGCTCCGCGACTGCCACTAGCGCCAGCACAGCAGCCACTGCACTGGTGCTAGCTGTCATTAAGAGACCATAAAGCTGCATTTCTCCTTGTGAGTGTCCTCGTCATTAAATTTCTATTGCACATTTTAAGTATCCAACCAACTGTACATCAATTCTGTTTTGTTTCTGAAACATAAAATGAAGTGTTGTTGTCTTTTCAACATCTTCTATGAAATATTCATCTTTTCTAATGTATCCTCTGGGAGAAACTCATTCCACATGAAGCACAGAGCAGACTATTTTTATACAAGCAGAGTCAAACATTGAAACGCTAGTTCTTGCCCGCAATGCCTTTATTAATGGAGACCTGAGTGTAGCTTATACAGGACAAACAGTGGAGAGACCGTATTAGGAGGGTGTGCAAAGAAGTTTTGAACAATACTGCATTTTTTTTTTTTACTAAAATCTGGCTCTATTGAGAAATGTGCTATGCCATTGGGGTAAAAAAAAGGAACAGTGGTTTTCTTCTACTGATGGTAATAACATGTGACTTGGGCTGCAATGAATGTTGTCCTGTTTCAATATTTGAGTTGAAAATACCACTTGGAGGGACAAAACTATTTTCTCACAAATCCTTTCATTGTAAAAATGACTTACCTTGCTCATTGCCATTGTTTTCCCCCACATGTTTTAATGGCATTCTTTTGGGCTGATTGTTCGTTTTGGATTAGTCATACGAGTCAGCCCAGCCAATCAGAAAACACATAGCAAATGTCGCTGTACAGTGTGGCCAAACAGATTTGGTTTCTTGACAAACCATACATCATACATGGCAAACATGTAAACATGTATACATGGCAAACTTGTAAACATGTACACATGGCAAACATGCAAACATGTATACATCATACATGGCAAACATGTAAACATGTATACATGGCAAACTTGTAAACATGTACACATGGCAAACATGCAAACATGTATACATCATACATGGTAAACATGTATACATGGCAAACATGTATACATGGCAAACATGCAAACATGTATACATCATACATGGCAAACCAAACCATGTATGTTGATCATGCATGGCAAACCAAACCATTTGAAAGTGAGGCAAATGCCTTCTGAATCCAGCATATGAGGCACAGTGGCAGTCTTACCATTATGAAGGGGGAAAATGCCCAGGGCGCCGCAATGGTGGAACGGGAGGAGGACAACGAGGAGGCAGCTTGCCTCTTGCAGAGGCGAGCTGGGTGAGCTGTGTGCAGCACTCCCTCCCTCGCCCCTGTATGGCTCCAAAATGGAGCCTGGGGTGGCATGGGGGTGTGGCGGAGTGGTGCAAGGGGTGGGGAGCTGGTAGGGGCGACACTCCTCCTCCTTTGCCCTGCGGTGGCCCATGGGCTGGGTCTGCAACTGATGAGCCACGAGCAGACAGCAGGAAGGGCTAAGGTGCACTATGGAGGGCAAAGAATATTTTTACTAAGTGTTCCGCCAAATCCCATCCTGCAACAGAGAACTTAAAGTCAGGAAAGACAAGTGTTCCTTTAAATCTCCCTTCCAGGCCTCCCAAAGGACCTCAATGCCCACATTAGGCTAGCTAGTTTCCCCACAGAGCAGCCTCAGAGATAGGCAAGGGGTGGGGGGTTCAGTCACCCACTGGGCCTCCTCTCTTTCTGCAGCTTTTGTTTGGGATCACTGGCTGGTCAGCCTCCTCCAAACTGCCCTCATCACTGGCTTAGCTCCAAACAAACCCCTCATCAAACAATAGGCAGTCAGCTTGTCCAGCTACAACTGCCTCCTCCACTGGTGGCTCCAGGGGCGTGGCAGCCAAACAACTGTTCCCCACAGTTGTTTCCCACAATGAGCTGTTTTTTGTTTGTTTTTTTTGATAATTATCAGTTCGCATATAGAACAAATAGATCTACTGAGGATGCTGTTAATACTGTTCTGCATACTGCCCTATCTCACTTGGAGAAAAAAGGAACGTATGTTAGAATACTTTTCGTGGACTTTAGTTCTGCTTTCAATACTATATTACCCCATAGATTGATGTCTAAGCTTAAAGATTTGAAGTTACCGGACTCTATATGTTGGTGGATTCTAGATTTTTTATCACATCGCTCTCAAAGGGTTAGGATGAATGAACATACCTCTTCTGTAAAGATTCTCAATACTGGCACTCCTCAAGGTTGCGTATTGAGCCCACTTTTATTTACCATTTATACGTCTGATTGCACCTCTACCCATCTGAGCAACAAGATCATCAAGTTTGCAGATGATACAACGCTGGTGGGGCTAATTTCTGATAACGATGAGTCTGCCTATAGGAATGAAGTTTATCAGTTGTCCCTTTGGTGCAAAGTAAACAATCTTATCTTCAATATAAATAAGACGAAGGAATTTATAGTGGATTACAGGAAGAGCAGTTCGGACATCCAGCCGTTGTATATCGATGGTGTTATAGTAGAACAGGTGGCGGAATGTAAGTTTCTAGGTATTACCTTGAAACA
>JAJKFI010000005.1:36748950-36780097 GCA_029204185.1 Lerista edwardsae
CGAGTGCTATTCCTCCCCCTCTCCCCCCCCTCGCCCGATACAGCGCCAGCAAGAAACCACGTGGTCGCCCAATACATCGCCGAAAAATTATTTTCACCTACACATATTGTGCCAACGTTTCACAATTGGTTTTAAAATCCACTTCCCTACCACCTGGGAGGCTCGAGTTTACTTTGCATGGACGTCTCCATCTTTCTGAGCTCGCTGAAAATGCCAGCGCCAGGAGCATGCTACTGGCCAAAAAAAGAACGCGACTCAAAGCGCGCTGGAACCTTACCCCGCCCCCCGCTCCAGCTCTCCAGCGCCCGCCGGCAAGTTCCTTTATCAGACCGCCCCCGATAAAAAAAAGACCGCCCCCCCCAGGCAGCCTACCTTCAGTCTTGCTGCCTTAGTATCCTGCTGGCTGGGTCTCCCTCACTCCGCTGCTGCTGCCGGCACCACCACACTGCTTGCGTGCTTCAAGTGGGCGGGCCAGCTGCCGTGGGCGTGGGCGGGGCCAGCTCATTTAGAAACCGGTTCTCGCGAACCGGTGAGAACCGGGAGCATGACTTCACTGTGTCATATTTAGGCAATCTTTCCCTTTGTTCTTTAATGATCCTGTAGGATAGATTGGGCTAGATAGGGAAACAGTGTTATAAATGGTCCACAACTTATTAATAACTTATAGGTGGTCCTAACCACCCTATCATGTCTCTCCCATAAAGTGCAGTTACTGCCTATTCTTTCTTTTGAGCATTCCCACCCCAATCTCAAGCTGTAGAATAGATTATCCTTTGACAATCCCAGTATATCTACGCCAACCCCCAGAATGGATCAAGGAAGTTCTGGATTGTACCATCCTTGCCAAGCAGCATTTGGATTGTCTTGCAATCCTTGCTGAGAACTTTCTGCCCTGCCTCTCTGAGCTGAGCAGGCTATAAATGTTGCTTCTGGAACCCCCTTGACTAATGTACTTCTCTCAGGTGAATACCATTTCCTATTTTCATCATCTGCCCCACTCTGCACCTGCCAGTTGTGTCCAACCTGCCTAAAAGCACTAAACCTATCGGGATAATCTGAGAAGTGGGCCAAAATTCCTCAACAACCAGGTGCCAATCAGTTGAGGAGCAAAATGTCCTCCTTGGTCTCCAAAAGGGGCAGCTGGCAAATCCCAGACTACCAATCTGGGCAGGTGGGAGTAACCAAGGGGCAATTTTGAGGTATAATCTTAATGACTCCTCCAAAACACCTACTTGTGATCCTCCACCAATGTGTTAGCTCCATTTGGGAAATGGTCCCTATTCCCAAAAGTATGCAGAACCAAGGTCATTAAGGGAACAATGCAACTGTGCACCAGAACAATACAGGCCAGTGGGAGCCTCCATGGGGAGCCTCCACATTTGCGCTCTTGCCCTGGGGTAGGCAACAGCTGTCCTGATGGGCTGGCTTGGATCGGCACCCATTATCTAGCAGGTGCAGGTCCAAGCAAGCAAGCAGCCCAGTGATGAACGGAGGCCTGAGTGCGCCAATGGCTGGTGCCGAAACCGTGTCCCCAGGACGTCGCCCCGCCCCTGTGCGTCGCGCCAACACACCTCCCTGCGCCTGGAAACACTCCATTTCGGAGCGTAACGGAGGCCAGGGCGGGCGGGCCAAAGAGCGCGCTGTTTCACACGTGGACTGCGCGCAATGGCGCCCCACCACTGCCCGGCGCCCATGGCTCGCGCCACCCCGGGCTACAGGTCAGATACGCAGCTGAAGCAGCCTGAATCGGGGCCATGCTGCCGAGAGATGGAGGCTTGGATGCCGCCTAATGGCGGCATCCAAGCTCCACCCCCCTTCCCGGGCTGGCACGGGTCCTGGAGCACCCACACCCACCCAGAATACGTAACATGAAGAAATACCCCTGCGCCAGGCAAACTTGGCCCAAAGCAGTGCTGTCGGCCCAAAGCAGTGCTTAGATTGCGCTACCCAAGTTTGAAAGGCACCAGTACTTTGAATTGAACCCATAATATACCTACAGTATATTATGGCTGGCCAAACGTAGTGGAAGTTAGGAAGCCAGCAGAGTAGAGAAGCGCCCATGAATATCAGCAACCACATAAGCAAAAGAATGAGGCACGAAACAGGCGTGGTACCTTAATTGAGACTTGTATTAAAATAGTTCCAAGGATTAGGCAGGTAGAGTAGTCAGCAATACAGTCCAGGTCCAAACACATTAGGATAAACAGAGGTATCAAGCAGTATAAGCAATTCCACAGTACTTCTTCATGCTTAACCCACACTCTGAGTCCATGATATACTGCAACACACTGATCACAGTCTCCTACCACAGCTACACAACACTCGACAGCCACAGAGCACGGCAGACACTGCCAGACAGATAGCAGACACACTCAGAGAGAGGAGCATCTGGTTACTTCTTATATTCCATCCTTCAGGGCCGGCTTTAAGCCAATGTGACCAATGTCGTCACATCGTGGCCTGCACTTCAGGGGGCCCAGCACTAGCAGGGTGAGCATATGGCCTATAGCTGCAGCCAGGATCTCTATGGGTTGTAAGTCAGTAGAGTGAGCAGAGCAGCTTTACCTTGGTCTCTCCCACCTGCCTCTGCCTCTGAACAGCCCAAAATGGGCCACCTGGAAGCAGTTGGTGGTGATGTTATGCTATCACCACCAACCACTTCCACATGTCATGCTTTGCACATGGCATGAACAGAGCTCTTCTTGGTGAGTGGGGGGCCCCACAGGGAGGGTTGGGGGCCCCACAGGAATGCCTCACATTGGGCCCCGCCGCTGCTAGAGCCGGCCCTGCCATCCTTGACTAATCATAGCAGTGCTGACTCACTTCAGGTGAGTGTGCCTTGCAGCACATACTCACAGCATACAGCTGTGCTGTGCTGCCTTAATTAGCAGCTCTTCTTTCTGTATTTCCCAAGCTACAAAATTCCTTAGTCTGTCTCTTTAAGCCTGTTACAGCTTCACAGCCTAACACAGTAGTTTACTGATGTAGAAGGCAACCTTTTTTTCTTTTTTGAAGCGAGATTTGGATAATTCTGAATCTAACTGGGCTGTCTAATTAATACTAGGTTAAAAGGGATAAAGATGTAAGCATCAATATAGGCAGATAGTGGGAGGAAATTGAGGTAATGTCCTGAAAAGGTAATGAATGAGTTGAAATATATTTCAGCCGTAACATAATTGACATAAAGCAAGACAGAATCAAATGGAAAAGATAAAATTAGTTAAAATCATAGACTCTAAAAGAGCAATGATCCTAAATATAATCAAGAACATGGACATTTATTAAATGTGGAGCTTAGGATGTTACTGGGTTAGACCAGAGAATGATAAGGAAGGTTATCAGTGACAGAGATTCAGGGTACAATCCCAAGGGTACAGCGCCCAATAGCATCAACGCTATGCAGTTAGCACTGATGGGGGGGGGGTGCTGAGCACCTGGGGCAGCCCACTCCCAACTCAGCCCCATGGTTGCTAGGCTACTGGACAAACGACGTAGTAGATAAAAAGTGGAGCCTAAATTTGCTAAGGAATCTTGTGACACCTTCAGTCAAACTTCCATATCTACTTAAGGATGACAGAAAGTTTTCTGTCAGTGATAAGAAATGGCTTCAAGGTGCATGCTGTTCTTTGTTATATTGTGACTTTTGGCTCCAAGGAAAAGTTTTGATTTAGAAAGACACACTGAAAAAAATTAAGTGTATAAAAGCTAATGGCTTGGCATTTGTTGAAACTTGTTTCCTGTTTTCTGTAAAAAGATCTTTCTGTGGCTCAGATGAGATTTAAGATCAAAGCATAAGGTACAAATAAAACTGGGTACCAGATCAACAAATCTGATCTGTGACCTGATCAAATCTGATTCCCTGACCTGATTCTTAACCACAGAGAAGCCAATTTTCCTTTGTTATTTGGAGAGGTGTGCGTTATTGAGCAAAGCATATCTATCCAGCTTGGCAAGCTAATTCACAGATAAGAACATTTAGTACAATGGACTTTATTGTATTTTTGCCTGAAGAGAAGCATAGAGAAGGTGCAAGGTGTGTGAGTGAGTGAGTGATAAATATTGCAATATCAAATAATACAAGGCAAAAATAATACAAGGCAAAAAAAAGAACAAAAAGTATTTGTGTTAGAAGATGGATTATGTTGTATCAGGTTGCCTCTTGCCATCTTCCCACAGATCTGAATAAAATTCAAATGAAGCACTATCCTGTGTCTTGCCTGATATTTATTCAAGCATTTTGGTGTTGTTGTTTTTTAAATACTATTTTTTTCTAAGTTTCCAGGTTCATCTCCTTATGTCCCCTGTGTAAAAAGTATACATAAGAAATGTTTTAAAAAAGCAAAAAAGCAACCCAATTGTGTGGGCTGTGCACTCTGGTGCTTCACCCACAGCATCAGTGCCGAGTGTCATAAAAGTGCTATAAAGCACTTTTTGGCACCCTGAGAATAAACTGCACCTGGTGGTTGGCCCGCACCATCCTGCAGGCACCATACCACACCTGACGGCCTCCAAGGTTGCTCTGGAAGGCCGAGGTAGGCTACTCTAGAGGTGGGGCTGTTTCGGGGTAAGCGGAGGGTGGAACGGGATGGATCAGGCCTGGGAAGGACGCCTACTGCATCCTAACTGCCATCCTGGGCCTGCCAGCATTACTCAGGTCTATTTGGTTTTGTGCTAGTTAGATAGAGGACTGTAACAGAACTGCAGTTGGGACTTTAGAGCTTTACCCTTGCTGTGGTTCTGCTCTTTTTCATGCACTATCTGGAATCATGCACATCACTGCATATACGCGAGTATAAGTCGATAGCATGGATAAGTCAAGAGCAGGTTTTAAGCCAAAAATCATGGAATTTGCCATGCCCCATGGATAAGTAGAGGGAAAAACTTAAGGGCATCTGCAGTTCTTTGAATTGATAATTTTATCTGATTTTTACCCAACACCAGATTCTGACAAATGATCTACCAGTAATTGTTATCTAAGAACTGTACAGTCTACGTATTCAAAGTGCAGGGAAAAAATAAAATAAAACAGCAATGTAGCGAGCAACTTTTAAACCAGTTATTCCCAAAACTTTTAGCACTGGGACCACTTTTGAAAGTGACACCCTATGGGAACCAGAAGTGATGTCATTAGGGACAAAGGGGAAGGCATGCTGGAATAATGCAACAAGGCATACAAAAAAACCTGTTCAAGGCTAGAACTGATTAAGCGTATCTGCCTGGATCAACTGAGACACGCATGTCACCCTGTTGAGATCAGTTTACCTGCTTGCAGAGCCCATAACGGGCTTGGGCTGGCTTCTGCAGGGAGAGCTGTTGTGCCAAGTTCTCTCTCTGCAGTCTTATGCCCATGGTAGACTAATTAGTTTCCCTTCTATCATCCAAAACCACTTGACTTTTAACTAAGGCACCACTAAACCCCACCACCCATGAGAAGGCAAAATGCAGTCAGCCTGCCTGCTCAGCCACAAAGGTTTTCCTTCCTCCTCCAGTTGGTGACTCCAGGGACATGGCAGCCCCACAATAATTCCCCACAGTCTCCAAGAGCAACCTTAGTTCCAACCAAAATCCCAACAGCCTCAGTTATGCCCCACCCCGTCCGTCCACACCCTTTTGCACCCACATCACTGCTCCTCCCAGGAGCTCCTTTTATCCCTAGGGCCCTTGGTATCCCCAACTGGCTGCAGTTGTGAACTAGCTGCAGGCAAAAACTCTGGGGTTACTCCTATAACTGCTGGCTGACAGACAAGGGGCCACTGCTGATTCCATTCCCTATCTCCTGGATTCATCTTCCACAATTTCCATAATGATTACTACCTCCCCCTAAGTTGGTTATGTTCTTGTAAGGAAAAGGCAGGGTGTGTGTTGCCTCCTTTTCCCTCAGATTCTCCTAAAGGCCTTGAGAGAAGAGCAGCATACCTGCCTGGGGGTAAAAAAGAGCCCGTTTTTCTCCCCCCCCCCCAACAGTTTGCACAGTACCTCAGCAGCACAGCCATCTGGAACAAAAGAGAACACATGGTCTGAAAGCTCACCCTGAAAAGAGATTGCCTGTTTTCCAAGCAGCAATCCCCACATGTAGAGGTTGAAGAGCCCTGCTGAATTCAGCTCATGTGTTGCAGGAAATGCTTGCTTACTCACAAGTAAAAGCAAACCTGCAGCTCAGTTTTGCTTTCCATAAGGTTCAATACTTCTCAGCTTGGAGGGAGGGACTTCCTTTTTAAGTGTTTTTGGGGCCTATGTTCATCGCATTTTGACCATTCTGGCAGCGTTGCATTCCTCTCAACCTGCCTTTTTGGCTGCCTACTCACGAGTAAACACGCACTGTGACTCAGTTTCACTTTCCATAGGACTCCGTTCATTTTCCTCAGCTGCTTCTGAGCATGCTCAAGGCTGAGTATGCTCAGAAGACTCTGCAGCTCCCTGGCTTACAAACATAGTACTCCGAATAGCTAAGACATCCACCTGAGGGAATTGGCTTTGGTATAAAATAATAAATGTGAAAATTTGATGTGAAAATTTTGAAATGCTTGCAGAATGACCTTTGGGCTGTTACCAAGCAGTTAGGGAAGTAGTGAGAACAAGCTGAGCCCACAGGACCTGCATAAACTGGACAAAACTTGCTTTTCGCTGACAGTGTGGTAATATGTTAAGCAAGATATCGACTCACGAGACGTAGCCCCGGCAAGTTAAACCCTATAAAAGGGGAATAGAACTAACCGATTGTAGGGCGTGCCTGTTGCTTTGTGAAGTGATTCCCGCAGGCATCCAGCTTGCGCAGCTGAATAAAAACCTGTTGCTCTTGCACTTTGCAAAAGATCCGAGTTTGTCATTATTTGGGGCACCTAACACACGCATCATGTGCCTTTAAGGTATTTACTTTACTCCGTCCCTATATAAGTTTCTCTAATCAATTTTTAGGCATAAATTTCTTGACTTATACATGATTATATACGGTAAGTGTTTGGAGGCCAGTCCAACTGGGCCCTGAAAGGTGTGTTTTTGTCCATTTATCAGGCACTGAAGGGCTTGAGAATACTCTTAGCAGAATGCCTGTCCCTAGCTCTGAACTGACTCTATATATTGAAGTAATTTTACTCAAGACTGACACAAAGGAATTCTGGACTGTCCCAGGCATAATAGTACCAAGGCCAGAAAACTGTAGCAAATTAGAAATGGGTGACTTCAAAATAAATCAGGACCCCTTCAGCATTCAAGACACATATAGAATCCATTGAGAGGGATTTGGGGTTGAAAAGTACATTCAAAAGAACCCACCAGGGGAAGCCAATGGGGTTGAGGTTGGGTAGATCAGGTTCAAGAAGTGGGCAGATTGGGCAGCAGCAGTGGCCACTGAGTCTGGGGTGGCGGCCAGGAAGAGGGCCTTCTCGGTGGTGGCCCCCTGACTTTGGAATGCCCTCCCCTTAGAATTAAGAACTGCTCCCTCTCTGACAACATTCCGGCGGGGGTTGAAGACATTTTTATTCCAACAAGCTTTTAAATGTTGACAGGCAGGCTGGCATTTTTTACATTTTTACATTTTTTTTAAATTATGGGATCCATGGGGCTTGTTTAAATTTTAACTGTTTTTAAACATTGTTTTTAATATGTTTTAATTGTGTATATTGTGGCTGTATTGCCTTTTAAATGTTGTAAGCCGCCTTGTGTGCCTTCAGGCAGAAAGGCGGGGTGGAAATCGAATTATTATTAACTACTACTACTACTACTACTACTACTTCTTCCTGGGCTTGAACCATCTTTACAGGCCTATGTAGACTTGTGCCAGTGATATTGCTAGTTCAGATCCGAGTTGACCCACCAGGCTGGAAGGGGCTTACCCTAGGAGTAGGGAACAAATGTTCCAAGGAGGCTTCCCAATGCCAAAACTCTTCTGCAGGATCCAGCAGCTGCCACGTTGGTGCCACAGCATCACTGCACTGGGGGCGGGATGCAACTAGGTATGATTGGGTCATTAACAGTTTTATAACTCTACCAGCCAACCTGCAATTTTGTGCACATCCCATGACGCCCAGTGCACCCGCTGAAAAGCAAAGAGAGCTGTATATTGTGGGCATTTGCAAGTTGAAAACAGTGTCTTATGTATCAAGAAAGATCATTCTCAGGGCCAGGAGCTGTGGAATAATGCTCCTTTCATGTTCTATTAATGGTCTGTTAATGCTGCTGCAACAAGCAGTCTCCCAGAGTGCAATCCTAACCTGGAGTTAGGTTGGCACAGTTAGGTCCGCAAAGTTTGGCTGGCACAAGGGACACCTTGTTTACAGGTTTAGACCACTCTTGGAGTCAGAGAGGATGGCACACTGTGTGGTGGCCTCTCTGACTCTGAGAGTCGTCCAAACATACTTTACAGTGTCCCTTGTACCAGCTAAACTTTGTTGGCCTAACTGTGCCGGCCTAAATCCAGGTTAGGATTGCGTTCCCAATCCCTTTGAAATCATAAAAGCCCAGTGCTTTAAGAATCTCTGCTAAAATGCAAGGAGACCCATTTCAGGTTGAGGGGCATACCTCTTATCTCCCAAGCCTCCTGATCTCCACCCCCAGGATGCAGCACAAGCCTTTTTGGCATGACTATGTTGGCGACAGGAGGATAGGGTTGGGCCACTGCATTTCTTCTATGTGATGGCCCTTCAGACTCTTGAAGGCAGCTATTGTATCTCTCCTCCTTTCCTCCAGGCGAAACATACAAGCACTTTTCACCATTCCTCACTGGACTTGGTTTTTGGACCATCTTAATTGCCCTCCTCTGAGCCTGCTCCAGCTTTGTCAGTTTCCTTCTTTAAAAAAAAGGTCTGCCCACATCTGGACGCAGAATTCCGAGTGCCAGATAAAGTAGAACAAGGAGCGTATCCAATGCAAATAAGTGAGCCAAACAAATTGCCCCCCTGTGTACATCTTGCCTGACAAAAAGACAGCGATGTGGCGATGATTAAAAGGAACAGTCCACAAGATTAAAACAATTGCATCTCTTCTGTTTCCCAGCGTTGTACCCGTGCCAGGTTTGCTCCATACATCACTTAGCAGGAGGTAGACAGCAGTTCCTTGAAAAAGTGCCCTTCTTGGTTGAAACAACCTCATTATTTTATGGCTGAACCTGATCTTCCTGCGCACTCCCTGTTCATTAGCTCGACGTATGGAAAACTAAGTTCACGGCAGTTTATATATAAATTCAAATAAGCAGGAGGGGATGGCGGAAGGAAAAGAACACCTCATTTGTAAAAGAGCCTCCTTTTCCATTCCTCTCTTACTAATTCCTTCTGGGTTATGTGAATTTGATTTCCACTGAACAAATGTGAAATAAATGCACAACACCTCAATCACCATGGAACTGTCATCAGTCTTTGCTAATGGTAAATGGAGGCATAAAAGTTTGCCAGCTTGGCAGATCACCTTGCTATCATCTTCCCCAGCCACCCACATACTTATACAGGGGAATTTTTTAACATTTATTGCTGTAGACAACTCAAGTCTGTAATTATCCATTTATTTTTACTCCAGAGACCCAGGCTACTTATTGTGCTTTCTAGCCATGAAAATATTTTCATTTATTTATTTCACATTTATCTATGCTGCGCTTCCTCCGAGGAGGGCAGGGCAGGTTCTTGTCTTTCCTCCTCTGCTTTAAGCTTTACAATCCTCTGAGGTAGACTTGGGAACAAGGAATGGGCCTGAGACCTTCTATATAGAAAACCTAGACTATTCCATGGATAGGCAGCCCAATCCCAAGTTACCTGGCTGCTGAGGGCACAGTGGTAGCCAAATGGCTACCATTGCATTCAGCAGCAGCCACTGGGGACTCCACAGGAGAAGGGAACATTCATCCCCTTCCACCACTTCCTGCAATGGGATTCATAAGAACATAAGAAGAGCCCTGCTGGGTCAGGTCAAAGGCCCATCTAGTCCAGCTTCCTGTATCTCACAGCGGCCCACCAGGTGCCTCAGGGAGCGCACAAGACAACAAGATGCCTGTTGATACTCCCCACTCCTTGATTCTCTGCCGGCTATTTTGCCGACGGGAGAATCAAGCAGCCCCGTTCCATTACCCAGCCCAAGGTGGGGAATAAGTTCTAAAGGTGGAGGTGACTGCCAATCCTACCCCCACGCCGCCCCTCCCCTCCCCTGCCCAGTTCTGCCTTCCCCGACCTCCCAGAAAGCAGGCACACTGGCAACAGTAAGTCTTACCACTTGCTGGCTCCACGTGGGCACCTCCAGGCATGCAGGAACGGCATTGGGTCAGTGCGGGTAGTCAAGACTTATGGCACCTTTATAACCTCAGTGTGTGTGGTATGCTCGTACCGCCCGCATTGCGCCCAATAGGATCGGGCCTTTAATCTCTCCTGTAGTAAGACAAAAGAGATTGTTTTGCCTACAAAGGGCAGTTTCCAGAACTTGAATTTTCTGCAATCTGTATTCCTTCTTTTATTAGCAGAATATTTTCTGCCCAGCCTGCTTGAAAGGAAACAGTTGAGGGCTGATCTACTGTCTGGCTTCACTCCACTTTTCCACCTTTAATTGCCAAACCAAGAACTGCTTCTGCATGGTGGACTATAATGTTTGCTTTGAGCACACAGCAGGGGTATGTGCAAGCCACATGCAGCTATTTGTCATATAATGGGCAGCAAAATATGTTAGCGGAACTCTTTTTTTTATTACAATTAATATAAAAGGTAAATAACCAATTTTCAAGTTTTCTGATTATTTATCAGGTATAAACTGAGAATCCATTGGATTAAATCATAAGTTTAATGTCCATAGTGAGTAAATATATATAATTATTTAAGGACTTCTTAAATGTTGCAGTTATTAAACAGTTATTTATCATAATGTGGCTCCTATGTTAAGCAGGTTTGGCAACCCCTGGTGTATAGTATAAGTCAGCTCAGCATCCTCAATCTTTGGAAGGCTCTCTCCCCAAGGACACTGGTTGTTACTTCGTACAAATGCTGAAGTTGTGGAGGAGCAAGGGGCAGGGATTTTGAGTGTGGTGGGGGCTTGTTCGTGTGCGCGCGCACACACAGAATATTCTCCACAATTAGAGAACATCTGAAGAGGACTTTTGTTTTAGTTCATTTCCAGATGGAATTGGCCACAGGTTGGTCTCATGTAGATAATGTGATTCCCTTAAGCCCAACCTTATTTCTTTTTCCAGCCATCTACCTTCTGAAACCATTAAAGGCATGCAGTGCAAGATAGAAAATTACTGGAAGCCTTTCTATGATTGGATAGATATACAATCAAGAATTTAGTAAATGTGTTAAGATGTAAAGAATATTTTAAGGTAAATTAGATTAGAAATACCCATCCAGGACTGTATCCCAGGACAGTAATTCTTTTGTGTCATCCTTAGTGTCCCCCTTTCCCTATGTTTAATACTATCCTACACTGTAAGGTAAAGGTTAAGGTTAAGGTTTCCCCACGACCGAATGGTCTAGTCATGACCGACTGTAGGGGGCGGTGCTCATCTCCATTTCAAAGCCGATAGATCTGGCGTTTTGTCCGAGGACAAGCTTCCGTGGGTCATGTGGCCGGCATGACTATATGCCGTAGTGCACAGAACGCCGTTACCTTCCCACTGAAGTGGTCCCTATTTATCTACTTGCATTTAGGTGCTTTCGAACTGCTAGGTTAGCAGGAGCTGGGACAAGCAACGGGAGCTCACTCCATTGCATGATCTTGAACTCCCAACCTTCCAGTCGGAAAGCCCAGCAGCAGCAGTTTAACTCGCTGCACCACCACGTCCCTTTATCTGTATCTATACTATATATACCTATATCTGTTTCTATACACATCCTATACTGTATCTTTATATTAAAATGAATAAAACTTTTTTATTAAAAAAAGGGGGGCATGCAGTAAACGGCTCTGATTTTCCCATCTCCAGGGCCATAGACAATCAGAGTGAAACAAGTGTGTGTGTGTGGGGGGGGGGAACTGAGAAAACCCATTCAGATAGAATTATGCTAATAAGGGTTGACCTTTTGCATATGAATCAAAAATTAATTAGGAGTTGGCAGTTTCCCATGCTAATGAAGGTCACGGGGAGCACATGGAATGATCACTTCCTAGTCTGAAATTTTCTGTTCTCCAGAGCTGAGTCATCCTAACTCTGTTGATGACAGACTAATGAACATATCTGTTGGAAGAACTGGGTTTTCATTCTACTTGTTAAAGTGACAGGCCGTGCCAGGGGACAGTGGGAGGCAGGCAGGAGTGTGCATTCCAAGGGAGACCAACTACTTCTGATTTAAACTGGGAACTTGCCCTTGTTTAAAAATGAGAGCCACTTTGTCAAGTTGGCAAATATAAGCCATTGTGGCCAGCATAAGACAGGCTTCTCACACCTCCCTCACAGAAAATGATTCTAATGGTGATGTTTTTTAAAAAAAATAAATGTCTCTGAAGGGATCCATACAAACTACTCATTCATTTCAAAAATTGTAGCATGTTGTATGTGGTATTCAAATATTTTGGAAAATTTTACTTTTTACTACCAGCTTTTAGAATATCAGAGTTCAAAATCAGGTGCGCACATTTCCCCAGCATGTTTGTTTCTTTCTTTTTCCTGAAGGCAAGAAATCACTTTTGATAAAACTCCAGGTGAAAATGAAGCATAATGGGGAAACTAGGAAGTTAATTTTGAAAACCCTGGATTGAATCTGGGGGTCAAGGGGAGGGTCGAGGAAAGAGGGAAAGAAAATGACTTCCTTTGGGGAAAGCTGGTCCAATTAAACTAGGATGGTAACTATCACTGTACTGTCAATTATTATCAACTAGCTTTTATGTACCCGGCTTCGCCCGGGTGTTTATATGTGCCATCCCCGACCCCCCCCCCACTCACCAGGCATACAGATGGCCCTGTATTGGTTTGCCTGCAGGAAACCTATATGCGCCCGGGTGTTTATATGTCCCATCACTGACCCCCCCCACTCACCAGGCTTACAGATAGCCCATTTATATGTCCCCCCCACTCACATGTGTGCCCGGGTGTCTATATGTCCCATCCCTGACCCCCATACTCACATGTGTGCCCGGGTGTCTATATGTCCCATCCCTGACCCCCACACTCACATGTGTGCCCGGGTGTCTATATGTCCCATCCCTGACCCCCACACTCACATGTGTGCCCGGGTGTTTATATGTCCCATCCCTGACCCCCCCACACTCGCATGTGTGCCCGGGTGTTTATATGTCCCATCCCTGACCCCCCCACACACTCACATGTGTGCCCGGGTGTTTATATGTCCCATCCCTGACCCCCCCACTCGCATGTGTGCCCGGGTGTTTATATGTCCCATCCCTGACCCCCCCACACTCACATGTGTGCCCGGGTGTTTATATGTCCCATCCTTGACCCTCCCCCCCACACACACTCACATGTGTGCCCGGGTGTTTATATGTCCCATCCCTGCTGCTGAACTGTTTCTGTTGCTCTAGATGTAGTAGCCCTCTGTTTCATATCCTTTGTGACGCTGCTGTACTGTTTCTGTTGCTCTAGATGTAGCAGCTCTGTGATGTAGCATTGCAAGTTGTGTTTTTTTTTTCCTCAGGTGTTTCCTGTGTACACTGTTGTTTCATCTTTGTAGCCTTTGGTTGCACCTGCCCAATTGCCTTACATTACACAGTGAAAGTAAACTTTCAGAGAGAGAGCAACAGCCACAGCACCTTGTGCCAACTGTCCACTGCCAAGCAGGGACCGCCCACATGTCCACAGAACACATTGTATCGGTTTGCCTGCGTGAAACCTGTTTGCTGCTGTTTGTCTTCAACTGTCAAGAGTTCAGTTGCTGCCTGAAGATTCCGCATGTCATTTGCATCTCATCATGACATCATCAGAGCCTCGGAATGCTGCGGCTCAGCCCATAGCCACCCACAGAGAACCACAAATTCGCTTGTACCCGCGCCCGTGGGGGCGCAATCCGTTCCAAAACCGTGCAGCGATGGTTTCGGGGGGGCCAAGGCACCCGCGTGCCGAGTTTGGCGCGAATCGGTCCAGGCGTTGCGGAGCCTATGTGGAACAAACATACACACACACACATACATACACACATACATACGCTCTTCTTTATATATATAGATTATCAAGAATATTTACATACCACTTTTCAACAGGGGTAGTTCACAAAGCGATTTACATAGTAACATAAATCAACATTCCTTAGTAAAACATTACAGCTTCTTACATTTTAAAACAAAACTCCAGCCCACATTATCTCCAGTCTCAATATTCAGCTGAAGTTGGACAAAGTAGATTACTGAATAATGGTAGCAACGTTAAGATCTAATAGCATTTTTGGAAAAGTGTTTGACCGGCCAGCATTGGCTCTTTCCAATTGCATTACAAGAGAAAATGTGCATACAAGAAGAACATGTGGATGCCTGTGGAGGTGTGGAAGTGACAAATACTTTTGTAAGAGACATTAATCAGATGAAATTTAAAAGACATTTGCTTCTGGCCTTAAACTCTTCAGCCTGGAACGAATTGTGCTGGAAATCACTCAGGATGAAGCCTTGAACTGATAGGGAGTGTCTGTGAATAAGTATCCTCTGTCCTGCAGGTATTGGTTTCTATGTTTATCATTCAAAGCATCTGGATTAATGGGATTTCTATTGGCCTTTTCTGGGAAAACTTACCAACCATTGCAAACAGTGCCTGGAAAGAATGAAAAGAGATGATAAATAGGTATTTCTCAATGCTTCAGGCGGCTGAGCACTTTATTAGGTAGCCCTTGTTGCCACAAGACAATATTAACGCAGCACATTAATATTCCATACCTGAAAACAAGACAACTGACCCACACACAATGTCAGTGGAACAATCTACAATCCCCTGTTAAGATACAAGATGTTTAAATCCCATAGTTCATGCCATTTTGGGCTTGGCATGTCAAAACTTTGGAAAATGCTTAACCTGAGTCTCCCCTTCCAAACGAAAGTGAAATAATTCTTGATATTCATTTATTTAAACAAAAAATACAGTACGATCATTTGTGGTGCTCTGTATTATATAAAGAAACCACATAATTACAACAATGAAAAATGAGTTAAATAAACTTAGTTTTTGCCAGGTATTAGTGAACACTGGTGTGTCACCTTTGACATGCATATCATGGGTTCGCCATCACTGCCATAGCTGGAAAATTGGATTGCTAACATTATGAACTCAGCAGCATCTAAAAATGTGAACAGCAATTCAACTGACTTCATTATTTAGAGCGCAATCCTATACTGGGGTTAGGCTGGCTTAGTTTATGCCAGCCTAACTCAGTTTAGGATTGTACCCTTAAAGAAGGAAGAGGTGGGTAAATGCTGTGACTTTCAAAATATATAATTTAAGGTACATAAATTATAACCTAACCAACTTTCCAGCACTTACATAGCTGTGCCAATGGGGCATGTGCTGCATTCTGCAGTGGAATAGTAATCATGGAGGCCTCCTCAAGGTAAGGGAACATTTGTGCTGGAAGCCCCAGGGCTGCAATTGGGTAGGATACCGACCTAATGACATCTTGAAACAGAAAACACTCTTCTGCTCAAGAACCTTCTGTCCTAATCTTTGCCAACCCTTTCCATGAGGAAGTTAACACAGATGGAACCCAGATAAACTGGAGGTTCTAAACCAGCAATTTTCCATTGGTATGCTGCAGCACATTAGTGTGCTATTAATTATCTGCAGGTGTGCCACGGGGGACTGGGGGAAGATCCTTTATTAGTAGAGCCACTGCGGGACGGGAGCTCCTCACCAGCAGTATGCTGTGCTTGTCAATTAACTGGTGGCGTGGCTTGAGAATTTTAATGCCTTGTCAGTGTGCTGTGAATGAAAAAGGTTGAAAATTGCTGCTCTAAACTATCCTCCTGAAGAGCAAACAGCTTCTTGTCTTTTCTATCAGCGGGACAAGCTATTGCATAGTAAAGGAACACTGTATAAAACAGATGTGGTTTCAACAAGTAAGAACAAGTTTTACTTGCCTCTCCAGGGCCATCTCATCTGGCCGCCCTCCCCCACAGCGTGCAGCATGCTCTCTGGCAGCAGCACGGTGTGCTATGGGCTGGCAAGTGATGGGATGGTAAGGGAAGAGGTGGGGTGGGTTCTTCCGCACTGGACTGTTTCAGCTTGACAGATACGTTTTGGAGATGCTGTACAGAGCATCCTTTGGAGATGCTCTAGAGAGCATCCCTCCCTCTCATTTTCCTGCTTCTAGGAAGGGGTTGGACTCCATGACCTTGAAGACCTCTTCCAACTCTATGGTTCTATCTATGCATCATAATACGTCTTATACTTGATCGTCTTAAATTTGCTCGCGATTTCGAAGAGAGAAAAATGGAGGCAGTGTTGGAAAATTGTCCTGTAAATGTTCCAAAATGGATGTTTGCGATGCTTTATGTCTTTCTCTGTGTATCTTTCACAAACCATTTGCTTTCCTTTTCATATATTCTCCAGGCTGTGTGGATCGATTCAAATCGTTATTGAAATCACCCAAGAAGAAAGGCCAGTTTAAATCACTGGCATAAATCAAGGCCCCAATTTTCTAATGCATTTCTGTTCTAAACAAGTGTAAATTGCTCATACTAATTGATTGCAATAACAATTAAAGCATATCTGTTTGGAACTAATAGAGCCTTTATAGTACCTAGGAGCATAGACCAAGCCTCCGGTCATGCAGCCCTCATCTCTTCTGCACTACAAAATTTGCTGGCTATTTTTATGCTGTTGCTGATGCTCTATTAATATTATATTGTTAATTTATATTATATTGTTAGTTTCTGAAATAAATTACTTTCATGATCCCTGATTTTTTTTTCCTGAAACAGAATTAAAAGAAGCTGGGAAGACTGCAATTTTGAGTAGACAGCAGCACTGAAGGGCCAAGCACACATACATACACCCCAAGAACACTAGTCGGTGGGTTTCCTCGGATATGAGCCACCTAAATGCGTGGGCAGGATTTTAAAAGAGGTGATAAAATCTGGTGTGCACCATTGCAGCTGGATCCCTGGGCACAGTGGGTGGGCCTCAGAAGGGACCCAAACCCAGGTTTGCCCCTACTTACTCTGCACTACACCCCACTTTGGAGTCCCTTCACTAAGTAGGGGGGTCCTCTCCCTCCCCTTGCCTATTGGCACAGGATGCTTCCCCTCAGCTAGCAGGGTATGGATTTGGCAGGAGTCTTTGCAGTCCAGTGGGCTGGTCAGGAGGGTCTCTCTCTGGCATTGCTTGCCAGGAAAACTGCTGTGCTTACACCAGGTACTAGGATGAGCACCATGCATGCACTAATCAGGGTGCAATCCAAAGCACCCCATTGCATAGATGCAAAGATGTTAGTGCAATGTCATTAGCGCTGATGCAGGGGTGCTGGGTAACATCCCCACGTTGGCACTAAGGCTCCCAGGCTGGAGCTAGCTGTAGTGCTGGTTTCGGAGTGTGGGCGCAAAGACACCTCAGCACCAGCCAAATGTGGCTGGTGCAAGGCGGTTCTGGGAGGGTGGGAGGGCAGAACTGGGCAGCGGTTGATGGAACTGGGAGTGGGCGGGCCAGCCTAGGGAGGTGGTGAGTATGGGATGCGGCCATTAGGCCACATCCAAGGCCTCGTCTCCAGGCTGCACGGCCCCAGTTTGGGCCGCGCGGCTTCCTTAGGCGCTATTTCATGCTATTTCAAGGGCGCAGATCCAAGGAACCCATAGGGGAGGCTGGCACCTCCCCTGGTGAAAGGGCACAAACGTGTCCTTGCACTGGGGAAGCTCTTGGTTCCTCCCGAGCTGTGTTGGATCCAGCGCAGGCCCACTGGCCTGCCTGCTCTAGCACAGCTTATCATTGGGCTGCCCATCAGGGGGTGTTGTGTGGCCAATGCCATACCTGGCAACGGTGTTTGGGTCGGCTGGTTCTGTCATCAGGAGATGCCTCCAATGACTCCCCTCCTCCTTCTCCCTAGTTGGCTGGGCATAGGATATGATGAATATCATGCCAGAATCCAAAGTGGATTGGACCTTTGCTGAGTCCCTGGTGGCCCAACATAAATGGCTGGTGGGCTGTATTAGGCATTATGTGTTACACCCTGCACAGTCCTCATTTATCACTTGCATTCTTAGAAATGGAATGGAAAAGAATGAGAGGGAAACACATTTCTACAATAGTTATGAACTCACAAAGCACAAGGTAGGTTCAGTTTATCAGAGTTAATCGATGTCCCCAAAGATGCCCCCCTATTAACGTTTAATAATGTTTTAAATTCTTAATAAAAATTAATACCTAGTCATACACCTGGGAAGTAAGTGATATTTTACAAAGAAAAGTAATAACAATCAATAGAACATCTACCTTTTGGTGGAGACCCAGTGAATGGAGACGTTCTCCCCATCCTTAAGGGATAATTCAGCTGTCTTCGGTATCCTTTAAAAGCTGCAGTCGTGTAATGAGAGTGGCTTTTCATGGAGTTGATTGTGCTACTGTAACATTGAAAGGGTACCTCATTTATGAGACTGGACAGGAAATCCAGTATTAATTCGAATGTCAAGATAATCAATTACTTTGGAGCAGCAGTCAAGAAATCAATAAAGAAGCCCGAATATTTTACTTGGGATTTCAGTGTTCCATTTTCAACTAGGCAATCTATGTAAAGTCTCCAGGGGGAAAAAATAATAATAATACTTGGTCTGCCTGGTGAAGTAATAACATAAGAGCAAGATGCTTAGTCACTCTCACTGTTGTAACTATAAAAGATCTCTTCTCAGGTTTGCTCTTTTATGTTTTGACCACCCATTGTGGTAGATTGGAGGTTTAAGGGCACCATGCTCTACTCAGAAATTGCACACACTTGTACAAATAAATTTATGAGTGAATCGAAATGGTCCTTCTTCCTGTTTTTAAAATGTTGATGTTACAAGATGATTGGCTGCAAAGTCTCAAGAAGTTGCCTTTATAAAGGAAGGTGCATGAAAACATATATAAACACTATGGAGATAGAGGTGACTTGTCAATCCATTAAAGGCCAAACTACATATTATGCATGATGAGTGATGTGACATGGCCCAAGAATTGTTTCTTTTAGAAATCATGTGCTAGGTGGGAGGTGTCATCAATTGCGGTGAAATCACTGGCCAAAGGATAGGGCTGCTTCAGTTCTGCTGTAGTTCTGATCCCAATCTTGCTCCCTCCCTTCCCCCAGTGCTATTGTTACAGGGGGAAACAATATTGTTATATTGTTCTATTGGCTTTCAGTGGGAGCTTTTTCCCAATAAAAATAGTGGGAAAGGGAATAGGAATTAGAAATAGGAATTAGGATGGAAGCAAAGCGCACATGACTTCCTACTCACCTTTCACTATGTTTCACACACACTCATCACACACTGTAAAAGAAAGAAACAAAGGAAAAAAAATATGGGTCCATGTTGCGTGTTTACTGTTAAGTTAGTTCGGCTCTTAGGCAAATTAAAATGAGGATGGACATATCCAAGCCGGCCACCAGTCTCCATGCTCAGCTTTAAAGATGACCCAACTTACTGCAAAGTTTTTGAACTGAGTGCAGAATCATTAATAGAACATTAATTGGATACAAACAAGGACTATTTGTATTGCATCAAATGACCCCTTAATATTTGCTGTGTGCAAGTAAATTAGGCACAAACAGGATTCTAATGTTTAAGAGACTAGGCAAGTAATGGATATATAAAGCTGTACTTTATGTTGGAGGGAGGATAATTGGTGTCAAGAATTTCTTGGTGACAGGTGTGGTGGTGGTGGTGACAGAGATCCATGTTAGTCTGGGCATGCCTGGCTTCAGAATTGTCCCACACCAGTTAGATTAAGTTAGATATAGAATTCCCAGTCAGAATTCTCCCCCTAGAATCCATATTTTGATTTTGAAAAAAGTCCCAGCATGTGGTCAAACGCATCATTGTCTAATTTGGAGCTTTTATTTTCACGTTGCAATGTTTGATACGTATCAAGGCCATGGTATAGAGGAAGATAATGTTTAATGCTTTAATTCTCCACTATTTTCCCCTGAGAAACATTGCCCAACACCCCCAACCCTCCAGTAATACAGGAGACAGTAAGTCCGCTTTTAATGTGAATTGAAAGTGGGCCACATTTATTGACATCAATGCAAATCAAGAGTCTATGTAAACCCTGCAGGGGCCTTGTCTCCAAATATTCTTCTCCCTGTTAGTGCAGGAATAT
Organism: Lerista edwardsae; assembly: GCA_029204185.1. Classification (NCBI taxonomy): domain Eukaryota; kingdom Metazoa; phylum Chordata; class Lepidosauria; order Squamata; family Scincidae; genus Lerista; species Lerista edwardsae. The sequence goes on from JAJKFI010000005.1 coordinate 36,769,133, forward strand.
AATCTGGAAGAGAGAACAAACCGCCATCAATTCCCCTTTTGGGCATTTCCACCCTGACTCAAAGTGGTAGATTCAGAGCGCAATCCTATGTTATGCCAGCCTAGTAAGGCAAGGCTAAATCCTAAAGCCCATTAGAAGGCGGCAGCAGCAACATCCAGGACAAGGGGAGGTTTTCCCCTTGCACCTGCATAAGCCCCAGTCACCCCTATGGACCTGCTCGGATCTGCACCTGGTGTTTTGCAGGTGCAGAGGAATGTGCACAGAAGCGGCCCGAATTGGGGCCGCCCAGGCCAGGGTTGAGGATTTGGCACTATGGCCGTCCTGCATCACAACCACTATCTCCGCCCATTGCATCGCCCAGTTATGGCCCCGCAACACCTCTGGAACACCCTTGCAGAGGCCCTGCGCCAACCAAGCAACGCTGACACTGGACTGGCACATGGCCGGCACTGCCAATGGTTGTGGCGGCGCCCAAGTGCCGGCACTGCTGCTCACGCCGGTCCAGCACCGGCCCAGTGCCACAGCACCGACGCAGATGTGTTTTACAGCACGCTTGCAACAGCGTTCGGCTGGCGCATGAGCACAGCGCCAGTGCAAGGGACATATAGGATTGCGCTGTCAGTGGCGTACCTAGCATATTTGACACCTGAGGCAGACTGCTCCCATGTGCCCTGCCCTTGGAGCCCTTGAAGATATGGGTAGACCTGGCCTCCACATTGAGATCTCCCAGTGGAGGCCAGGGTTACTGGCTACTTGAAGTGAAGGGTAGGCCTGGCCTCTGCTTTGACATACCCTGGATGAGGCCAGGCACGTGATGTGGGCACCAACCTTATTGCCCCCCACCCTGCCCTTTGAGTGCCACAGGCCGTTTGCCTGGTAAGGATTCTAGCTTTTTCATGCCCACCCACAAGGGGTGGGGATTAAGGAAACTTAATAGCACGGCCTCCCCTAAACTGGACAGCCTTTGAGGCTGACTTTGCAGAAGGGGTTGCAAGTTACTTTCCCTGAGCCAGACAGTGTCTTGAGATTGGTTCTGGTTTGCCCTCTGATTCTTGCTTGTCTTGCTCACCAAATCCCTATTCCTGCCCCACACTATACGCAGCAGTTGTGGCTGCTATGTGGCTAATAACATCACACCTTTAGAACATTCTGGGGTAGGGGGAAAAAGCTCTTCATGAAAGGTCAGCACATTCCTACCTGGTTTACAAATGACAACCCGCTAGGCTCGGACTATTCTAATGGGAGTGGATCGATTCTGGGCTCTGCAGAACTATGAGCAGCTTCAGTTGCTCCTCTAGAATCACCTCCTTTCACCCAAGCAAGGATGCAAGAAATTTTCCCACCTTGCCTCGTGCAAAGAAAGACGCAGGAAGGTTGGTTAGGATTGCGCCATGAATCTGCTATAACCCACCCCACCCCCCTGCAATTTGCTGCAGTGGCACCATCGGGGACCTGTAGACCCTTTGGAGGGATTTTCAATTTGAAAATGGCATAGAATTAAAAGCTTCAGGACCCCGTCCAACTCCTGTTTGAAAGCCAAGCCTCAAACTGGATATGCACATCACATCTAGCTTGGTTCTTAATTAAGATATTTCAATTAGATTTCTCCCAAGTAACATTATATGATGTTACACTAGTCAAATATTTTAGTAATTGAGTCTGTCGGAAAAAAAACCTTCAATTGCAGATCTTTTGTGTGTGCTTGAGGGGTAGTTTCAGCTGGAGAAGAGGAGATGAGATAACTTCTGCACCCAAAATACTAAATAATAATTTCAGAAAATAGTCCAAAAATACTAAGACTTGTCTAAATCAAACCAAGAGATGAACAAGGACAAAAGAGAAGATAATTGTATATGGTTATGGATTTTTTTCTTCTTCAGAGCCCTTTCCCCCTGCTGATAGGAACAGCTGAGCTGTCAAATTTGCCTCCACGGGTAAAAGAATGGAATGAGTCAGAATCAAACAGCTCTCAGAGAACACGACTGTCTGGCATTGTCCTCTGGGCCCTTTACAGCAACCATCAAGGCTTATCCTTGCAATCTTCATTTTCAGAAGGGCTGGCCGATTTCTAGAAAACTTGTATTGAGGCAGTAACACTTGAAAACTGCAGCATCACAAAAGGAAGGGCTTTGTAATGTCAGGTTCTCTCTCTCTCTCTCTCTCTCTCTCTCTCTCTCTCTCTCTCTCTCTCTCTCTCTCTGATTGTCAGGTCACTGGCCTGTCTAAATACTAACCATACTAGCTCTACTAAAATTTAGCTATGCTAAGGGCTCAATCCTAATCCTCACCAACTTTCCAGCACTGATTTAGCTATGCCAATAGGGCATGAGCTGCATTCTGCAGTGAAGTAGTAGTCATGGAGGCCTCCTCAAGGTAAGGGAATGTTTGTCCCCTTACCTCAGAGCTGCATTGCCCTTACCCCGGTATTGGACAGTTGATTAGGATTGCACCCTAAAAGAGTTACGCCAGCATTTCCCAAACTGTGGGTCGCAACCCATTGGTAGATCGTGAGATTCATGTGTGGAGGGTTGCAATAACAGTAATGTGTGCTGGGCCCAACAATGCTCCTTTCAGTGCAGCCATAATTTTTTGGGTGGGCCCAGAGGCCTCTTCAAGGTCATATTGGGCTGGCAACCCACTCTCTTGGCCTCCACAGGCCTTAGAAATGGCCAGTAGCAACTTCCAGTTTAAGTGCGCAACTTTCCATTTGGCCAGAAGTTGCTTCTGGTCACGTCTGCATCCCATTCCCACCCAGTATGGCTGCATTGAAAGAGTATTGTGTCACCACCCACCAGGGAGGACAAGGCTCCACCTCAAAGTATGTACATTCACATAAGGTGTGAAAAGTCCCCAACTTTTCCAACAAGCAAAGAGATCCCAAATGTGTGGGCTGTAGTTGCTCAGCTGTGAAGGAAAATCCATCCTATTAGACACAACATCATCATCATTTGCTTCTATGTTCCAGTAAGAGGTCTGGCCATGAACACAGTTGCACATGTAGAGCTCTGCTAAGCCCACATTCAGATTTCCTCACAATTCGGAATGCAATATTAACCTTATCTCAGTATGGTATTTCGGTACACTGTCAACTGTGTCTGTCTGCCTTTTATGCTGCAGAACGAGACATTCCTGATGGTAACGATGGATTATTAATGTTCTGAAACTGCAGAACATTTAAAATAGAGCAATTTTCTGAGAGAAATAGTCTCAGTGCAATTTTCTGCATTGTTGTAGTGGAAATCGCCAAAGACCAATTGTAATCCTGAGCAGTTTGTTGATGCCCCTCTTGTGCTTTCTGAACCCTTCAAGGGTTAAAAGCCTGCTCTGGTATATTCCTGTTGGCTGGTAGAAGCTTCTGGAGAATTGTATCATTTTAACCTAGTGCATTTTTAAGCCTTGTTAGTGTTTCCAGACAAGGTTCCAGGATTGGTCCTGGAGGTGACTTGCAGTTCTTATAATTGCTAAAGGCTAGCTAACAAGTATGATTTGCTTCTTCCTGCCCTTGTTTATCTCGTCTTGGAAAGCACTGGGCATTGCTTCAAGCCTGCAAATTAAGAGGTCCCGTTTGCTTGCATGGGCAAAAGAGGATAAAGGTGAGGATATGATCTGGTGGGTCTGTAGGACAGCCCTGTATTGACTTCACACATGAGCCGGCCTGAAATCATGCAATGCGCTTGGCAGAAAAAAACCAGATGGAACAATTATCCTCAAAAAGACAAATAGTTACAGATTGCTGACTGATTCCTTATCTCTGACAGAGACAGGCAACCTCATCAAGATGGCATTTAGCGTGGTAAATAAAGCAATGCTCCCACATGACGAATGGTGCTTTCCATGAAATCACTTTGGCGAAGGCTGAAGCTGTAACGCACTCAGAAATCCTGCACTCAGCCCAGGTTGACCGCGATCGTAATAGATAATCACGAAGGCCGTTTGGCATTCCTCATGTGTGACATCCACTCCCTCTTTGCTGTTCTGGCAGCTTGATCAGACAAAGCACGGCCTTGCGGAGACATAGAATGAGGGGCTGTGAAGTGCATTGTTTCCCTGGGCTTTGGGGCAACCGGCTGGTCCTGTGTGAGCCTCACTGCTTGAAGGAACATGGTGAGATGTCACTTCAGTAGCCATTCTATACACTTCAGAAAGGCCTATAAGTCTGCCCTCTTTCATCATTTTCTCTGCACAGTCTTTAGCCCTGCTGGAGTCAGTAGCTCCAGAGCAAGGCAGGTTTAAACTCTAAAGCACAATATTCTTAACCTTAACTCACCAGCTTACAGGGTGATCTCTTTAGGAGTTGCTGTTACTCCTGCATGAGCACAAATGTCATCAATAAAGGTCTTTCATAGAGAATAATCCTAAACTGAGTTAGGCCGGCATAAACTAAGCCAGCAAAGTTTGGTCAGCACAAGGGCCACCACAAAACGTGTTTGGACTAATCTCGGAGTCAGGGAGGGTGGCTCAGGTCTGTATGCTGGCCCCTCTGACTCTGAGAGTGGTCCAAACATACTTTACAGTGGCCCTTGTACAGGCCAAACTTTGCTGGCTTAGTTTATGCTGCCCTAACTCAGTTTAGGATTGCACCCATACTCTTTTTCAATTAGAGGTCAAGATGGTCACAGTGTTTGTTTTAGCTGAGATCTACTGGAGATCACTTGAGCTTTCCAGCAGAAATCCACGTTAATTTGTTAAGATGGGCCAATTACACACTCACTGGAGATGTTCCCCAGTGAGGCCTCAGGAAATCTTCCAGCTCTGATTAATCAAGGTCCCCGTTTGAGACATCTAATGGGTGTCATTATTTATAGCTAATATGATATATGTGTGAAGCAAGTGCACATGTTTCGGATCCCAAGGCACAAGAACAGTCCTTTCAGCATCCATCATTGTGGTGTCATGTCACTTAATTACTCCCTCTGCACAAGACTCTGCATTCCATGAAATCCAAGTATGACATCCAGGACAAATGCACCTCTGCCCTCCAGAGCTGCAGGGGTTCTGCAGCCGCTACAGGCATGACAAAGGGAGATGGATGGTTAGCAGCGGAGAAAATTGCTAATGGGAAATCAGCCACTGAACTTGAGCAGAGAAGTATCTAACCAGTAATTTTTATCACAATGATGGCTAAATGTGTAAAGTATCAATCCTATGCACAATTCTCTGGAAGTAAGTTGCACCAAACCCAGTGGGGCTTACTTCTGAGTAGACATGCAGCATGGGATTGTGCTGTGAGTGCATTTGCTCAGATTCATCCCTCAGAGCACAATCCTAACCTGGAGTTAGGCCAGCACAAGTGCCACCATAAAATATGTTTGGACCACTCTTACAGTCAGAGAGGCCAGCACCCAGATGTGTGCCATCCTCCCTGACACCGAGAGTGGTCCACACACGCTTTACAATGGGCTTGTGCTGGCCAAACTTTACTGGCTTAGGTTATGCTGGCCTAACTCAGTTTAGGATTGCACTCTATGAAAGACCTTCATTGCTGACATTTGTGCTCATGATCACAATGTGCAATGCAACATATACGTCAACGATAGTGCTGTAGAACGGAATGAATGAATGAAATTATTGCTTGAAATGAGCCAATGTGATGAAAGCTGTTTACATTTTCATTTTGATTTAATTCTATTTGGGATTGTATCAAAAAGGATGTATCTAGTTCACATGGAACTATCACATGGAACATGCAGGGTTTATTTTTCTATCAACATCACCATTCAATCAAAGCTAAGCACGTCCCACAGTCTCTATGTGCTAGTCGTTTCTATGTGCTAGGGAAATCTCATGGAGAGATTTCACTTGCTCATTTTGTTGGTATGCAATATACTTCTAGTGAAGTCATTGACAGTCTTTTCCCATTAGGTCTTCACCCTTCCCTTTGGAGTTCTCAATATGTTCTGTGCCTGGCCATGTCCAAAGTGATCTGCTGAGCTATGTTGGTATTTCAGCCAGGCGTGTCATATCCTGTGAAACGTGGGAGAGGAAAAACCAACAAAATGTTCGTGTCAGAAAAGAAAAAAAAAAATCTGTGATGTACAGGGAGTTCAGAGAAAAACCTCCCTAGCTAAAGGAAAAAATGTATATAACTGGACATCATGAATCTCCATAGAAGGGCTGGAGAAAAATGAAACTGAAAAGGACTCCAAGCAATCCATTGCTCTGATCATCATTTTGAATGCCAGCCTCCATCTCCAGCATCTCATGCTACTGTCAGGGACATGATGTACAACTGAGCTGGACTGCTGCCGATGCACTCTTATTTTATTCAGCAATGCATACAGACTAGTGTGGTGTAGGTGGCAACAGGGGCAGTGCTGCCACCTCTGCTCGCATTCACCTTTGCACAGCCCTCTTATGGAGAGCAGGCAGATGAACCAGAAGCACACTTCCTTTGCCCATTCCCTATACTTACAATGCCTGCTCCAGGCAACCTCCTTCGTCAGCACTTCTTCTGCTTGAGGTTAACAGAAGCCCCGGCTCAGGCTCATTGTTAACAGAAAAGGGACGGAGCAGGGAGGCTGCATGCAGCAATCCTCAGCAAATGCCGGGAACCAGAGAGCCAGGGAGCAGTATGACAAGGCACATCGTGTGCCCAATATTATCAGTATGAATTGGGATGAAATTCCTGAGCTTTTTTCTCCTCTGCATACTGAGTGAGGAGAGTTTGCCTGACACAAACTGAAATCAATAGGAGCTAAATAAGCTCAACTTTTCTTCAATTGCCCCAGGTCTTAGGGTCACCTTAGGCTTTCCTGTTATTTTTCTACCACCATACCCACCAAATGTATAATGTGTGCATGCCAAAGTTACAATGGATAAAAGGATATCCCTACACTACTCTTGCTTATTCCTGCATGATCTGTCCCGTCGCCCTCCACATAGCATGAGGACCTAGTGAAGTCCAGACTCCTTCTCCTTTCAATTGATTCGTCCTGATTGACTTCCTGATTTCTCTTTATGAAGGTCGGTACTTTGAAACCACAGCTTTTTGAGTGGCCATTGATCAATCCCAGAAGATGAACAGAAAGTATAGTATTGAAGACAGTGGCTTGTCCAGACACTAAAGTCGCAGTGCTGACCTGCCAGTTCTGTTTGGCCTGACAGCAATCCACCAGGGAGCTCGTTCAGTCCCTGTCTGTCTGGTAAGTGCTAGACACACTGCTTCAACGCCCTTTACCATCTTCAGGAAGCACCCATGGTCTCATTTAGGGGGGCAGAGTCTTCTTGCAAATAATTTAGGAAGGTTTCCCACCAAGTGAGAACCACGGATCGTTCACCCCTCTCAGGCTGCTGTTCCAGGAGCCACCTCTTCATGCCACTACTGCTGGGCACCATCTCCATTGGCATATAGGAAGCACTCCTGCAAAACCCTTACTATTAAGGCAGGATTTGGGGAGAGGTGCTTGGCTGGGCAATTGTGCAGGGCGATGGTGGTGGTTGGGCCACATTATCCATTAGGCTGAGGCCTAGGGGCCCCGCAGGGACTAGGCCCATCATGTTGGCCTCAGCCTAATGGGTAATATGCTAAGCAACTTACTCAGCTGCTCTCCAAGCTCAGGTTGTCATTCCCACTCATTTGCATCGCTTGCAAGCCAGGAGAGGAGCAAGCGAGTGTGGTTGCAGCAAGGCATGCTGGGACAAAGAAGCAATGGCAACTCTCCCTTTGAAATGTAAGAGCTACCAGCACTGACCAGAACACCATGGATCATTGTAAGGAAAGTGTTACTTGAAGGCTGTTATGTTCTGCACACCTACCTGGGAGTAAAGCCCATTGTACACTATGGGACTTACCTTTGAGTAAGTATGCTTAGGATTGCACTGCAAGTGTGTTTGGGAAGCAGATGGTTTGAATACAGTCTTATGTGTGTGGTGGAAGGTTCTCTATACACCAACATTTTGGATGTCAAGCATGTATGTAGGGCTGCAGTCCTACATACCCTCTCTGGGGAGTCCCACTGAGTACAGTGGCATTTACTTCTGCGTAAGCATAATTAGGATTGCAGTGCACATCTTCTCCACCAACTCCTTTGAATGAAACCTGTTGCATCACCAGCCTTCACAAAAGTGGCAAATACACAAAACGAACCCACACACCCCCCGTCTGGTTTTTAGTACAATGCTAAAACATTTTAAAAATGTGGTTTTTATGTGTTTTCAACAAAAATAAACACCCCAATCTATTTCTATTGTATTGCTTTCCTGAAGAGTTTCAGAAGGGGGCAAAAATGAAGAGTTTCAGGGGCCCCTGAAAGCCTAGGGGCCCACAGATGGGTTAATATGGCCCTGGTGGTGGTGCAAGTCCAAGGGAAGCAGTTCTGCTCCTGGACACTCAACGAACCAGCACCTTCTTGATTTTGAAGTCAGTGGATGACCAGCCATTAGAGAATGAATGAACACAGTAGGCAGAGCAGCTCCTTCAGCATGGTGCAGTGGTGGTGGTAAGAGGCTTTGGGCAGTGAGCCTTGAGGTGAGGATTGTGTATGCAGGTGCAGGCTTATGGTTCAAGTAGTACTTGGACATGTTATACTGGATGCATCTCAGATTCCTCCCCACATTCTGCAGAAGCAACAGCAGATTCTTAGCCACGGTTCTGCCAAATTCCCTGCTGGGCCTCTGTCCCTGCAAGGGGCACTGCAAATTCCTTGCAAGGGCCCCAATGTCCACACTACGCTAACTAGTTTCTCCCAGAGCAGCCTCAGAGATAGGCAAGAGGGAGGGGGTTAAGTCACCCACTGGGCCTCCTCTCTTCCAGCAGCTTTGCTTGGGATCACCGACTGGCCAGCTTCCTCCAGACTGCCCTCATCACTGGCTTAGTTCCAAACTACTCTTAGTCTAACACCAACAAACCCCACCACCAAACAATAGGCAGTCAGCTTGCCCAAGCCACAACTGCCTCCTCCACTTGGTGGCTCCAGGGCAGACATACAACCATTCCCAACAATAGTTTCCCAAAACAACCTTACCTTATCTAGTCCTTCAGCCAGTCCTTCAGTCCATCCTGCAGTCCATCCACATGGTGCCATCCTCCAGTGCCTTCCCAGGTACCATCCTCCAGCACCTATCCACCTCCTGCCTCCAGCTTTATACTGAGGCCAGCCAATCAGTGGGCAGGCTTTAATTCATCAGCCACACCCATCTGCACCTGTGCTAACCTTCTTTCATAGCCTGCAGCTGTGCTCCCGAGGCTAGTAAAGACCTTGGGAGGTTAACCCTGTAATCCCTGGTTTATCTGGACAAGGGGCCATTGCTGATACCATTCCCTCACTCCTTGGGGTAGCTCCTGCCTTTTCCAATACAGCCACCTTTTAATACGGATGTGACTGGGGGCACAATCCTAACTTGCGCTGGAACAGCAAGGCTGGCATGCCTGTGCTGTATCCAGCGCAAGCAGAGGCGTTTCTACAGGGATGGCAAAGCTCTAAGTGCTGCAAGAAGCCTTACCCTGTCATGTAAATCCCTCCTCTCCCTTGCTGCTGTAGCCAGTAAGCAACGCCAAGATGTTGCTTTTCCCTGTGAGGATTGGCTAAAACGGCACAGGAGAGGAGTGATTTCCACTGCAAGGTAAGGCTTCTTGCAAAACTTAGAGCTTTGCCATCCCTGTAGAAACTCCACTGAGCGCAAGTTGGGAGTGCTCAGGAGCCTCCCCTATATGATCCTCGAATCTGTGCCTGCTGTATAGCAGGCGCAGAACCAAGGATGCTGCATGGCCCAAATCGGGGCTGTGCTGCGGGGGAACGGAGGCTTGGATGTGGCTGCATCCCAACTCCACTCCCCTCCCCAGGCCAGCACGCCTCCTGGCCCACCCAACCCTGCCCAGTTCCTGCCTCCTGGCCACTCTTCTCCTGCCCAGAACCAAGAACTCCTCTTGCACCAGTCAAGTTCAGCTGGCGCATGAGGGATGCAGTACAGCTGTGGGCCGGCACCTTAAGCTGACGCTGCTGCTAGCCTTTGATGCCACTGGGCCAACGCAAGCAGCTAGCATCGGCACAAGGGCGCCTTCAGGACTTTGCCCTAAAAATATGCTGTGGTGCTAGTCATGAGTATCATAACTGTTCTACTGTTTCTGGTTTGGGTACTTGTGGGTTTTTTGTTTTCCTTTTTTTCCTTTGTTCAGTTATCATCAAAAGTCATTTTGGCTCCAGTATAAAAATATAACTGCACAATAACATAACATTTAAGGGAGTTCCATGGGAAAGATTTAAATATTTTCATGTTAGCTTTATTCCTTTACATATAAACTTTTTTTTTTTGCAACATCTGGAAGTTTAACAAAAAGGATGCACATTAATGGCTCTCCCATGTAACTTTATAAGACTTATATAAAAAATGCTTCAACAAATGTTTCTGCAAATCTAAGCCCTTTCACAGCCCATTTGATTTCAAAAGATGAAGAGTACACTCCTAAGCATGTTTGTTTAGAAGCAGCCCTTTACTGAATTCTGTAGGACTTACAGCATGATCCTATGCATGTTTATTCAGTAGTAATCCAAGTATCCAACAGGATTTAGCCCAAGGATGTGAGCACAGAATTGCAGCCTAGCTCCTAATTAGGGCAGTACCTGCCCAGGCCTATCCCGGATTGGGCTGGGGGGGGCAGGGCTTTACAGCAGTGAAGAGCTCAAAAGGGGGCAGGCGTCACCAGATTGCACCATGCCCACCAGAGAAGGTAAGGCAGTGGCGGGGACCAGGGCGGGCATGGAAGGGGGAAAACTGCGGGGGGAGGAACAGGGGAAGGAAGGCTGTGGGAAGGGGTGGATCTGGCAGTGATGGTGCATTCTGGATCCTATCTTTTTGCCACCTCCACCCCCCTATCTTTGCCTTGGACTTCTGCCAGCTACTTAGCTTGGAGGTTATCTAGTCCAACTTCTTTCCCAGTGCTGGCAGCTACTGCAGCTCTGATAGATGGTTATCCAGCCTCAGAGAGAGAGAGAGAGAGAGAGAGAGAGAGAGAGAGAGAGAGAGAGA
>JAJKFI010000005.1:36780107-36807570 GCA_029204185.1 Lerista edwardsae
AGAGAGAGAGAGAGAGAGAGAGAGAGAGAGAGAGAGAGAGAGAGAGAACACAATATATCAATACTATTGATTATTCCAGTGATAGAATTTACAGTTAGGTTTACTGTTCTTCCCCTTCCCTGCAAATCTACTCCCCTGCAGTTTCAACCCGTGGTGCCCCCTGTGTCAGCTCCCTGCCCCCTTCACTGCCCACTGACACCCCCTCCACCATGCCAGGCTCCATTTCTTACGGGGCCATGCCCTATGGTGGCAAGGAAGGGAGGGCCAAATGGCTCTTACCTCTTGGAGAGGCAAGCTGCCTCATCACCGCTCTCCTCCTGCTCAAGTAACTCACTGCCCAGGTCATTTGCCACCTCCTGCAAAACGGTAGGACAACAGGTTTCCACTCATTGGATCCTACTGTCAGGAGCCACAGAAAGTAAGCCTTTCTCCTCCATGACAGCCTTCCAAATAATTGAAAATGGCTCTCATATTTTCTGTGCTCCAGGCTAAACATGCCAAGTTCTTTTAACCACTCCTTATAGGACTTGGTTTTCAGACCCTCCTCACCAATCCTATCTCCCACCAGTCCAGATCATGCAACACCACCAATGCAAGCCTAACAGCCCAGGAGAGGTAGGTAACTGCAGTTTTTGCTTTTCAACAAATCCCACCTGCTTTGGACCACTTCCTCCTTTAATAGTTGTAGGAGTGGAATATGGTGTTTTTTCTCCCCTATGAACCCTTTAAAACCAGCTTTCTTGATATCCAGAGTATAGATCTGACTACACTTGGCTTTCCTTTGATATCAAGAATTCCAAGTTAATGTGGTTGCTTTTGCCTTTGGATTACAGCCTTAAGAATGCTACTCTTAACATTCTTCCTTAGAAATGAATAGAACTTCAGTGTTTAATGTTGGCTGGATCATGCCCGTACATTCTAGTGCCGTGTACCAATAGAAAAGCAGACAAAGGCTATGAATCCTCCGTTTTGGAAAATGACCAAAAAAAAAAAAAAAAAACTTTAGAAAAAGCAGCTCAATTCAATCCAAAACCACACACAATTACAATTGACAGCTTTTTCATAACTTTGTGAATCACCGAACTATCGTTAAAGCAATTGCCACTGATAGATTTGTCTTTCCTTAAACACAGGCCAATACAAGTATATTGATTCAGAAAGGCTGCCGCAGTCCAGCTCAGCTCTTCACAGTGCTAGATGTTTGGCAGTAAGTATTTTCAATTTCCACTCCGTCATTTTCTGAAATATAGCGTTACAGGAAAGTACAGAACAGGCAAGAGTTTCCAGACTAGAAATGCTATGTGGATGATAACCCAAAATGCTGGTGACTGATCTTTTCCTCTCAGATAAAGAGCATATCAGTTGGATTCACTCCATCAACTGGCACTTTTTTGTCTTTAAAAAAAAAACACCCTTAAACGCTTGCATTCTACAAGATTTTGTGTCATCCCATCCCCCACCCTGGGAATGGTTTGAGAGCAGAAGGGGGTAGATATTGGCAGCAAAAGCATTCCCATATTTCTAGCCGGACACACCTCTGCCTTGGATTTACTCCAGCAAATTAGCTGGGATATGTCCAAAAAGTCCTACTGGCGATCAACAGCCCAATTCTGAGATTGTCAGCTCCCCAAGGCTCCAGCAGCGCCAAAATGGCAACCACTGCATCCTGCGGCCACCAAGGCTACTGCTGGGGTCTCCTCAAGGTAAGGGAGCATGAAGTGCCAACGGCTCTCCTTGGCTCAGGGTCAGAGCTGAGGAGACCCATTTTGGGATGCCCAGCTCAGGAAGGGGTTAGGATTCAGTGGCAGAGGCTGCTACCATCCCCACTCCCTTTGTAATCCTCCCTCCTCCTTCCCTCTGCCCTGGTCTGCCCACTCCCTGCCTCCCCCACCCCCCAGAGGCGGATCTACAGGGAGGGCAAAGCTCTAAGTGTTGCAAGAAGCCTTACCCTGTCATGTAAATCCCTCCTCTCCCTTGCTGCTGTAGCTAGTAAGCAACGCCAAGATGTTGCTTTTCCCTGTGAGGATTGGCTAGAATGGTGCAGGAGAGGAGTGATTTCCACTGCAAGGTAAGGCTTCTTGCAACACTTGGAGCTTTGCCCTCCCTTAGATCTGCCTCTGCCCCCAGCTGGTGTTTCAGGAGTGCTGATCGGCCATCCTCAAGGCTCTGAGGCTCAACACCGACTGGGCTGGCCCAGCCCCCGTGCTCCTTGCTCTCCAAGTGCCGTAAACATGCTTTATGGCTTGACCCAGAGCCAGCTCTATGAGCACACCACCACCACCATCACCACCAGGCTTATTCCCTTGCCGCAGGGAGGCTCCAGCCTCCACTTAACTATACTGCGTTAGAATAGGGCATTGGCTGGCCGGCCTCGCTATTCCAGCGCAGTAGAGGATTGCGCTTTCAGTCTTCAGTTCCCACCATGCTTCAGGCATGTTCAGCATGTATTTTTCTTTGTATTTTGTTCAGCCTAGAATATTTTCTTATTCAATCCATATCTCACTTTTTTTTAAAAAAAAAGCACAATTTTATATGTAAGTTGTAAATTGTTATAGAGATGAGTAGTTGGGTCATGTCATACAGACACCTTCCAATCAGCACTGTGCAAAGTCAGAGTTTTGCAGCATTGTAGCATAAGTGGTTTTTCTTTGATCTTGAACAGAAAATAGTTCCTTTAAGAGAAGCTCAGCCAATGAACTTCCAGAATGGCCCTATGGCTAGTGCTTTTGACCATTGTCTCATTCTCACCTTTTCTGCCTGTATGCACGCACGCACGCACGCACGCGCTTCTCTGTCAGACAAACAGATGCACCAGCCATAAATCTACCCTACCCAGCTCTGTTCACCTCAGTTAGTTAGCAGTGCTACATGGAGTGCTTGCATTGCATGGCAGGAAGATTGCTATATGCAATTATTGAAAGCGAAAACACATGAAGGAGATGGAAAAAATATGTAATCTAGGCTGCAATCCTGTAACACCTTCCTGGGATTAAGCTTCATTGAACACAATGGGATTTCCTTCTGAGTAAAAACTTACGGATTGTACCATCAGCTAATAGGTTGGCCTCCTTGGATTTGAAGACTGTGTTCAGCTTTGGCTGTATTCTATGTTCTATATTAATGGGACGTGGTGGCGCAGCGAGTTAATCCGCTGTTGCTGGGCTTTCGACCACAAGGTTGGGAGTTCGAGACTGCGTGACGGAGTGAGCTCCCGTTGCTTGTCCCAGCTCCTGCCAACCTAGCACTTCGAAAGCACCTAAATGCAAGTAGATAAATAGGGACCACTTCGGTGGGAAGGTAATGGCGTTCTGTGGAGTCATGCCGGCCACATGACCACGGAAGCATGTCCTCGGACAAAAATGCCGGCTCTACAGGCTTTGAAATGGAGATGAGCACCGCCCCCTACAGTCGGTCACGACTAGACCATACGGTCATGGGGAAACCTTTACCTTTACCTTTTATGTTCTATATTGGAGCTATTTTAAAAGATGGCAAAAGGTTGGACTCAAGCAGTCCACTTAGAATTTAAATTCCAACCTGTTTCCAAACTGCATGATGGCAAACTAGCATTTGCATCAGATGTAATGATTGTATTTCTGGTGAAAGTTGGCATAACTGCTTTTGTACAAGGCAATGGTAAGGCCACGCCTAGAGTATTGCGTACAGTTTTGGTCTCCGCATCTCAAAAAGGACATAGTGGAATTAGAGAAAGTACAGAAAAGAGCAACTAAAATTATTACTGGGCTGGGGCACCTCCCTTATGAGGAAAGGTTATAGCGTTTGGGGCTCTTCAGTCTAGAAAGAAGGCGCCTGAGGGGGGACATGATTGAGATATACAAAATTATGCACAGAGTGGATAGAGTAGACAAAGGGAATCTCTTTTCCCTCTCACATAATACCAGAACCAGGGGACATCCTCTAAAACTGAGTGTTAGGAGAGTTAGAACAAACAAAGGAAAGTATTTCTTTACCCAGCATGTAATTAGAATGTGGAGCTCCTTGCCGCGAGATGTGGTGATGGCATTGGGCCTGGATGCCTTTAAAAGGGAATTGGATAGATTTATGGAGGAAAACTCAATTACAGGTTACAAGCTATGATGGGTATGTCCAGTCTGAGATTAGCTGGTCACTCATCATGATGGCCGGGTAGGAATTTTTTTTCTGTCATCCAAATTGGCCAAGTATGGATGGCAGTTTTTTTTTTGCCTACCCCAGACTGGCGAGGGAGGGATGGATGTTCAGTAGGTTACATGATTTACATTGTGCTAATAAAGTTAAACCCCAACCTCAGTCTGGTGTCTTCCTTGGGGGTGGTGCAAGGGTAATAATAATCTACTTTAAAATGCCAGATGCAGGGGACACAGCAGGACACAAGTATTTGGTTGCCTTGCTTCTCCCTGAGGCATCTGGTGGGCCACTGTGAGATACAGGAAGCTGGACTAGATGGGCCTTTGGCCTGATCCAGCAAGGCTTTTTCTTATGTTCTTATGTTCATGTGTTTATGTTGGAGTATTTTGCTTGATTTTTTTTTCTTTTGTCTCAAATATTTTTTGCCTTGAAGGGTTTTCTTCAATTTGCTTTGGCTTCAAATGCAGGCTTTTTTTTTTTTTTAGAAAGGGAATCTTATGGGGACACTAATTGCAGGCAATTATAACTTAATTTAACCTTAGCCCCTTGTACAATGACCTTTGTACTCTACTAGTTGGAATATTGCCTTGCTAGAGTTAATTGTTCAATTTGCTGAACCATGTTAAGAAGGGGTCAGAGAAATGCCCCTTTAGGAATCCATGGACGGTAATTTTCACACCTCGTCCTCCCAAAGGGGAAAAAAAGTCAATGATCCTTTCAACATTGTGCAATTGGGTTGCCTTGTTAAGAGGAAAGAGAACTGGAATAATCTTATATGGCTTCTTGCTAACCAGTTTTACATAGTCACTGAAATTTAGTTGGCAAATAAAGCCAGCTGCAGCTTGGCCTCCTATACTTCAGAGTCCTCATACAGTTCTAACTTAACAGTATGTGGTGTATATGTTTTCCTGGGTTGATCTGGCAGGCAGAGGCGTTTACAACAGTTGAACACAGTTCGGCTGTTGCAACGTTTCTAGCAGTGTGCCCACTGTGCCACCAGAAGCCATTTTTGGAGTGCTGCTGCAAATAGTGGCAGCACAGGAGGGTTAGCTGGATGACAGCAGGGCTGGGTGGGTGTGTGGGAGGGGAGGGGAGGGGAGGGGAGGGGCAGAACAGGTTGGAGATGGGGCAAGGAAGGCATGGACTGAAGCAGTGAAGTAGATACTAAGTAACACCACTGTTGTGTTACTAGTGCCACTAAACCTCCTTAGCATCCCCTGATATGTCATTGCCACCATAAGGCTGTGTGCCTTTATATGTATCAGGATGTGTGCGTGAACTCTGCACTTCTGCTAGCATGAGGTCTACTGCCCCATGGGAGGATGTGTGAACGTTTCCAGCATGCAGAACCCAGGCATCTCCTCATGGGGGCAATGTGTGGGATTTCCCTTCAAATATGAACAGCAGTCTCCCTCTTTCCTCTAACACAAGCAATTGCTTTGTGAATGGAATTGGAGAGGGAAACAGGGATGATTTTTTTTGTGTAGCCAGCCATTCTGTAAACCCTGGCATTCAAGCATATGAGAAGAATAAATCTTGAGCAGCATTAAAGAGAGCTCAATACCATTTCTACCTCCAGTTTATATAGCCACATAAAGTCCTATTTATTCACCGGAGCTTTGCAAGTTGCTTAGATACCTTATATATTTAATCAAAATGGAATATGGGCAATTGTGTCCAATATTTTCAGGGTAATGCCACTGTGGAACAAGCTGCATGGATGCCAACTGTTCCATCACCAAGTATTCCATACACCTGCCACCCACTATGCTTCCCTTGCTGGATTTGTCATAAAGCTAAGCAAGCTTCCTCTTTAAGCAATGCAAACTAACCATAGGCAGGTAAATGAACACTTTTACTGCACAAGAGCCGGATGCTCTGATTCTAAATATAGTCATAGCAGCTTGGTCTTGATCATATGTATGCAACAACAGCATAGCTGTGCCCTGTGTTGTCATTAGCTCTAGAAAAATGTCATTTTCTTAGCACTCTTAGTGCCTGCTTTGCAGCCATAGTTGGGAGTAGAAGGAGGGAATGAGAAGGTTAGTAAGTTGGGCAGTTAGATTGGCGGGAGGGAGGAGGTTTTGGTGCCTGCCATTAAAAAGTTGTTTTGAGAGTACTTGGAAAATGCTGTACAACTAGTTATATCATTTGGGAAGGATGGGTGTAATATTTAGAGGGCCACTCCATTTTTTTTTTCTGGAATAGCTCTAACCTGCCAAAATCTGAAATAGATCCAACCCCAATTTCAACGCCAAGCAGTGGGTAAACTGCTTGGACCCACTCAAGCAGACCTGGTCTTGCAGCAATGCAAGTTTCAAGAGAAGTCCATCACTGGTTACAGACTGTGATGGGTGTGTGCAATCTCCTGGTTTTAGAAGTCGGCTACGTCAGGATGCCAGGTGCAAAAGGATGGCAACAGGATGCAGAACTGTTCCCGGCTCGCAGCGCGCCTGCGGGTGGGGCAACATCACTGTGCCTCCAGTGCGGCTGCCCTTCCCCTTGTGTCGCCCAGTCACACCTCCCATGTGCGTGGATCACTCCTTTAAATGGAGCGATTCTGGGCACAGGGAGGGCAAGGGGGTTGAAAAGCATGCTGTTTTTTCAGCGCTGCTATGTCTTGCCACTGCCGGCGCCCATCGCGTTTGCCACCCGCTGCAGCACTCTGCCTCCAACATGATGCAGGCATTTTGTTGACTTGTGTGCTCCCTGAGGCAACTGGTAGGCCACTGTGAGATACAGGAAGTTAGACCTGATGGACCTTTGGTCTGATCCAGTGGGGCTCTTCTTATGTTTCTGTGTTAAGGCTGCTGATAGGCTTTATTATACAAACGTGTTGCTATTCAAGTTGCTCAATAACATCATACTTTAATTTGGCATGTAGTAAACTAGGCTCTTTTCCCAGCTTTGAGGCAATAACCCTATTCCTACCTTCACGTCAACTGTTAACCACATTTAAAACATCCACTCCCTTCACCCTCTTCTCTTTGTGCAGAGAGAAAATGAATTTGCCTTTGCATTACTCTGTATCAGGGTGGTCCAGCCCACTGCCCACGAGACCTCTTTTGGTGGTCCACAAGAAACCTGCTGCACCCAGTCCCTCCTCCTGCTTCCTCAGCTGTTTGTCTCTGCCCTCATTGGTCCCATACACAAATCCCTGTACTGTCATTGGTTCCAAACTTCCTACCCTTTCCCCTTTTCTTGCATCACCTGTTTACCATCCCCTCTTTAGTCCTGTGTAACATGAATGCATAGCTCGTAAATTGGTAATTGACACAGCAACACTCTTTCGATGCTGCTTGGTTTGTTTTTTTTCCAATTTCAATTTCTTTGAAAGGAGCAACACACCTGCTAGATGATGGGGTAGCACTTGCTGCATTTATCTAGTTATAAATATTGGCGAGAGAGGGGGAGGAGATGAACGCACTTCTACGTATGTCCATTGAAAGATGGAGCGACAGAACAAAGTGATGTTTGGAAATGTTTCTGGGTGCAGTCCTAACCTGGAGTTTGGTCGCACAGTTAGGCCACCAAAGTTTGGCTGGCATAAGGGCCACCGTAAAGCATGTTTGTACCACTTTCAGAGTCAGGGGTGATGGCTCACATCTGGTCCAAACATCCCTTACGGTGTGCTGGCCAAACTTTGCTGGTCTAACTGTGCTGGCCTAACTCCAGGTTAGGATTGCGCTCATGGAATGCCACTAGGTATCCTGAACAGGCTACTATTTTAAGCCATTTCAAGTCATTCTATATTTATAGTGTTAAGAAAAAGAAAAAACTGACAGCACTGAAGCCAGTTAGGCAATTAGAAGGTGTTGCCAGTGGAGCAGAAATTGATACTGTTGCCAGGGAAACAGGTTTTTGACAGTCCTACGTTTTGGGTAAGTGTTTTGGGAAAGAAATCAGCACAAACAGGTAATTAGGTAGGATCCTTGCTGAGATGGTAAACAGGAAATGAGAATTAACTCAGGAAGCAACCTCTCACATATCAAAGCAATCATGCCTCCAGTTAGCAGAAGACAGAGGTGCACAAACAAGGCTTCGGAGTAGGATTGTTCTACTACGGGAACTGCTGGGCTGCCTGCTGCTTGCCTGAGAGAGAACTTGTGTCTTGCACAAGGCACAACATTGGATTTTGTGACCGCACATTGGAAACTGCCAGGCTTTCCTGATGGCATTGAAGTGTTTTCAGCAAGAAAATTGTCATATATAAAAAGAGAGCTGCTGGCTTTTTTGGTCTTGCTCTAGTTATTCCAAGATTTTTTTAAAAAGCCATCTTGAAGTTGGTAATGACTAGGCAACTTAAACCTACATTGATGATGAAGGGTGGTGGTGAGTAGAGCAGTGTGGGCACTGGCCAAGGTCATAAGAAGAAGAACCCCCACTAGATCAGGCCAACGGCCCATCTAGTCCAGCTTCCTGTATCTCACAGTGGCCCACCAGGTGCCCCAGGGAGCACTCAAGACAACTAGATACGTGTATCTCATTGCCACTCCCCTGAATCTGGTACTCCGAGGTAGTCTACCTCTAAAATAAGGAGGTTGCACTTACCATCATGGCCTGTAGCCTGCGATGGACTTTTCCAATCTTGTGTCAATCGAGTGGTCCACTTGACTGAGCTGACCTTGAACCTGAAGTGGTGGTTACAGTGGTAGCATCCACCATCCACCATCCACCATCAATGGTCAGATGAAAGTGCCACGGTTGGCCCCTGTCTTCTGTCCCACTCTATCCCCCTCCTTTTGATTCTTCCATTAAAAGAAAAGCAATTGCAGGCCCAGAATACCTGCTGAAGGAAAAGAAGTAGGGTCATTTCCTGGTTAGGGCCAATTATGGCAAATTCAAGGATGAGATGATTTAATGCTAGCACCAAGTTGCTGGGAGTTCTGGAGCAAAGCCCTGCAACAGGCACCCTTCCTGTCTGTCCCCTGATGGTGCACTGGATGCAACTTCTGCCATCACGTTGAGGGGTGGGCCTAGCCAGGTGTCACCCCTGACAAATTCCTTCCATGCTGTGATCATTCAGACCTGTTCATATACCCTACCTTCTTTCTATTGCCTTCTTTCCAAGTTCCCTTTGTGGGAAATGTGGCTGAGTAATGATCTTCTCTCCAACTCCAGGCATACCTGGATACTGTCACTTTTATAGGCTACTGTTACTCTGGAAATGACCCAGAAGCTGTGCTTGTAGTAGTTATGAGTGATCTCCACCTAGGTTTCTTCCATGACTATTTATTGGCCTTTCAGAATTGTTTTCTTTGGCCTTTGATGCAATTAATTGTGACATTTGAGTGACTTACTGTGCAAGCCTAACCTGGAGTTAGGCCAGCACAGTTAAGTCATGTAAATCCCTCCTCTCCCTTGCTGCTGTAGTCAGTTTGGCCGGCCCAAGGACCACCGTACAATATGTTTGGACCACTTTTTGAGTCAGAGAGGCCAGCGCACAGGCATGAGCCATCCCCCTTGACTCCGAGAGTGGTCCAAACGCGCTTCACGGTGGTCCTTGTGCCGGCCAAAGTTTGCTGGATTAATTTGTGCCAGCCTAACTCCAGGTTAGGATTGCACTCTTAATTGAGGGAATGGCTAAGTACATGGGAAAACCACTCTACAGCGATTCCCATTGTTATTGATGATGAGATCCAAAAGTATGAATGATGATCAATTTGTTAATACTCATCCTTTTCCGGGGACAGTTTATGTGGCATGCAACAAAGTTTCATTTTGCCCTCTCTCCGACTTTGGAAAGCTAACTTTTGCAACCGGCTAGCACAACTGCAATTACAAACACACCTAGATTTCTACAAAAGTTGTGCATGCATACAAATATATGTACACAGCCATTATTTAATTTCAAGTTGAAAGTGAAGTGCCAATCATCCAGTTAATCCAACAGAAACATCATTAGACCCCACTCAGTATGACTATCGCCTGGTGCATTTGTGGCATATCAGAACAGAGGAGAGCAAACAGCAATGTAAAAGGAAAATGTGCCTAGTGAGGTGTGAAAGTGAGGCAAAGGGCAAACAAGTGCATTAATTTACAGGGTTGATTGAAGTTTGTGAGGAGAATAAATAAATCTTCATCAGGAATGTTGACCTGGAAAAATGCATTTCAGCATTCGAAAAGAAGCAAATCAAACCCATTATGTTATTGAGTTCAAAATATAACTGACATGAATGAGCTGTAAGAGGAGTGATGTATCATGTTTGATGAAGTTGTGTAGGGAGAGTTACATCTCAGAAAACTGAACATGTGATCACTCCTATGAAGGAATTGTGCATGCATCATGCTTGGGAATTAGGGACTGTCTTTCCCTAAGAGTGCAATCTTAACCTGGACTTAGGTCGGCACAGTTAGGCCAGCAAAGTTTGGCCGGCAGGAGGGACACCATAAAGTATGTTTGGATCACTCTCAGAGCGCAATCCTAAGCAGCGCTGGATTGGTAAGGCCGACAGGCCTGTGCCAAATCCTAGTGCTGCTTGGAGAGGCTGGATTCTCCCCATGGCAAGGGCATGTTCAGGGAATAAGAGGGCAGGTCCTCTTATGGATTCAGAATTGGTTGAGGGCCAGGAAACAGAGAGTGGGGGTCAATGGGCAATTTTCACAGTGGAGAGAGGTGAAAAGCGGAGTGCCCCAGGGATCTGTGTTGGGGCCGGTGCTTTTTAACTTATTCATAAATGACCTGGAGACAGGGATAAGCAGCGAGGTGGCCAAGTTTGCGGATGACACAAAACTTTTCCGGGTGGTGAAAACCAGAAAGGATTGTGAAGAGCTCCAGAAGGATCTCTCCAAGTTGGGGGAATGGGCAGCCAAATGGCAGGTGCGTTTCAACATAGACAAATGTAAAGTGATGCACATTGGGGCAAAAAACCAAAACTTCACCTATAGGCTTATGGGTTCTGAGCTGTCTGTGACAGCTCAGGAGAGAGATCTTGGGGTGCTGGTGGACAATTCAATGAAGGTGTCGACCCAGTGTGCAGCAGCAATTAAGAAGGCCAATTCCATGCTTGGGGTAATTAAAAAAGGGGTTGAGAATAAAACAGCCAATATTATCATGCCATTGTACAAATCGATGGTAAGGCCGCACCTGGAATATTGTGTACAGTTCTGGTCTCCGCATCTCAAAAAGGACATAGTGGAGCTGGAAAAGGTGCAGAAGAGAGCGACAAAAATGATTACGGGGCTGGGGCACCTCCCTTATGAAGAAAGACTGCAGCGTTTGGGCCTCTTCAGCCGAGAAAAAAGGCGCCTGAGGGGGGACATGATTGAGACATACAAAATTATGCATGGAAGGGATAGAGTCGATAAAGGGATGTTCTTTTCCCTCTCTCAAAACACCAGAACCAGGGGACATCCGCTAAAACTGAGGGTTGGGAGGGTTAAAACAGATAAAAGGAATTACTTTTTTACTCAGCGGGTAGTTAATCTGTGGAACTCTTTGCCACAGGAGGTGGTGATGGCATCTGGTCTGGATGCCTTCAAGAGGGGATTGGACAGATTTCTGGAGGAAAGGTCCATCGTGGGCTATAGGCAATGATGGATTGTGCAACCTCCTTACAAAAGTGGTGGGCTACTGGTACCGGGTGCAAGGGAGTGGCAACAGGATGCAAGCATCTTGTTGTCTCATGCCTCCCTGGGGCACCTGGTAGGCCGCTGTGAGATACAGGAGGCTGGCCTAGATGGGCCTTTGGCCTGATCCAGCAGGGCTCTTCTTATGTTCTTATGCGCTACTCTATGCGCTATTGGCCTTATGGCCGAATCCCAAGCCAGCCTGTAAAGAGCAATGGTTTGACTCCATTTTGTAAACATGACTCCATTGTGTGGGAAAGAGCTGAAGCTGCTAATATACCAGCTGGTGGCAATCAGTTCACTTAGAGTGTAATTTTCTAGTTCCCCAGATCATGATCATAGCTGGGGTCAGGGACACTGCATCATCAATGTACAATCAGGAAGGTTCCATCCAGCTAGTACAGCAATCAAGAAGATTCTGCACAGCTGAGACCCATCACTTAAGTTGTGCACATAACCTTATCTGACCATTCTATGACCTCAAAATGTTCCATCACCCCATCAGGAGATGTCCTACCTTTATCCTGATTGGATAATTGATTGTGCTAGAGGGGTATAAAGATACCCAGTTCTGGGGTACAGAGCAGCACACAGACCATCAAGACACCATCAAGACCATCAGACCTTCAGAGACCTTCAAATCTTCAAACTACAGATTACCTTCTCCAAGCCTGTCCAAGATGCCCAGCATGGACCTGCTGCCTACCTGGATCAAGAAAGAGGTGAACCAGCAAGACTAGCAACCTTGCAGGTACTAGGGCCTAATCTAGTGTTAGGCATATTGTTGTTTTATTTTGAAGTGTATCTTAGTTAAGTCTCTGTTAGTTCTTTTAAGCCTTTCCTAAGTTTGTAACTGTTTGTTTTCTTAATAAATCATAGTTTAACTATATTATTTGCCTGTAAACCACTTTGTGAACTTTGTGCTGAAAAGTAGTGTATAAATACTAGTGATTGATTGATTGATTGATTGATTGATTGATATATAAATCTTTGTTTGTGAGTATTTGGAACCAGACTAAATTCAGTTTTGCTGCTTTAGCACGCTTATCAGTTTAGTTAAGCTTTATAGCTTTGGGATAGATCCCTGTAGTTGGGGTAGTTATGCCTGGGGAGTTTTAAAGTTAAGAGTCTGTTCATTCCTCTGTTTGAGGCTGTACCTCTTAGCTGTGGTCCCAGGCTGGTAGCAGAGGCTGTGTGTCTTGTTGCCTTGGCTTGTAAGCGCTTAAGGACGCACTCTGCTGAAAGTTCACAACTCATATGGGCTCTGGGCTGGTTATAGGGCATATGAGCCTGTGAATTACACCGCCCACATCCCGCCCCAACCCCCTTCCCCCGCCAATCCCGTGTCCAAACAGACACAAAGCTTTCCTTGCACCAGCCGGCTTCAGCCAACGCGAGGGAGGCTTGCCTGACAGCTCTAGGGCCGACGTGGGGGTGCTGCTCGGCGTTGACGTAGTGACGTAGCGTTGGCGCAACAACACGCTGTCAGTCAGAGAGGCCAGCACACAGATGTGAGACATCCTTCCCGATTATGAGAGTGGTCCAAACACGCTTTACGGTAGCCCTGGTGCTGGCCAAACATTGCTGGCCTGACTGTGCTGGCCTAACTCCCTGTTAGATTGTGCCCTAAGACAGACTTCCGCCTTGCTCTTTTCCATACTGACAGCCCAATCCCAATGAAACCTGGAAGGACTGGACGCAAAGAGCACAGAAAGGGTTTGGGTGAAGCAATGATGAATCAGCAAGCGAAGAGGCGAGGTTGTGCAGTTGAGTGGCGCATCAGAAGAAGCTGCTTATACGAGCTCTCTGTCTCCTTTTTATTAGCCTTTCTGTGTCTAAGGTTCAAATTCCACTACGTTTTGTGCCAGAATAATGGTTAACCTAAGATTAGTTCTGTGCCATTCCAAGGGCTCATGGTTGACATATTTTAAGATTGTGTGGTTGCAAAGTCCTGAAACACTGTGCTGTATCTGAGCTGGTTCTGTTCTAAGAGTTTGCCCTTTGAACCGTGAGTTTGCTCGCTTGAACATCAACCCTGAGATACGTGCACAGGCTCAGCACTTTTAAATCAGGCAGATTCCTGAGGAGAGAGGGGGTAGATTTTCCTACATCTGGGGAAGCTGTAGTGCAAGGCAGCGGACCCAAGATGGCACTAGGCAACATTGTGGGATGAGCTGCTCCTGATAGTCCCAGGTAGCACCTATCAGATGCTGGAGCCAATGCAACCAGTTCCTTAAGGATCATGGCATTATCTGGAAGAACATCAAGGCTGCATTATTCACCATGAGTTTGATTTATAGTTTGATGGCAAAACAACTACTGGCCCAGTGTAAAGTTACTTATCTCAGAATGTGTTATGCATCATTGTCATTCCTTTGGCAACTGTGCGGTCAACTATTAGTGTTTCACCTTTGAAAGACTGAGTGGTACACATTCCATACAGCAGGCTTTGAAAATAAGTTAACCAAAGACATAATGCCAACATTAAGGGTAATGCTCATTATCCTGATTTCACATAGGGAAATCAGAAACCCTGTTCTGCATTGAAGTGAATTAATGGACTTCACAGTGTTGCACGGTTGTTGGTTTTGATCTGCTCTTTGAATGCTGTTTAACAAGTACAGGAGAGAGAGAAAATAAGTCCCCAACATTTCATCATATGATTATGCTTCTTGCCATTTTTCCTATACATGCTTCCCCTGCTATTTGTAAATGCGCTATGCAGATTTTCATACATATGTACCAAGATTTCCAGTATGTAGTCCAGTGGCCTGTAGTAAGTGGCCGAGTAAGATGCACTGTTTGATGGGTAGTACGCCCCCATGCTTTGAAGACACATTCATTACGCATCCCCTTTTACAGTTTATCTGTTTTTGTGGTGTGTTTCTACAAATTCATTTCAACATGGATCTTAAAAAAACAGAAGATTAAAATACAAATGGGAAAAGGGGAAAAACAGGTGAAACATAAGAGTTTTTCACCTAAAGCTAAAACTTGAGGTGCTAAACCTCATTATGTGAGGCAAGAACCACTGAAACATTTTCATTGTTCGCTAACACTTCCTTGATGTAGTATAATGTTATTTCAAAAATTATTATTAATAATAATAATTTAAAAAAACAAAGCCTATTTACAACCTTGACACAAGCAAAATCACACAGACTTCCCCCTTTCCACTGTCTCATCTTCCCATATTTTCAATTGTAGCTGCGCTAGGTACTACGCAAGCCTGAAACTGGCTCATGTCTTACCTAGTGGATCCTGACCTACAATCTGAGAAACACTTTGGTACAGGTAACAAGAAAAGAGTATATGGCCTCAGGTCCCTAAGAAGTGATATTGAACACTCTACAATACTCACTGACCAAGGGCCCTGCCAACCTGTGATTTGAAGGAGTGTGTGTCTGCCAGCTGGTATAATACTGATCATTGCTCTAATGGAGTCTTTTATGGGGTTGGCAGGTTGCATATCATCCAGTGGCATTCCTACAGGGGGGCAAAGCTCTAAGTTTTGTAAGGAACCTTACCCTGTCATGTAAATCCCTCCTCTCCCTTGCCGCTGTAGCCAGTAAGCAACGCCAAGATGTTGCTTTTCCCTTGAGGATTGGCTAAAATGGTGTGGGAAAGGAGCAATTTCCATGGCAAGGTAAGGCTCCTTGCAAAACTTAGAGCTCCATCCCCCCTGTAGGGACGCCACTGATATCATTTTACCAAATATCAAAAGACCTTTCTTCCTGCTACGTTCCTGCTAGAGCAGTGGGACAGGAAGAGCAGATAATCTACGGAAAGGATGGAAGTGACAGAATCAGAAAATGGAAAGAGGTATTTCAAGCTCCACTGGTGACGCCATAACCACAAGCATTCGCTACTGGGTGAACAAGGCTCTGGAAGCCATCTACTGACATTGTTACTTTAAAGGGGCATAAAAGAGTCAGATGCTGCCAGGGGAATTTCCAAACTAGCTATACATTTTGCAGGATGGAAAATCAATATTTGAAGACTCTGAATGGAGTTTTCATTTGGAGTGGAAGTGATGCATCTATCTTCTCTGGCGAGAGGCTGCAAAGACCAAATGGAACCTTACAGACAGCTGTATCACTTTATTTGTATAAATATCCCCCCAAGGTTTAAAAAAGAAATTGATGCTACATCATATGCCATTCAACATTGAGAACTATTGCTGAAAAGTCAGTCTGCTGACCAGGAATTTTATGAGGGGCTACCAAGTTTCATTCGGGCCCCTTCCCAAAGTTGGAGGGGAAGGGACAAAACCAGGCAGGGCAGGACGGCACGTCTTTACAGCTCAGCCCGATGTGGAACCCAGATCTGCTTGCCCTGTAGCCCTGGCTTCCTGGTCAGCCCAGCCTCTGTCTTTCATTCTCTATGAAGAGAGCAGAGATCCCAGAAAACCTCCAGTTCCCCTCCTTTGGCACTTGGTGTCCCTTTATGACCCCAGGTCATATGACGTACCCCTGCACCCCCGCTTCCCAGAGGTCCTTCATCAATGATATAAACCGGTGGTTCCCAAACTGTGGGTTTTGAGCCAATTTCAGGTGGGTCATGAATCACCTAGAGCAGCCATATTGAAAATATGGGAAGATGGGATGCTGGAAAGAGGAAGGGCTGTGTGGTTGTTTGGCTTGTGTCAAGGCTGTAAATAGGCTTCCCCCCCCCTTGCCAATTCACTTCGCTATTGGAAAATGGCAGCAATATAACCCAACTTATTGCTGCATTCTCAGGAAAGCAGCATGCTCTGGAGTCACAATGACAGCACTTCTGGCTTCCGGTGGGTCCCAGACAGATTGTCATTCTAAAAAGTAGGTCCCGGTGCTAAAACATTGGCCTGACACAGCGCTAAAATTGTCAAGGCACATCATCAGTTTTTTGACAATTGACAAGGCGCACTGCCCTGCTGGCGGGGCAGGGGAGGGACTCACATCCCTCAATATTGCTTATTGAACGTTTTTGGTGTTGCTTTTCAAGGTACATCGCCCCTGAGTTTCCTAGTGGAAGGGTAGGAACCACCAACACCACTAATAATAATAATAATAAATTCTTTCAGCTTATTTGCTCAGGCTATTTTCTTTCATCCTTCTTCCGTGCGGCTTCACATTGGGGCTGTGATGAGAAACGAGAGGTTTGTGTTTCTGGGGACACAATCCTAACCAAATTTCCAGCACCGAGGTAAGGGCAATGCAGCTCTGGGGTAAGGGAACAAACATTCCCTTACCTTAAGGAGGCCTCTGTAACCACTGCAGGATGCAGCACATGCCCCATTGGCACGATTATATCCGTGCTGGAAAGTTGGTTAGGATTGCATTCACAGTCACCAGTTCTGAAGGGGGAAAGGTGTATATTCCGAATGCATGACAAGAGAGAGAAAAAATGTATTCCTACTTCCCAAACGATTCACATCCTAACTCTTCTCTATAAAGGCTGGATTAGATGGAGAAAAGGGGATCAGAATGATGCTGATTTCTATTGAAGGTTAGTTCTGGTATACTTCATGGGGAGAGGCTATCCACAGATTTTGCCATTTCCGTTTCAGCAGATGTGCAAATTTGTGCTGAAGTGAAGAAATGATTACAGGTCAACTTCAAATGCAACACCCTGCCCTGGAAAACAACTGTTTGCACTTGTGTTACTGGAAGTACTTCTAAGAATAGCCCAAAAGTGCTTGCAAAAGCTTCGACTATTTTTCTTTTCTTGGGCATACTTCTAGCTTGAAGTTTCCTCTGGCAATGTTTAAATGCAAAGAAGAGAGTGGAACTGCTGCAGTAGAGGAAAAATTCTGAGTGGAAGTGGGGTGGGGGAGCCAAAACAAGCTCTTTGTTGTATAGGAATGAACATATTCCAAAGTTCTGTTGACAGTGCACAATTCAATTGCAGTTTAGCTCAGACGGATTTTACATTCATTAGTGTGACAAGAAATACATATGTTGATGAGGTATAACAAAAGAGTAGCCCCTTCAGGTATCTGTCAAAGTTCCAAGCTTCCAGGATGGGTTTAGTCTGTTTTTGTTTGGCAACACTTTTTCATGAATAAAATTGTCACAGTGGGTCACCAGCAGGGTCTTTGAGAATTTGTTGTCATAAAAGGGACAGGCTCACACCATTTTGTGTATGTAGCAGTATTCCTTATGCAGAACTCTTCTGTGTGCTGCAAACATACTGGTATGATGCACAGGACCAGCTTACCTGTTGCAATGAATGAATGAATGGATGAATGAATGAATGAATGAATGGCACCTGTGTGAGCCTAAAGCAGTGTTTTGCGAATCTTTTAGCATTGGGAACCACTTTTTAGAATGACAATCTGTTGGGACCCATCAGAACTGATGGCCTTAACCTGGAAGCAATGTCATGTCTGGAACCAAATACATACCTCCATGCCTTACCTGGCTTACCCCCAAGTAAGGGAACACATGTTTCCTTACCAAGAACATACCTCCGGGACTGCCCCCCCCCCAGGATAGTGTGCAAGCCATTTTGGAGTTGGGCTGTTAGGCTACGATCCTATGCAATGTATGTAGGAGCAGGTCCAAATGATTTTAACAGCGCAGTCCAACCCCCCAGCCCGACTGGCCTGTGCTGTTCCAGGGCAGGTTAGGATTGCACCCTAATGGAACATTTCTGAATAAGCAAGCTGACTGAGCTGTTACTTGCCTGACATCCACAGGCTATGTTTGCTTCTAAATCCAGACCCTGTTTCCCTCTGTGATCTCGTTGTGTATATTGTAGTGCTTGACACTCATAAATCTACCGGATGCTAAGACTATATATATCAACGTAAATCTGACAAGCTGTCGCTTAGAACAGCCATGCCTGGTTTCAACACATTGCTGCAGACAATGGACTTCGTCTGCCTGACCTTGACTGGTGCCTGTGCTCAGGAAAGGTTTAGAGGAAGAGCAGCTGCTCACTATTATATATTAAGGAGCATGAAATGGAAGAAGAACAGGCTTGGTATGAACGTTCAAGGCAGGATTGTCAAAGCTGTTTTAAGCAGGTTATATGGTTGGCCTGTATTTGAGTCTTTCTCCTCCTCAGAGCTATCATCAGGCTTCCACCAATAAAATATATTCACAGCATAAGTGTGATTAGTTCCATCCGTTCCTCTAGTAGAAAATATGACACTTGTCAGGTATGAGAAGAATAACTCTACTAACATTGTGGAAATAAGTGAAAAGTGACAGGAACGACACAAAGAGTGAAGCTCTTCTCACCAGCTCTGGAGAAGTAGAAGGGCACATAAGTTCATGAGACTAAACCCTAAAGCTCCTGCTGTTGTCCACTTGTAGGCCACAGCCCAGAAAAAGGACAAAAAATGAGGTAAGGGCTGGCCTCTTCCAGGTTTCCTTTGCAGTTCTCCAGCCTCCCTGAGCCATGTTGATAGGAGATAGGCCGGGTGCCATAGACGGAGGAGGGGCAAAGGCAAGCCTGGTTCTACAGGCCATGGTGGCCATTTTTGGAGTGACACAAGGCAGAGTTTGTTTTCCTCCCGCTGTGGTGAATTTAGGCATCAATCTTTAATTTAGTATTTAGTCAGGATTAGGGTGTAACTTTTCCAGACGAATCCTATCCCCGACCATGTTATAGCATGTAGCCACACCATTGAGGGTGGGGGAAGGGGGAGCTGAGGGGATTGGACAGAAAATATGGACAGATTGGGCAGAAAAATGAGGCAGAAAATATTTTCTGCCTGCAACAGAAAATATTTTTAAAAAAATATTTTGAATGGTACTCCCCCAGTAAGCTGCACACTCACCTATGGGTATTCTTGGGCTAAAGCCGACCATTTTGTTGGCACTTGTCTGAGAAGAGGAAGGGTACAGGGCAGGCTAGAAAATGGGGGATAGGACCCAACACATGTGACTGCCACAAAGATCTTCCAGTTTTCTGCCCACCTTGCCCACCTTTCCAAGCTACCTTGGAATGCCCCCAATTGCCCCCTCCCTGCCCCACTGCCAACTTTCCAGGACCTGCAGAACCTCCTGGAGCTCCTGATGCACACTCTGTGCCTCTTGCTGTTTGTGGCAGCAGCCTAGCAGCAAGCATCAGTGGCCCAGCTTTAAGGCTACCATAAAGGACTGTGCACTGCCAGAACACTAGTGTTCAATGAGAATTGCGGTTTTGCAGCCCAGTCCATCCAAGATTGGGATGCTGGCTGGCCCTGGCATAGCTAATGAAAGTGTAGCTGGTGCAGAGGACAAAATGATGCCCTGGAAGTGACGTCACAACAGGAAGTGACGTCACAGTTGTATTTTCATTTTCTTGGTTTTTTTGTCCATAACTTTTGATATATTATGAGTAACCAGTAAAGATTCTGGTTTGTTTCATTGCATTCTGCATTACCTTACCTTTCCAATGATGGTATTATTCGTACACACCAAGGTTTTCCTAATTTTGGGCACTAGTGTCCAGCTCAGCTTGTTGCTCCCCTAAAGCTTGTTGCCTGGTGCAATTGCATCCCCCTGCACTTCTTTAGCTACATCCCTGCCGGCCGAAGCATGTGGCAACAGCAGCAGACATTTCCACAGTTGCTTAATGGGCACTGCCAGCTTGCAGAGCACTCTGTCGTTTTGGAAGCAGTGCCACAACAGGCAGCAGTGATCGGTGGCAACTTCCCCTTTTTTATCCCTGGATCTGCACAAGCTACATAGCTGGCACGGGTCCAAGGAGACCCATTGTGGAGTGGGAGAGCAAGTGGTAAGGGGAAATAATTTCTCCTGATCCACTCCCCCCTTTCCACTCTGCTGGATGCAGCACGCTCACTTTTCATGCAGCAGCATTGTTGGGGAGGGGGGAAGGGTAGGATTGGGCCTTAAGTCAATTCCATAAGAATGTGTGCACTTCAATTAGTTCTACGGATTAGTTCTAGTTTGTTTCAAGGTAATTTCAATACATTGTTTTTGGACTGGAATTGACTGAGCATTCAATTCCTCTCTTTTATTAGCACGCTTGCAAGAGGAAACAGTGATGTGAACCATGTGGTTGAATCACTGTAATAGAAATATGACCACTAAATATTTCATCTGTCTGTCTATCATCTACTGTATCTATTCAGAGAGAGAAAGAAAGGACATGATTAATTCATCTCCCAGTTAAACGAGAGCTCTAGTGTTCCCAGGGACTTCAGTACACTCCACCAGGTCTCTCAGAAATGGGTGGGTAGAACTGGATGGAAGATAAGAATGTTTGTTCTGGAAGAAATGTTGACATGTAGTAATTAGTTCCTATTCTAAGTTGTAATTTGACATGCAAACATTGTGACATCTCATAGAAAGAAAAATTCAAAACTTGGAGTTGGAAAAGAAAAGAACCCCAAACCTACATTTTCGCACTGAAACAGAGCAGACATTTTAATTTTTAATTGAACGTGAGGACTGAATGAGAAAATGAATGCATTTCAGCACGCACACACATGTCAAGAAGTACACATTGGAAAGAGAAAGCAAATACACAACTATGAGGGGATGTGAATTGGTGAAAAAATAGTATAAAACCCAAGAATGTCTCTATTGTGTATATTTCAAATGCTGTTAAACCCAATTTCAGAACTGCTTCGCTTCAGAGACATGACATTTCCTGTTAAGAACAATCTGGCTTGTTCTAGCATGTCTTGGGTGCTTCTGGGACACTGTCCCATAGTCCTTGCTGTGGAAACATCTGGATGCCGGCTTGGCTCTCAGCTGGGATGGGCTTGTGAGCCTGCAATTGCTGGTTGTGGGAGTGGTTAAAAAAGGCAAAGGTTTCCCCTTAACCAAATGGTCTAGTCATGACCGAGTGTAGGGGGCAGTGCTCATCTCTGTTTCTAAGCTGAAGAGCCGGTGTTTGTCCGAGGACAAGTTTCCGTGGTCATGTGGCCAGCATGACCAAGGCACACGGAACACCGTTACTTTCCCACCAAAGTGGTACCTATTTCTCTACTTGCATTTTTAGGTGCTTTCGAACAGCTAGTTTGGCAGGAGCTGGGACAAGCAATGGGAGCTCACTCCATCTCATGGTCTTGAACTACCAGCCAACCTTCCGGTCAACAGCTCAGCAGTTTAACCCGCAGTGCCACCACGTCCCTATAACGTGGGGGTGGTAGGCACTCCCTTAAGAGGCTGTTTGGGTCTTGGATCAAAGCTGCCGCTCTTTTGAATCTGGTTTTCCATGCTAAGAGCAACATGATTTGCCATTTCCCACCCCCCTGTTAAAAAAGGAACTGCAAGGCCACTTCAGTTTTGTTATGAATGGACAGAACCAATTTCGTGTTGACTCCTACACTGGGATTTTCATTAAGGAATACATACAGATAGGAGGAGAGGGCAAGGGGAGCTCAACCATCACACCATCTTTTCCCATTAACAAAATACCAGAATCGAGTAATTCATTCAACCTGCAAGAGCATCCTCCCCAAATAGAACTCATCCTTCATCTGTATTGCTGAGGTGGGCAAGCAACTTTCACAGCTAGAGCAAACCATTTAAGAATCTAGATATGGGATTCATCATTTAAGGCCCCAATTCTGTCCTTTTCCTCCCTCACTAATGCAGCTGTGTGAAGGAGGCTTGTGCTGTATCCGGAGGGGGGAGGGAAGGGGGAGGGGAGTGTATGATGTGATAGGAGAGGGAAGTAAGGTAAAGTTGTACTTACCTTACTCTACCAGGCCATGGTCTACTCGGACCAGTTGGCTGGCGCAAGGATAAGTGATCTGTTGCCAGGCCGTGCAGGAGGCACAGGATATTGGCAGCACATTGCCACTGATACCTGCCCCTTGCCTGCCCTTGACATACTCCCTGAAGCCATTGAACACCACCCGGTTCTGCCCACCTCCCCAACCCCTCCACTAACCTTCTTTTGCTGGGTCTTCCACTATCATAAATCCCTGCACCTGGCAGCCCAATCCTGCATAGAATTGGGTTGTAACAGCCCCACCCCATCCTTCCCTCCCCCACCAATGCAGCTGTGCCAAAAAGGCTTGCATTGCATCCTGTGGCGAGGGGCAGCTCAGGAGGCTTGGGAGAGGTAAGAGAACACATTTAAGTCCTAGACTCCCAATGGGTCTTCTTGGACCTGCACCAGCTCTTTAGCTGGTGCAAGCCCAAGGAAGGGCATGGCAGGTGCCAGCTGCTATCGGAGGGCATTTGGCACAAGTTGCGCACTTTCACTACAGTATTTTTCAACGGATATTCATCCGCACATTCATTCAATGACGAACAGACAAATGTTGAGTAATTAGGAACTGAGAAATCAAGTCTGTGTGGATATACTGTGCACGTGTGAAGTGAAATTTACATGAATCCTCCTTGCATATATTTGCCCAGATCACATTTTTTAACATGAATTCCGGTTGGAGAAGGCTACTTATCCATCTCTGCAGAGTCACTGCCATTCTTTCATTATTTCATTACCAAAGCGTCTTACACACATCGCAGATCAGGTGGCTCAAGCCCTCCCCAAATGGCAGCTTCAAAGCATCTTTTGCAAATAAATAAATAAAACGCTATTCAAATACATTTCAAAGCCAACACCAGTGCCCTTTCATCCAGCTGCCAACATACCTGTAACCTCCTTTCTTTCACAGCTATTGCAATCGCTGCTTTTATGGACAAAATCCAGCACTAAATGTCACTGAGCACATTGAAGATAACTGCTGGGAACAGTCTGGTAAAAGGCTGCTACCCTCCTTGTTTCGGAATCAATTGCCCGTAGGCAATTCAGCAGCAGTCAAGGACAGATAAAGGTCACTGTGACACACGCTAGTTAGTCCAGTGGCACAGCCTGGGCAAGAGTTTAATTTTAACTCTGAAGATTCTGACTGCAGATGTGACTTTTTAGTGGCATTTCACAGTAAATAAGAAAACATGACTAACCTCTCACCTACCACCAGCGTGTCTTCCTTAATTTATACTTATTGAGATAGAAAATGGCCTTTCAAACTCCAGAAACTGGACAACCAGGAACATCAACTGTGGAGCATTGAAATGTGACCTAGTTTCAAATAGGCTTTAGCAAACCTGCAAGATACACAGCGCAAATCCCAGACTTATATAAGCCCGGGCTGTTCCTCAAACAGGTCACGATCCTTGGAAAACCAGGTGACGATGAGCACTTGGTCGTCTAGGAAAAACTGTTTGCTTTGTTCGCACATAGATCTCACCAGAATCTTCATTCAAGCATATGACACTCCTCAGATACATGCACAAAATTATTTGCAGAATGATTCAATATTAATTAGATTTAAACCCATGCCAGTACTCAGAAAAATAATTATTTTCAACCCAGCAGATAGTTCTGGGTTGCTTTGAATACAGTACCTATGTCGATCAATCAGCCAAACAGTTTTTCTATATTGTTTTCAACAAAAAGTTCCCAAAGCAGTTTACAAGCAAATAATAATAAAGTTAAATGGCTCCCTGTCCCAAAAGGGCTCACAATCTAAACAATGTAAAACACCACCAGCAACAGCCACTAGAAAAGACACTGTGCTGGGGTGAAGAAGTCCAGAGAGGTGCTGCCAACAACAGCACACTGATTCAGGGTAGTAGGGCCTAGTGCAACGATGTTGAACCTGTAACACGCGTGTCAAACGTGCCATGTTTTACATGACTCTGCCCCTCATTTCACTTCACTTTCAGGGCCATTCCAAGGGGCAAGAATGGCTCTGAGGGGTGGAACAGCTTACACAGCGAGTTGCAGAGTCATGAAAAACTTAGTGCCCCGCCCCACTCTTGGGACACCACTGCCAAGCAGCCAGAAATTCAGAAGGCACGATCAGTTTTCAATGGAAAATCAGCGATGCATGATTTTTTTCTTCATTACATTGCATGTTTGTCAGTGCATGATCACAGTCCTGTACTTCTAGTCACAGAAAAGGCCTACCTTCTAAATCAACAACAAAAAATACCATTAATATTTGAGCTTCCAACACTCTATTGTCTCTCATAAAAACGCCACATTGTGTCAAACTGTGGGGAAAGGCAAGGAGAAATCACTGTACCTAGGGGATTATGCCCGTTTTCTCAAGTATTCAATTCTGTAGCAATTGTCATGGAGAGTTTACTACAGGAGGCAAAGCCAGGCTTATCTCATGTGGCCCTTCTGAGGTTCCTAAACTGCTGAAGGCAAAACCTTCATTCAGTGCACTATCTTGGTTTGAATGCCGAGTTTGGATGTGGAACTCTCAGGTTCTAATCCCCGATTATGACTGTGAAACGCATTGAATGGTCTTGGGTAAGTCACTCACTTCCTTCCACTGGATAAGTCTCAAGATAATCTGAGCACAGTTCAGGAGTGCTGCCCGGAGCTCCTTGACAACTGAGGACTGAGATGTCTCCATCTCCCTTTCTACTCAATGGAAGCATTTTCCCCTTCAGAAATCGCATGCTGTGCAATGCCTGCATGCGCACACATGTAAACCAGTTTCGAATCTCAGCAGGGGCAAAGTATTCCAGTATGAAAATAGGTCTGAAGCACCCAAACCACACATTACACAGAACATGGCCCTAAGCAGGCAATGACACTGGACAGAAGTCACCCTCTGAGGACAGCAAGCAAGAGGAAGCTGGGTAGTGACTAGGCAGGGTAGGCTGCAGTCCCCTCCTGCCCATTCATCATCTCTCCCCCCCCCCAGCTGACCACATAAAGCAGCTACTTCATGGGTGGACCACAGAGATATGAAGTCTATAATAAATTTCATTATAGATCCTATACTATACTTCCACAGACTTGGGCTGTGAACATGGGGCCTAGCAGAAAAAAATGTTTCCAATTTCCCCCCCCCCAGCTCCTAAGGCCTGTTACGTTAGTAGTAGGCTACTTCAGAATGCCAGGTGCAAGGGAGTGGCAACAGGAAGCAGGCATCTTGTTGTCTTGTGTGCTCCCTGAGGCATCTGGTGGGCCGCTATGAGATCCAGGAAGCTGGACTCGATGGGCCTTTGGCCCCATCCAGCGGGGCTCTTATGTTCTGCCTCTCACCAACCCCTTACTTTTCTGCCCCAAGTAAACTGGTGTTACTGTTTAAAGTTCAGCCAATGAGCCTAGCCACTGATGCTGTACAAAATAAAGATTCCTGGTTCATATAGAATATTTTTTTTGTGTGTGCTTCAAATTATGTATTACCCTGCACCCACCAAAAAAAAGATACCAGACTGCAGCTTGGGTTTTAACTGGGTCACTTTATTAAAAATTTTTATACAACATTGCAGCAGGGCAGGTGAGGAGAAAACATAGCCCCCAGCATGCAGGGTGCTAGATTGGGGGAAACGGTCCTAGCCGTCTACCTCCCCCTTGAGTCTCTAGGGCAAACCATCTGACTCAGGACCATACTCAGTCAGCGGACTGAGACAGCCTTTTACAGTTGCCCCCAAAGGGTCAAGGCAGCTTAACTGCTTAGCCCACAGGACAAACTTTGCGCAGCCTTGCCGGTCTAGTCAAGGGGATTGCCAGCCAGCCTTGTCGAGCTTGCATGATGCATGGTAAAGCATCAGCAGAGCCAGCAAGGATCATCTCCTGACCTTGCTGCCTCAGATTGGGCACGGACATAGGCCCTGCCTACCTACCCTGCATGCATCACGCCAAGTGACCAATATTAGAAACGTTTTGCTTAACCCAAAAACCCACCCCATCCCAAAACACTCTGGGGTAGGTGAAAAAAAACTGCCATCCATGGCCAATCAGGATGACAGCAAAAAAATTCCTACCGGCCCTATAACTAACAACCAGCTAATCTCAGACTGTCCGATAGGGAGGGAGGGTGCAGGCCAAACTGAGCTCAGTCGGGAAAAAGCGCTCCAGCCCAGAACTCTGCTCCCGCCTCCCTCAGCTCTGCAGCCAATGGGGAGGCAAGCCCCAGCCTGGCTGCCTAAGGTGGAGCGGGAGCAATTGGCCACTACTGAGGATAGCACTAATGGCTTTTGTTACAATTGCCAGGAAGAAGAACATCTCTGAGAAGTCAAGAGGTCTCCCTTGAAGTCCTTTCAGGAGTCCTTTCTTTCCTTTCTTTCACCAAAAGACTTGCAGAGGACCTCCAACCTTCCCCCCCCCCCATTCCCCATTTTTCTAAACATTCTGAATAAGTCAGAAAGATTCCTGTTTCCTAGAATGGACAGAGTGTTCCTTTCAACTCAGTGATTCTGTGAGATTTTGGTCGACAAGGGAGTGAAAGTGTCAAATGCTCTCTCAAGAGATAGGAATGTGGCGTTTCGGTGCCTCTGCTGCCCAATGCCCAGCCTCTTCTTATACTCCATGAATTGAATCTGCATTGCGACCTTAGTTGTCATTGGATACCTGTTGTTTTCCAATTATGCTGCGAGAAAATCATTATTGATATTCTCAGAGCCTGTGAACTCTGCTCATGGAGCACAGTTATAGCTCTTCTTTGTTGGAAGCTAATCTTATGCGGCTTGATTAACTCTCTTATGTTTTTCCTTTGGGAGAAGTGTTTTGCAGTATATTAGGCATAGGGCACAGAGTCTCTCCACAATAAGGTGGGGAATTAAAAGGCCACAGAGAGCATCTTTCAGTCAGGTACAAACTCACCTGAGCCTCCCCCTGGACAAGTAGTCCTTGTTACACTCAAGTTTCCCATTCTCTCCCTTTCTGTCCTTGTGTTACCTTTGTCGCTTCTTTCACTTTGATCTCTTTGTTGTCTCTCCCACTGTCCAAATTTAACCTGTTAATTTCTTTTGTTTTGGCTGTAGTTGGCACACTAGTGGTGGTCTCTCTCTCTCTCTCTCTCTCTCTCTCTCTCTCTCTCTCTCTCTCTCTCTCTCTCTCT
>JAJKFI010000005.1:36814238-36833597 GCA_029204185.1 Lerista edwardsae
TGTGTGTGTGTGTGTGTGTGTGTGTGTGTGTGTGTGTGTGTGTGTGTGTGTGTGTGTGTGATAGCCCCAATCCTAACCAAGGCTAGAATATTCATCCCCAGTTAGGTGGCAGTTGTGGAGCAACTTGGAGTAAGGGGATGTTTGTCCCCTTAAACTGGATAAA
This sequence comes from Lerista edwardsae, assembly GCA_029204185.1. Taxonomy (NCBI): domain Eukaryota; kingdom Metazoa; phylum Chordata; class Lepidosauria; order Squamata; family Scincidae; genus Lerista; species Lerista edwardsae. Next base: position 36,814,402 of record JAJKFI010000005.1, read on the forward strand.
GGCCCAGCCATTCCTATTGGGCTACTAGTTGCTGGCACAAATCCAAGCAGCCTGTGTAGAGCCGATTGGGTTGGAGATGGAAGTTAGGAACCAATCTGGGCCCCACCCCCGCCTCGAGCCAATCTGTCCAAAGGCCTACCCTCCCTGCCCTGTTCTGCTTTTCCTCTGCCCTCCCTCCACCCTCCCCAAGCCCCTGTGCCAGCTTCTTTTGTCCTGCCATACGTGCCACTGGAACTGGCACAGGAAGGGCACCCATGCAGTGGCCTCCCTAACTCTAGGAGTGGTGCAAATGTGCCTTGGGGTGCCACACTCATAGGCTGGTACAAGGGACTTGGAATGAGTGAGTGAATGAGTGTGTGTGAGAGAGAGAATCATTGAGTCTTCTCAAAACTAGTCATGGCCACACTCTTCATTGAAGAAAAGGATGGAGGTAGGATGACCCGCTCTAGCCAATTTGTTTCTTAGGCTTGAGCCAAACGCCAGCAGGAAGTTCACTACTCTAAAAGCCTTTCCCTTCCTTAAATATGTATTGCATAATGTGTGCAATGCTCATTACCATGAGTACCCTCCAAAACATTTCCCATTTGATGGGAACAGTAGGAAGCTGCCTGATAGCTAGCAATTAATTAGTGAAACACCATATGTTAATAGGTATGCAGCAGATGTGTGTGCATGGGAGACTTCGGAATAAAATTCCACCATTGCTGCTCAAGCAAGCAGAGACACAAATTGTGGTGCCCAGGCTCTTTAAAGAGTCACTCGACTGGTTTTGCCTTCAGTGCTCTGGGACATTAAACAGTGGTGCTTAATGCCCAAGTCTAACTGAATGCATGGTGAGATTTCTCTACCATTCCTCAAGGTTTGTTTTGGTTCCTAATGAACATCTGTGCCCCACCTTTCCATTTTAATAAATAATAAAAAATGCTCAGTAGCTTACATCAAGGGTGAAAACAATAGGGAAGAAGAAGAAGAAGAAGAAGAAGAAGAAGAAGAAGAAGAAGAAGAAGAAGAAGAAGATTATAAAGACTAAGGGCCCAATTCTGAGGGCCACAATGCCAGTGGTACATGCGTTCCACTGGCTCAATGTTTTGTGAATGTGCCGTGAAACATGTTCGCAACACTGTGGGGGGCGGGCAGTGATGTCATGCAGGGGGAACGCGGGGGAACTCAGTTCCACTAGTTAAAATTAGGGCTGACTCCGCCCACTTCACTCTCCCTCCTCCCCCCTCCCAATTCCTCTGCAAAGAGCTTTTCTTCTTGGTTGGCCGGCACTCAGAGGGTTAAAGGCAGTGATGTCATTCAGGGGGAACGGACCAGAACGGATCCTAACGGGCTCCGTGGCTGGTTCCGGGTTCCCGACAAGTGGCAATCAAAAGTCAGTTCCTGTTCCTAAATCATTTGAATGACACCACTGGGGGCGGGCCCAACCTCAGCACCAAGAGGAAGGGCTGCTGGCACTCTAACAGTGCTGGCAACCCATAAGTAGATTCGGGGTGGGTAAGAGGCTGGGAGGAAGCAGGTGCAGATCAGGCCCCTACAAAGGGGAGGGACTGGTCGTGGCCTCTACCACAAGATCTTATGTCCTTTTCAGGCTGAGCAGCTTGACACGGGCTACTCCAGTGTCCGCCAGCAAAATAGCTGGAGGAGAATTGAGTAGCCCCATTGCGGGGGCCGGGGCTTCCTCTGTACCAAAATGGGTACCTCTGCATCCTATAGGTTTGCAGCCACTGTGGGAGTCTCCTTGAGGGATGAACAAGGGATGTGTAGCCTCCCTTTAATAGTCTTCCACCACCCTTTAAAGACTTGGGCTTGATTCTCTCACTTCTGCCTCTGACATGTTTGTTTGGATTAAATTCTTTGCTTTTGTTTTCTGCTGTGTTTGGCTTTACTGCAATTTGATGTTTCTTTTATGTTTTAAGCCAGCTTAAACACCCCATTTCAGACTGGAAAGGCAGAACGGAAATTTCCAGAGGTAAACGAAGGATGCACTTCAGACGGATGCAATCTCCTCATCATCTTGCTTACATCTTTACAGCTGTGCATATAGTACACCTGAGTCATCACATTGAGTGGCACGTATTTCAGGAATGGGAAATAAAAGATGCTCCACAGAATGGATGTTTCCCATTTCCTGCTCTACATTCCCTTTTTTCTCAGTCTGTCCTCTGCCACAGCACGGCTGTCACCCAAGTCCACTTGTGGCATCATGGAGAACATGCCCTTGCAGAGTGCCCTCATCTATGGTTTGCCAGGGCATGCTATTCATTTCATTTAACACATGGGGATAACTTCAGTTAACATGCTGATCAATGCCTTGTCACTTCCCCTCACGCTTGCACTCCTATTTCCGACTCTGCCATTACTCTGCGGTACTCCCTTCACCCTCCTCCTCTCATAGGGATGAGGAATCCCAAACTGGATGCCACTCAGCTCTTGTCGGCTTTCCCCCAGGGGTCAGGAGGTTGTGATGGCATCTGACCTAGCTATGTTTAAAAAAGGATTGGACAGATTTCTGGAGGAAAAGTCCATCGTGGGCTATAGGCCATGATGGGTGGTGCAATCTCCTTAGTAGTAGGCTACTTTAGAATGCCAGGTGCAGGGGAGTGGCAACAGGATGCAGGCACTTTGTTGTCTTGTGTGCTCCCTGGGGCACCTGGTGGGCCACTATGAGATCCAGGAAGCTGGACTAGATGGGCCTTTGGCCTGATCCAGCAGGGCTCTTCTTACATTCTTATGACTTATGGAGATTTCTGCCTATGGAAATCAATGGTTTTGACATATTAAGCACTGACTCTATTTCTTTCTAAAATTAATTTTCCACTGACTAATCCAGCACTAGATTCTTGCAGCACCATAAAAACAGCATACAAATCTTTTTAAAAAAATCCCATACTTTATAGATCAAAACAGTAATGGTATTTACATTCAAAAATGCCAAATACAAATAGTAGCTTTTTCACCTTAGCTGAAGAAACAGTGACACACGAATATTTGCTTGCCACAGAACATCTTCATAAATTACTCATATAGAATGTTAATATACGAATTGACCCAGTGGGCAAAACCTTCTGCAATTCGTTTTCTAAATATATAGCAAGAACTGGTCTCCTACTGGAATAATTTGTCCGAGAAAGAGAAGGACATGGAATGAAAATGAATGTGCATCAGGGCTTGTACTATTCAGGGAAGTGCATATTAAGTGGAGCAGTACCATGAAGTAGCCAGCAGAGGTCATCAAAGCAGGAAGAAATGAAAATAGGCAATGGGTCAGAAAGAATCCTTTGAAAGAGAGAGAGAGAGAGAGAGAGAGAGAGAGAGAGAGAGAGAGATTCAATTGCATGATCAGAAAGGAACTGCTGCCAAGACAAAGTCAATGGAACAGCAGATCCAACCAGCAACTTGTATACATTCACTGAATAGGATTGTGAGAGACCGGGCGGTCAAAGACTAATGGCAAATAATACCACAGTTGCTTCAGACACAATAGCAGAAATCATCTGCTAATAAGATCTGATTAATTGATTTGCCAGACTGGAGAACTGTTCAGCTAGGACCTGCTGCAAAACAATCAGCTCTACAACATCAAAGCAAGTTTTACAAATGGTGTAATGATATGGGTCAAATAAGCCCATTGTTTACATTTAGAAAACAATTGCCTATGCATTTGTTGTTTAATTGAGCATGTCCTGGAAACTGTTAATTAACTCTTTGGCTTTCATCCTAAAGGGAAAAAATAATAATAATATGATTTTTTTTTTGTAGCTACCACCAAATTTTTATAATAAAACCTAAGACCTGGTACTGCTGCACACATAACAAGCAAGGGAAGAATGAAAGAGAGCCTGACAGCCCAGTCTTGGGTGGCTCTGCCTCGGCCAGAGCTAGCATTCCAGCAGCAAAGCATGCTATATCATGCTGCAGTGGTTCCCCAATGTTTTAGCATCGGGACCCATCATTTTACTCTTTACCATCCACTCGAGCCTCTGTGGCTATAATAGTGATTGGGCGGCAGTGCTCCCCGCAAGTGGCAGGTTGTTTAACCCTTGATGCACAGAGCCTAATCTGCCTTGTCAGTTTCACAACCCATCAAAAATTGAGTTGTAACCCCAGCTTCACAGTTTGGGAGCAGCTGCTTTATGGCATGATGAATGTTAGTCTAGGAGCACAGGTAGCTGCACACTTCTGGACTGGAGACAGTGAGGTGGCCTCCACATGTGGCAGAAGCAGAGCCCTGCCACTGCTGGTAAGTCGGCAGGAGGGGCAGAATGGGCAAGGGTGGAAGAATCAGTGTGGAACAGGGAGGGACAAGGGCATGTCAGAGGCAGGAGAGGATGGCCCCTAGTGTGAGCAGTGTGCGCTGGATGTTATCCCCTCCCGAAGCCAGTGACATGCCCCCTTTGTCTCCTCAGACTTTTGCCAACTAAAGAATTGGCACAGGTCTGAGGAGATTCATTTGTGAACAAGGGGCTCAGGGAGGGAACCCCCACCCACCCTCCCTGAGCCCCTGAACTCCCCACCCACCCATAGCATGAAGTTCAGCCTGTTTTTGTGTGGCTAAAAGCTACATAGTGGCTCAGTGGGTTAATCCGCTGCTGCTGGGCTTTCTGACCAGAAGGTTGGGAGTTCAAGACTGTGCAACAGAGTGAGCTCCCGTTGCTTGTCCCAGCTCCTGCCAACCCAGCAGTTCGAAAGCACCTAAAATGCAAGTAGAGAAATAGGCATCACTTCGGTGGGAAGGTAACGGCGTTCCGTGCGCTACGGCATGTAGTCATGCCGGCCACATGACCACGGAAGCTTGTCCTTGGACAAACGCCGGCTCTACAGGCCTAGAAACAAAGATGAGCACCGCCCCCTACAGTCGGTCATGACTAGACCATTTGGTCATGGGGAAACCTTTGCCTTTTAAGCTATTACAGAGGAAAGGATAGGATTGGGCTGCCTATCCTGTGGCAATGCATAATGCCTTTATTTATAGTACACTGCAGTGTATTAATATTAAATTGAATAGTAACAACACCAAGTTGTCAATCGCTTTTGTAAAACTGTTATGAGTTTACAGGCTCTGTTTAGTTGCCTGTCAAAAAAACAAACAAAAAAACCCAAAATCAATCTAACGGCATCTTTGATTTGTTTCCTGCGAATGTAGCCATGTTAACAAGAATGGAAGCTTAAGGTCTTTGTTTAGTGTTTCGCACAAAAGTTTTGACACTGTTTTCCATCAATGTTTTGTCCTAGTTTGCCAGCCAAGCCGGTGACTGAAGGTGGCGCTTGCCAATTAGAGGGAACCACAAGGCAGGCAGATTTCCTTGGGAAGACTTTGGCTTGTGTTATCCCCTCTCATTAAGAAAAGTGAGAAATGTGAAAAGATCCAACATCTTTTCCTTAAAATATCAGCAGCAGTGCGGAGTGATTCTTTAAACAGTGTTTTATAAGGAGTTCCTAGGGGCGTTTCTTACATAAGGCACTGAGGCTATGTAGACATGATTATTGTTTCCTTCAAGGAAAATGTATGACTTTACCACCACTCTGGTCCAGCATTCGTCGCCCGCTAACCAGTCAAATATGATCTGATAGGAGAACCAAAGTGTCACTGCTAGGAAGAAAGCCTGCACTGCAGCCCTGCCTGGTAGTCCCATGGAATTCAAAGGACCTGTGAAATGAAGCAGATCATAAGCTTCTGATCAGCTGTTTCTGATTCTGAGAGCACAATCCTAACCTGGAGTTAGGCCAGCACAGTTAGGCTAGCAAAGTTTGGCCAGCACCAGAACCACCGTAGAGCACATTTGGACCACTCTCGGAGTCAAGGAGGATGGTGCACGTCTGTGTGCTGGCCTCTATGACTCCGAGAGTGGTCCAAATATACTTTATGGTGTCCCTTGTGCCAGCCAAACTTTGCTGGTCTAACTGTGCCAGCCTAACTCCAGGTTAGGTTTGTGCCCTGAATCAATTCTGCACTCCTAAGATTACTGAACTTTTTTAAAGTTCATCTTCTACATACTTTCAACATTGATTCAACGTTTTAAAATGTTTACACATTTCCAAAAAGTCTGGGTATTGGAGGGAAAGGCAGCATGCCACGAATCATTATTATCCAATAGGCATTTGTCATAGTCACCCCAAAATATGTACATGTACAATGCATTTGAGCTGATTGTGCTCTTCTCATCTTTGGTGGTCTCCGATTTCACTTGTGGGTCAGATCTGAAATTTTCACCCACATGGTGATGCCAGATCTCAAAGCGTTCTACTTTGTTTGCATTTGTGACTGGCAGTATTGCCAGAGGGGCATGAAACCCTCTGATCTACTGAAAGCACATGGACTCAAGCTATAGACACCTTTGGGAGCAATGAGGAAACAATCACAGCACCACAGGAACCACGTTGGTCTGTGCTATATTCCTAACGGGCATCACTGAGAAAGACATCCACATGTTCCTGGTCCACAACAGGAAGATGAAGAAAAAAGACAGTGGGCCAAAAACAAAGGACCGGACACCAGCACAACACATTCCATAGTGTAATAAATGGGATAAGATTCAAAAAAGCTGCTCCATCCCTTGGGCTTCCTTGGGGTACAGGAGGGGATGGAGCTGTATCTGGCCCCCATAGAAAAAAGGGACAGGATGTTGGCATGCAGTAGAGTCATGCCAGCTTTCAGGCCATCAGGCCAATCAATGGCCCCCTTACACCTCCAATCACCTCCTTACGAAGGTGGTGGGCTACTTCAGAGTACCGGGTGCAAAGGAGTGGCAACAGGATGCAAGCATCTTGTCTCATGCCTCCCTGGGGCACCTGGTGGGCCGCTGTGAGATACAGGAAGCTGGACTAGATGGGCCTTTGGCCTGATCCAGCAGGGCTCTTCTTACGTTCTTATGTTCTTAATGGTGGTGGAGTTGCCTACTGAAGAGGGCTTCCCCCACTGTTGGTCCTCTTTTCAGCAAGCTCAACACCCCTTCTCCCACCCTATTTGAGTGTGACTTTTGGATGAGGTAGGAATTTTTCCCAGCTGCTGTTACTGACTCCTTAGTGACTTGTTTTTTGCCTACTCCATACTGACTGGTTTGGGCTTGGCTGGGGCTGCTTCTTCGTGGGTGGCATTATAATAATAATGCGAGAAGTCCCTGGTTAAAACAGAAGGGAGGTGGTGGGAAATCACCTTAGAATATCAGTGCTGCACATTCAGGGTGCAATCCTAAACTGAGTTAGGCTGGCATAAACTAAGCCAGCAAAGTTTGGCCAGCACGAGGGCCACCGTAAAATATGTTTGGACCACTCTCAGAGTCAGAGAGGCCAGCACACAGACCTGAGCCATTCTCCCTGACTCCAAGAGTGGTCGAAGCTCGCTTTACGGTGTCCCTTGTGCCGGACAAGCTTTGCTGGCTTAGTTTATGCTGGCCTAACTCCAGGTTAGGATTGTGCTCTCAGACTCTAAGGCCGAAATCCTATCAAACTTTCCAGCACTGATGCAACTGTGTCAACAGGGCAGGCACTGCATCCTGTGGTATGGAGGCAGTCACAGAGGGGAAGTCAAAGTAAGCCAATATTTGTCCCCGTACCTTGGGGCTGTATGGCTGCTGCATTGGAGAATTGGGCCCTTAGTTATGGTGATGAGGCATTCCATGGAAGAGTTCTTCAAGGCTCTGGAGATTGAGTGTATCTAGGAAAGAAGTCACATTGGGGAGTTGCCTGCCTCACCTACACAGAGTTCTGGGGTCTGGGCGATCCAGGCAGTTGACTCCCACAAGTCAACTGTGTGGCCTTGAGGAGATAGAAGCCATCATGTGACTACTGCCAAACAAAAGGGGGGGAAAGAGATTTTAGCAATGACAAGAATTTGCATGCCTAAAACCAGTGGTGTCATCTACTCTCTCGCAAGCCGGAATGGTGGGCGGGACTTGAGTGATTGACAGGCCGTCGTTTGACTTCCGGTTTCTTCGCGCGCCCCGCGCGGCTTTCCCTCGCCTCGGAGGGGGCGCCTGCTCGCCCAGGCACCCGGCGCGCCCCCCACCCATCCCCCCTGGCGAGCAGGCGCTCCCTCCGAGGCGAGGGAAAGCCGCGCGGGGCGCGCGAAGAAACCGGAAGTCAAACGACGGCCTGTCAATCACTCAAGTCCCGCCCACCGTTCCGGCTTGCGAGAGAGTAGATGACACCACTGCCTAAAACCAAATTATACGTATCACAGTCAATTTAGAACTTGCAGGTTTATGTTGAATTAAATGGTGGTCCACGTTTTAAACCAAGACAGCTATATCTTGTTTCTGGGTGAGGGCAAGAGTATCTTGTGCCACCACAAGGCCAGGTCCAGCAGCAGTACCCTTTTCTGCAGCATTGGCTTGCAGTCTGATGTAAGTCCTCCACTGGCCTCTCTGCTCATCTGATGATGGTAAATAAAAAGTACGATGTCAAGGAAGGGGGCTCTGGCTTGTCGCCTTCCTCACGTGCCCTTCATGTGCCTTTCTAGGGACGGCCCCTCTTGGTTTACGCAGCAATTCTGTTTTGTTTACTTGCTCCTGACAGTGTACAGTATTTAACTTTGTGCTTTTCTCCTTCTTGTTTTAATTGTGTTTTTTAAAAGGTGATTATTAGAAATGCCTCTAGGGAAGGTTTACAATTTGAGGTTTTACAATTCCAAATCAAGGAAGAAGAAGAAGAAGAAGAAGAAGAAGAAGAAGGGGGAGGAGGAGGGGGAGGGGGAGGGGGAGGAACAACAAGAAGAAGCCCTGCTGTTTCTCAAGCTGCGCATCACACATTTAAGTGGGGGGTGTCCCACAACAGATGGGATCTTGCTTTAGGTCCACAGCAGAGGCATAAGGAGGGTGCCGCAGGAGGAGGCAAGTGCAGTGGGCACTGGCTGTGGCAGGGCACAACAACCCAGGCACTTTTTACCACCACCCCACCTCCCTTGCTTTCGGGTCACTCCTAAATGGAGTGATTCTGGGTGTGGGGAGGTGTGGCCGGGGACCACACAGAGGCGGGGCAGCTGCGCTGCGGGGCATGGTGACGTAGCCCCACCCCAGGCTTGCTGTGAGCGGAGAACAGCTCTGGCTCACAGCCGTACCTAGAGATGCCTTAGATTGAACCTGGTACCCTGAGCTGCAGTCCCTCCCCTATGCTTTCTAACGGTGCAGTTCCCCCCCACTGACACCAGCTCTGGAACCAGCTACCAGCAAAAACAGAACAGACCAGTCACCAGGCCAAACAGAAGGTCCGCTTTGCTTTAGTTTGTACTGGAACACCTGCATATAAAACGTAGTACTGAAGGGTACACATTCATAACATTTGGTGCATCTCCTATATCGTTAAAATGCTCAGAAATGTGGGCCTGGCCATTTCCTGATGGGCTGCCCTGCTCAGCATTGGAAGCAGCCACCCGTCAGAGTCTGTGTTCATGTGCATTTCATGCCTGGGTAGCCAGACCAAATGCAAAATGTAAAGCGAAGGTCAGCTTTCGGAGTATTATACTCAGCTGGCCCACCAATGTGCAGGCTGGACTTTTTCACAAGACTTGCCTGACCTTCCAATATGGCAGCCTGTGAACGCTGTCCTGAAGCACTCAAGTGTAGCTGCCAACTCAGCAAGTTCAGATATTTTTAATGACTTACTTAGGCACCACAGAGCTGCAACGTTTTCCCTCTGATGTAGCGTTTTCGAGATAAAAATGAAACCCCCACAGGCAGAGCAGGCACTATTCAATTAGCACATTGGCTTTTCAGTGGGACAGGAGAGTCGGAGCCCAATCCTTTCGTTCTGCCCACACTGATGCAGCTATGCCTAGGAGGCTTGAGTTATATCCTGCTGGGGGGAGGGACGACAATACATGACGCAACGGGGAAATAGGGCAATGTCTTATTTACCCTACTCTGCTGTGCCATTGTCTCCTGTAGGTCTCCTCAAATCTGCACCTTCTTTTTACCTGGTGCAAGTCTGAGGAGACAAGGAGGCATGCCGACTGCTATCAGAGGGGATACCATCCTGCGCACATTGCCCATGTTGGGGCCACTCCCCCGTCTTTGTCATTCCCCCCTCCCTCCCCATTCCATCCTGTAACCCAGGGAGCCAACACACCTTAACAGATCATTACCTCCTCAGATGACTTTATGCCCAAGGATGCCACAATAACAAGGGATATTCCCCACCACCACCACTGAGATCCCTACACTCTGGACTCATCCCCAGCATCTTGGGGACCCCATGAGCAGGAACAGTAAGCCAGAATGAGTAAGGAAGCACCTGTTTTTCGTTCATATCAGCAAGAGGTCAAGGCAAGCACATGGATCTTGTTGAGATCCAGGAGAATCAGGTGGTGTGATGTTGTTATTTTTTAATTTGTCTAGTTGTCTAAGTTTACAAACCTTCCTGTGGTTATCAGGGTTTCTGTCTAAATTCCTGCTTTTGCTTCTCAGCGTTCATTGTCAAAGCAATCCACCCCCACTTCCAAGCCAGCACAAGTCCTGGAGCCTTGCCCAGAGCAGGTAGGTTTGTGCAGGTAGGTTTGGCAGGACAGCACAGGGGGTGGGAGAGGGTGATTGATTGATTGATTGATTGATTGATTGATTGATTGATTGATGTTGCAGAGGCAGTTTTGGAAAGGGAAGGCTGGGGTGGTCCAGGAGGTAGATTGAGTCTGGGAGGGGGATGGGACCGGCCTAGGCAACCAAGGTCGGATCCTACCCCCCCCCCATCCCTGGCTCCCCATCCCCCACAAATCACAGACACAGATCAGAGTAGCCCTATCAAATTGCCTGGCAAATGACACAGGGTAAGGAGAATAAAATCCCCACACTAAGAGCGCAATCCTGAACTTGAGTTAGGCCTGCATAAGCTAAGCCAGCAAAGTTTGGCAAGGACAAGTGCCACCATAAAGGGTTTTTGGACCACTCTCGGAGTCAGGGTAGATGGCTGACGTCTGTGTGCTGGCCTCTCTGACTCCAAGAGTGGTCCAAACATACTTTACAATGGCCCTTGTGCTGGCCAAACCTTGCTGGCTTAGCTTATGCCCACCTAACTCTGTTTAGGATTGCGCCCTAAGAATTGCACCCCAACCTGCTCCTGGATATAGCACAGGTCTACCAGCCTGCCTGTTGCAGTGCAGATCAGGATTGTACTCCGGATCATTCCCCAGCTGATCCAGGCCATTGCTCAGTATCTTCTCCAACCACTGTTAGCCTCCTATACTATGTGGGCTGGTAGAAACAAGCACCCAGATATGTTTTGGAATTTGTAAGTTGAGAGGGGTGTTTTTTGGGGTGGGGAGGGCAAGCAGTGGGCAGGCCGGTGGGTAGACCAGACCCGGGAGCGGGTGGGACCAGCCTGGGCGGCTTCCCTGGTGCAGATCAGAGTAGCCCCATAGTGGTGACAGTGCACACAGCCACCAACTACACTTAACTGGATACAGAAGAGGCCAGTTGGCCTGCCTATTCCAACGCAGGATAGGATTGCGCTGTGTGTTTGTTTTGTGTTTAAGGTTATTTCTGCCTTTATTACTTTTTTTTATGTATATTGGGAGTTGGTTTGGGAAACCCCAGTCAAAAAACCAGATGCCAATCTTATTATCTACTAAGCAAATGAATACAATTTTCCTGGGCAATATAGAACACACTTTGTGATGTGCATACGAGTCCCAGATCTGGACAATCAGACTGGTCATGTACTTTGTTCGCATTTTTGTGAACTAATTGTGTTTTATTATCCATGCAAAATATACGTTGTCTCCTTCAAACTTCCCAGTATTTCCATGTTAAGAATTACGAGGGAATTGCAGCCTTTTATTAGATCTGTCCTCTAGTAAAAGTGCTGCAGACAATCATGTAAGGTTTTTTTTAAATTAAAAACGAACAAAAACTACTGTATGGGGAGTTTCTGATTAAAGTTGATGTGCCTGCTGTTGAGCTGTGTCCTTTCTGCAATAGTGAGTGAATTATTATTTTTTGCCTTTTTATGTTCCGAGTTCTCCTTCTTCAAGTGTTCACAGGGATTATTTTGCTGCATTTGATATTAGGTTTTTTTTGGCGGGGGGGGGGTTCCACTTTGCCTTCTTGTATTGGCTTTTTTTTTCATTTCTTGGACAGGGACAAGTTTCTTTCACAATCTTTGTTCCCAAAACAGCTTTTACATGCAGTGGCATATGAAGAGGGGAGGCAGGAGGTCCCTGGCCCTGGGTGTCAGGCTTCAAGGGGGCGTCCCAGAGGCTTCCCCAAGACGTTAGAACGCCTTTTTCAGGAATAAAACTTACTTCATTTAAACTTCTTTTCAATTGTTTGTTATTAATATGCATACAAAGTTGCAATGCTATATATAAATGTACACACTTACAAATTTAGCACACACACACACACACACACACACACACAGAGAGAGAGAGAGAGAGAGAGAGAGAGAGAGAGAGAGAGAGAGAGAGTTCAATAAAAGAAACCCTAACCCTAACCCTGCCCTAGCTCCAGGGAGGCTCCAGCCAGCTCCTAACTTGCACCAGCCTTGCCATTCCAGAGCAAGTTAGTAAAAGGTAAAGGTTTCCCCATGACCGAATGGTCTAGTCATGACCGACTGTAGGGGATGGTGCTCATCTCCATTTCTAAGCCTGTAGAGCCGGCGTTTTGTCCAAGGACAAGCTTCCGTGGTCATGTGGCCGGCATGACTCTACGCCGTAGTGCACGGAATGCCGTTACCTTCCCACCGAAGTGTTGCCTATTTATCTACTCGCATTTTTTAAAATTATTTTTCATTTTTATTAAAGGATATAGGTTAGAGATACTTTATGTATGATCCTTAGTCTTACCCCATACCCTTGTTTTTTTTCTGTATCTACTCGCATTTTTATGTGCTTTCAAACTGCTAGGTTGGCAGGAGCTGGGACAAGCAACAGGAGCTCACTCCGTCGCATGGTCTTGAACTGCCAAGCTTCCAGTCAGCAAGCTCAGCAACAGCGGTTTAATGTGCAGCGCCACCACATCTCCTGCAAGTTAATATTCTGCCCCAAATATCATTTGCTGGGGAAAAGCTGTATGGGGCACCAGCAGCTCCAGCTCCTGCTTGGGCTCCCTGGAGGCATTTGATTGGCCATGGTGAGAAGCAGGATACTGCAGTCGATTTCCAGGACCATCGTTCTGCTCCAGCAGGTGTCTGCTTATGCTTTTATGAAACTACGTTAGAGCAAAGGTATGTACTTGCCTCTGTAAAGAAATATCCCAGCCACCTGCTGACCCAGATCACAATATGTCATTGTAACCAGAGGAGAAAACATTCACCTAGCATACCTCATGCATATCATTTCTTTAATCAGCTACAATCAGCTAAAATATTTCTATTCTGGGAAAACCAAAGGTTGCTCTGACAATGTGGGGGCAGCCCAAGCTGTGATGCCTGATGAATATCTCAACACACACCGTAAAATACCCTAATATGGTTTGCAAGCCAACCGTGTGAGTTTGTCCACCAGCATGACTACTGACTCCGAGGTTCTTACAATCGAATTTCAGGTGAGAGTGGGAATCACCCCCAGCCTCCTCGATGTTTACCTAGCAGACATACTGTTGCTAGCTCATGGCTATTAATGCTCTGCACATCGTCACATGTACAGCTTGGGAGAGTGTTAGGGACATCTGGTGCCGAGATTATAGTATTAGGTTGTGACATGACTGCAACAAGCTAAATAAAGCAATTCGGTTTCTGCAGAAAACCAAAGCTGCCAAAGGATGGACCTGGACTGGGTCCAAGCACACTGACAACACAACCCGGAATGCTGTCTGATGTCGCCTTGTATCTGCCACCACTGCACCATTACAAAAAAGCAGCAGCAGCAGTAGCCATTAACTGAGCGCCCCACCCAGTGTCTTCAGTCTTCTGGCTTGATTTATAGGGACCACATGCACAAAAGAGCCCCTACATTCACATGGTCCCTCTAAGTCAGTGGTTCCCAAAATTTACTCAAACTTTACTCAAAGGTAAAGGAACCACTAAGTTCATGCACAGCTATTATGAGGGGGTGGAGATCCTGCCGTGACAGTGGCAATGGCACTTCTGGATTTGCACTGCTACCAACTAAGGGGAGAACTTTGGGGGCATCACAGTGTTCAGCAGCAGCAACAGGACACACTGCAAAACCTGGGTTCTTGCTGCTCAACAAGTTAAGTCCAAAACACCTTTTTCTTCCTTAGGCGGCGGCTCAAAGTGTCATCCCTGCTGGACTGCCTCTCTCCTTAGTGGGGACGGTGGTGTATACCACTGCCTTGGGAGATCATGACCCCTAGGTTGGGAACCACTGCTCTAAATCACATTGGAAGGCCTGCACTTCTGCAGTTGAGAGTACAATCTTACTCTGGAGTTAGGCTGGCCCAGTTATGCCAGCAAACTTTGGCTGGCACAAGGGCCACCATAAAGCGCATTTGGACCACTCTCAGAGTCAAGGAGGATGGCATGGCACACCTCTGTGTGCTGGCCTCTCTGGCTCCGAGAGTGGCCCAAACATACTTTACGGTGTCCCTTGGGCCGGCCAAACTTTGCTGGCCTAACTGTGCTGGCCTAACTCCAGGTTAGGATTGCGCCCTGAAAAAGCAGCATGAAACGCAAGATAAAGAAGTGGGTGATCCACTTTCAGTTCACTTTTAGTGGGCAGAAAGTGGATCAGTATGTGGGTTGTATCTGTGGCAGGCTGGAGAGAGGGGATGGCATTGACAGTCTTCCCACATCTGCTGGCATTCCTCCCCACATCTACAGCTGATGCAGCTTGCATCACCTTGCCAATCCATGCATATGAAGTGTTGCATACTATAAGCTCACCATGTGCAGTACTAGGCTGAAATTGTGATATGGTTCTAAGGGGTTGTTTCTTCTGGGCGTTGGGTACACATCTTAGAAAAGGGCAAACATCCAATCAGTCTGCACTGCTGTACCCAGTTTTGCTCCCTAGGCATTGTTGGCTCCAGAAGGTGGATCTACTTCAAGCATGAAAGGTTAAGGGAGATAAGGACGTGGGCAGTGTGCAAGAAACAGAAATTGGGTGTGTTCTCCTTATGTGGGACACCTTAAAGATCTGGAGTTAATGCAAACATGGTGGAAGATTATTCAGGCTGCAATCCTAAACTGGAGTTAGGCCAGCACAGTTTCGCCAGCAAAGTTAGGCCAGCACAAGTAAAGGGACACCGTAAAGTATGTTTGGACCACTCTCGGAGTCAGGGTGGCCAGCACACAGACGTTTTGCTGGCCTGCCAGCTTAACTCCAGATTATGGTTACACCCTCAGATAATGTTTATAAGAGAAAGAAAAGGAGACAGGAAACCCAGAGAAGAAGAAAAGGAAAAGGGGAAAAAACAGAATGAGTCAGAGTTTAGCCAGAGGGAAAAAGACGTAGGTCTGTTGATGAGAATAAAATTATTGATGACTCAGATATGCCTGAGAATACTGAGGGCGCAGTCCTATCCTGGAGTTAAGACAGCAAAGTTTGGCCGGCACAAGGGACACTGTAACCTATGTTTGGACCAGTCTCGAAGCCAGAGAGGCCAGCACACAGACGTCAGCACTCCTGACTCCAAGAGTGGTTCAAATGCCCAAACTTTGCTGGCCTAACTTGTGCCAGCCTAACTTCAGTTTAGGATTGTGCTCTGAGTGCCTGCTGAATGTGTTCTCCAACTATAAGAATGTTGGGACAATTAAAATAATAATAGGTGCTTGAATGTCGATCGTGATAATCCACACAATCAGAACAATTTCATTCAGTTCAAAACCATGGTGTTTTCCAAATGAATGAAAGAGCTTCATTTTCACCCAGGATATAATTAGGCTATGAAACCTCCAAAGGTCAGATGTAGACACAAGCAGAGAAACCTATTTATATGCCAAAGGTCATCAGATATTTACCTACATGGAGTCAACACAATTTGAGTATCATTTCCATGAACACGACGGCTGGCAAGCTTACACAATGTGCATCTATGCTTTTATTATGAAAAGAATTTTGAACCAACTATCTCAAAAGAGTCTGATAAGATGACACAATGAATGAGGTCAACAATTCTTTCCGTCCTTCCTAGATTTAGATTCTCACATTTTCAAATGTATCTCCGCAATCATGAGAGAAAGAAGTTTACTTTTAGAAAAACAGACATACCTGGATTCCTGTGGATTCCTGTGATAATAAGAATCAAAGGTCTAAAAATCAACCAGTATGCATGCATAACGACTGCTGTGCATGCATTTTCCCAATTCAAGAGCCAGAGATACATCTAATCATCTCCATTATTATTATCAGAAGTATCACTGATCCTCTCTTTAAAAAGAGGTTTCTTTTTCCAGCTCCTTTTCCAGCTCCATTTGGTTTGGTGGACCACCACAAGCAAAGATGTCCTCTGGAATCTTATGGGGCTCCTAACAATGAGAAATTAAAAGAAATGTGATGCTAATGACAAAAACCTTACACACTGACAAGGTTTGTTTTGCTCTACTTAGCCTTGGGTAATGTACGACAATGTGTGACAAGGTTGGCACATGGTGACATGCCGTTAGTGTCCATTTACTCAGAATGCATTGTGCTCATCTCCCCTGGGGAAAAAGATGCTGGATTTGGACAAAATATTTCCAAGGTTCCATCAATAAGGTGCTAGTATTGACGTACCAAGCACCACATTTAACACTGTTCAATAAACGGCGGCAGTAGCTTTGTGGAGAGACTTACAGATTATCTCAGACATGCACAGTGCACAATGGGAAGAGTTTAAGGTACATTATGGTATCTCCTCCTTAAAATGGTAGATATTTGTTGAAGATCTATTATCATGAATCACTCAGGACTTCAAAGAGAGATGACTCCACCAAAAAAACTCTTTGAGATGAAATGAGTTAGCTTGGAAAAAAGTTCACGTTTACCTGAACTGACCTCTGCAAGCTACACCAGCAGTTTTCTAATGAGTCTCATGGTGGCTCTGTGCAATCATTTCTACCAGGGAGGTGACTCTCTGCAGTCTCTTCCTGGAGGTGTCCCAGGTGGAGCAGAGGCCAGGGAATGAGCCAATAGGAGTTGGGACGTCAGACCAAAAGAGGTTTAGCAAACCCAGCAAGTTCCTTTTTTTGGAAAACCCGGTTGATTTGCAGTCCTATAATGTGCTGAACCTCAACCTAATTCCATGTGGATCTCTTCTGTAAAGGGGACTGAAAACTCGTGCTCGGTATATTTGCCAAGATCCCTTTAAAAGAGAAGAATGATAGTCATTCTTGAAAGTGCAATCCTAACCTGGAGTTAGGCTGGCACAAGTTAAGCCACCAAAGTTTGGGGAACACAAGAGACACCCTAAAGTGCATTTGGACTACTCTCGGAGTAGTCCATCCTCCCTGAGTCTTGGACCCTGAAAGTGGTCCAAACATGCTTTCTGGTGACCCTTGTGCTGGCCAAACTTTGCTGGCCTAACTTGTGCCAGCCTAACTCCAGGTTAGGAAAGCCGACATCCTGGAATCAGCACCGCTTTGACCATTCTTCTTTCTCCTCCCATTGTTTGGTTCCACCCTGTTGTGCTTCTATTGCACATGACAATAATTAATGCGTCTCAAAGGGTGGCATTGATTAGCACAATGTTATTCTAACTCCATTCTAAACAGCCCGGAATCTGAGATGCCTGGCTGCCTGGCACTCTGACAAATATCAATGTTCATGGGTGGTTAAATCGCCAATGAACTATTCATACACTCCATGTGGAACATACTGTATTTGTGAACGTTTATATAAATAAATGCATTTGCCTTTCATGTGAAACAGATTGTGCGTGAAGGCAGGAACAGGAGTGGAAGACACTGTCGCTGTGATCAAGCAGGTTCTGTTCAATCCAAAGGCATAGCAAAATGCAACATGTTCTGATTGTGAATAATAATTACCAGAAGTACACATTTCCATCTGTTGATAAGCAGTGGTGGCATTGGGGGAAAAAAACAATGGGGGAAGGCACAGAAGGAGCAAAGTGCATTTTAGAATATGCGGGACACAGAGCTTTGCCCACATGAGACTACAGAGAAATAACATATTTTGAGTTAACACTGCTATACTATTTTCTCTGAAGTAACTACTGTTGATTCTGGTGGACAGTGGTTCTCAAACTTTTTAGCACCAGGACCCCCATTTTAGAATGACAGTCTGACCGGGACCCACCAGAAGTGATGTCATGGCTGGAAGTGCCCGCATTGTGACACCAGAGCCTGCTGCTTTCCTGAGAATGCAGCAAGAAGTTGGGTTATTTCTCAGCCATTTTCCAACAGCAAAGTGAATCAGAAAGGGACAAAAGCCTATTTACAACCTTGACACAAGCAAAACAACCACATAGCCCTCCTCCTTTCCAGCATCCCATCTTCCCATATTTTCAATATGGCTGCACCTAGGTGCTTTGCGACCCACCTGAAATTGGCTCGTAACCCACTGTTTGGGAACCACTGCCCTAGTACAAATGGAAGTGAACAGTTCATTCTCTCTCTGTGTCTTTGCATGACAGTAAAGAAAAGTATTCTGTAGATACAAAAAATGCCTTCAAATAACCAAATCATGGTGGAAATGGTCAAAGGCAAGCTACGTTTCAAGAGGCCTCCTCAGGCTCTTCTGGCATTCCTGACATTGGCGGCCTCCTCCAATGTACAGTATACTCACCCTTTTCCTAACCATCCTGGTGTTACCTCAGGCTTCTCACATTTCCACCAGCTAAATAGCTGACGTGGATCTGAGAAGCCCCATAGGGCAGGCTGGGGCTTGGCCTAGGATAAAATATCCCCTTACCTCCAAGGAGATCTCCAGTGCAGATTAGGATTGGTCTGTAATTGATTGATTGTAATATTTGTTAACAGGTTCCTGTGCAAATATTCAAATAGAACTGAAAATTTGACTAAGAAAAAAAAAGGCCCTACATCATGTGAGGAAACCTACTAATATAGGCAGCTACTGTCTGAATAACGTTTTCTCCCAGGTCTCTCTTGTGTGCTTTGGCCCTGATCTTTGTATATCTTTGTATTTATAATCATGGACGGTTAGTCGATTGTAACAAGCAGAGGTACATATATATCCCCAGTTGGATCATAAACAGTTCAATCCAATTCCCCCCCCCCCACCGCACCGGGGGGGGAGTAAATACTGCAAACTCTCTCTCTCTCTCTCTCTCTCTCTCTCTCTCTCTCTCTCTCTCTCTCTGTGTGTGTGTGTGTGTGTGTGTGTGTGTGTGTGTGTGTGTGTGTGT
>JAJKFI010000005.1:36833607-36848498 GCA_029204185.1 Lerista edwardsae
GTGTGTGTGTGTGTGTGTGTGTGTGTGTGTGTGTGTGTGTGTGTGTGATATCACATGGCCCAGGACAGAGAAGTAAAGAACTTTTTTACTTTCTGGCCTCCAATGGGTCTCCTTGGACCTACTTTTGTTGGTCTAAGTCCAAGGAGACTCCTAGGATAGCCTGGGCAGGCTGAGAAGGGGGAATAGGCTATCACAGGGTGCTGCTGCCGCCGCCACCAAGATCCTCTCCTTTCGGCCCAAACCATCCCCAGCCTGGCCCAATCCCTGCTCCAAACTGCTCCAGCCACCAATGTACCAGCAACAGCAAAGGGAGGCGGAGCTTCAGCAAGCCATTGTTGCCTTTGCATGGCCACTGGATAAATGACAGAGTGGCAGCTGCACCACCCAGCCAGGGTTTCATAAAATCTGCCACCAAAAACCCAGCATAGGATTGGGCTGAAAGTCATCTCCAGTCAGTTCTCAAAAAAGTTCAAACGTGGATTAGAATTA
Source organism: Lerista edwardsae (assembly GCA_029204185.1). Classification (NCBI taxonomy): domain Eukaryota; kingdom Metazoa; phylum Chordata; class Lepidosauria; order Squamata; family Scincidae; genus Lerista; species Lerista edwardsae. Next base: position 36,834,097 of record JAJKFI010000005.1, read on the forward strand.
GGATGTGGATGATTTTCCAGACGCATATCCATATTAACAGGGTGCCCAAAAGAATGCTAATGGGCAACTCTGTTGCTGGATTTGGGCATTTGTACTTATCCATTGTCACTATTGGGAAATGTTAATTTCATAGAATTGTGATTACAGGTAGTCCCCAGTATCCACGGTTTCAAGTATCCACAGGAAGGTCTGGAATGAAACACCAGTGGATACTGGGGCCGCCTTTTTAAAGATAGGGGAACATCCAGCGATGGGATCTGCAAATGGGGAAGGGGAATGCTGGGCGGGACTTATGCGGGACGTCCACGTGATTGGCTGCCCGTCCGCAGCATTCCGTGGCTGCCCTGGCCTCGGGGGGGCTGCCCCCAGTTGGCGTGCCCCACCGCTGCTCGCCCAGGCACCCAGCGTGCCCCCCACCCATCCTCCATGGCGAGCAGGAGCCCCCCCCCAAGGCCAGGGCAGCCGCAGAACGCTGCGGACGGGCTGCCAATCATGTGTAAGTCCCGCCTAAGTCCCGCCCAGCGTTCCCCTTCTCAATTTGCAGATCCCATCACTGGGAACATCAGTGGTTTTGCTGCAACAAGGTAAAAAAGAGATTTGTTTAATGTTCCCCTATCTTTTTAATAGGCACCCCAGTATCCATGGTATCCATGGATAACTGAAACCGTGGATAATGAATCAGAGGATACTGAGGCACACCTGGGTATTCAACTGATAGCACAAGCCTATGCATGTCTACCCAGAAATAAGTCCCATTGTGGTCAATGTGAGTTGCTCCCAGGAAAGTGTGAATAGGATTGCAGACAGAAGCTCCTTAGAATGGAAAGTAAATAGGATAAGAGCATTTTAAAGGAATTGTTTGTGGATATAGGAATAAAAATAACCATTTCTGTTTTTTGAACTTGGCTTTTCACTGTCCAGAAAGGCAACATATTTACATCAGTTATCTCAAATATGCAGTAATATTGTTTTTAGTACTGTTTCATTATGACAAATACATACTGATAGCATTCTGCAAACATAGATACATTCCTGGCTGCCATTGGAAAAATAATCTGTTCTTCTCAGAGTCAGAATTTTTCAGGGAACTTGCAAAGGAAAAAAAAAACAACCCTTGTAGTTCTTTCAACTAATAAATAATTACAGTAGCTTGAGCAAGCAATTACTTCAATGGCAAGTTCTGTTCAAATCCAAGAATTACTTCTTTGTTGAATGGACTGGAAAGAGGTGCTGCAAAGCTAATGAAGAGACACGTTTGTGTGTACTTAATTTTCATTTAATACCAAAATGCTTTTGGCCTCCTGCAGTCAGAATAACTGAATACTACATTTTATTTAATATTACAACAGCAGGAACTGAGTGAAAATAATTGCAATAAAAAACGAGCCATTACACCCATTTCAAAAAGCTTTTCTGTCCTAAAAATTGTTCCAAACTTAGAAGTATTCCATTTATCTATAAGATTTACCAGAGAACCCCAAAAAGTAGTTGAGGCTGGTAAATAAATGATTTACCAGAGATGCCCAAAAACTAGTAGTTGAGGCTGTCGCTTAGTTTTCATCCCCAAAACAATCAAGTTTCAATATTTAAGAATGTAAGAACATAAGAAGAGCCCCGCTAGATCAGGCCATGAACCCATCTAGTCCAACTTCCTGAATCTCATGGTGGCCCACCAGATGCCTCAGCTAGCGTACAAGACAAAAAATTGCCTGTATCCAGTGGTGTCATCTACTCTCTTGCAGATGGAACGCTGGGCGGGACTTAGAGTGATCGACAGCCCGTCGACTCACTTCCGCTTTCTTTGCGCTCCCCGCGCGGCTTTCCCTCGCCTCGGAGGGGGCGCCTGCTCGCCCAGGCACCCGGCGCGCCCCCCACCCATCCCCCCTGGCGAGCAGGCACTCCCTCCGAGGCGAGGGAAAGCCGCGCGGGGAGCGCAAAGAAAGCAGAAGTGAGTCGACAGGCTGTCGATCACTTTAAGTCCCGCCCAGCATTCCGTCTGCAAGAGAGTAGATGACACCACTGCCTGTATCCCATTGCCACTCCCCTGCATCTGGCATTCTGAGGAGCTACATCAGGAGCTTGCAGTACCCATCATGGCCTACAGCCTACAATTGACTTTTCCTCCATAAATCTGTCCATAAATCTTTTAAAGGCTCCTTGGCCAGATGCCATCACTGCCTCCTGTGGCAAGGAGTTCCACAGATTAATTATCCGCTTTACAGTATCCTTTGAAAGGATTTTCTTAGAAGTAAGTAGCTTGAGAAATGGAGTGTTAAGTGCCTTTAGAATTATTGTGTCAGGAATACCAAGCAATGCTCATGATAATTCACCAAAACAATATAAAATGAGCTATTGAGAGTGAAGCAGGCAAGTGTATTTCTAACTCACAGCTATAGCAACCACTATGAGCCATTTGCTTCACCAAATGAATGGTGTGGAAGAGAGACAATGACCAACCAGGCTTAAGGTATCAATTGCCCAGCATCACAACTTACTGGGAATGTGATGCTGACTTAGCATGATGGGTCATGTGCTGTTTGTCACAAACCCATTCCTTGATCCAGCCAGTGCAGTCGTACCTTGCAGCTTCATCTGGTTAGGGATCAGAGCATGAATGAAAGTCAAAAATGGATGAATGTCAAGGCAGAGCTTTATTTAGCTTGCAATTTTATTTTGGCCAACAAATTCAATGTGGACAATTTGACAAAATGAACCTCGAAAATGTGGCTTTTTTCAAGAACTAATTAGGCAGGTGGAGGAGACATATACCATGCTGATCACATTCATCCTGGCTTCTTCAAGGGAAAGAGTCACACGCTGCTTGAAAAGGTGGGAAAACCAGAATCCTTGGTCCAAGTGATGCTGTAAAGTTGCATCACTCTAGCCCATGTGGTCTCTATGGTGAAAGCTATGCATTGATACAAGCCATTGCTGGGACAGACTGGAAGTGCCCTTGAGGAGTCAGACAGTGATGGTGCCCCAGTGTTTTGCTTTGTCCTTTGATAAGCAGAAACATATTGTGAACTGAAACGAGATGCTCAGCCACCAGAATCACAGATCTGTATTGGCTGCCCGCACAGGCAATTTGGAAACGGAAGAGTGGATTGGCTTTCACTGAAATTCTGGCTCTTAGGTTTTCTGAGCCTCCAGCTACAGGAGAGTGGGATACACGCATAGGGCCTTTTCTATAGAACATCAACAGGGAAGGTTGGACGTGAGAGAGGAAAGCACATGGACAAAATTTGAAACGTGGTTATATTTGAAAACACCCCAAAGTGCAAAGCGACGGAAGTTGTGGAGGAAAATGAAGGCATGGCTGTATTTTAGAATGCCCTGGGTTAGCCACAAGTTACTCCAAGCCAGGACCTATGCTGGACTGAAAGGGCGAAGAGAATTCTAGAAGAGGAGCTGCATGTTGCTTTAGGCAGAGAACCTGAAACGTTGCATGAGTCAAGCCCCTTCTGAAGCCTAATTACTAATTACCTAATTACTAATTACTAATTACCTTAGTAATTAGGCTTCAGAAGGGGCTTGACTCATGCAACGTTTCAGGTTCTCTGCCTAAAGCAACATGCAGCTCCTCTTCTAGAATCCTTACTATACCATCTTTCCAGCACTGACATAGCTGTGTCAATGGGGCATGTGCTGCTTGCTGCAGTTGGTACAGTCAGGGAGGCCTCCTCAATGTAAGGGAAAGATTTTTTTTCCTTACCTCGGAGCTGCATTGCCCTTACCCCAGTGCTGGAAAATTGATTAGGATTGTGCCCTAAGGGTCCCTGGCACCCTGACTGTTACAGATCAAAGCACTTGTATGCCCGGATTTCAGGACGTGGCTTTATGCTGTGAACCAGACCTCCAAAGTGGATCAGAAACAGTGGGAAGTACAGGCAGTCACGATGCCATCTCACCTGCAAGACTTGGATTAAATAAGTTCTTTTCTTTTTCAAATATTAGCCCCATCACTAGTTGCCTAGTTTTTCAGCAGGTGAACAATTTTAACTCGAGTTCTTTAGGAAGCCACAGCAATAAGCCATCAATTTTTAATGTTTCAATTAGACAGGAATTGTCATCTCCTGCCACCCCTGTTTGCCTTTGGGCTTCAGACGTCTTGTTCAAAAAAGTGGTTCATTCCAGCACATTCTTCAGCAAATACTGATCCAAAAAAAGTAAGATCCCCATCAATCTCCTCTTGCAGCAGACCTTTGAAACTTTTGACATCTTGCAGTCCGACGACCTCCACAACTGGGCCACTAGTTTTGATATAATTCACTACATGCCTCTTTTTAAGTTGTTTGAATTACTCTTAGCAGCATCCTCACGTTCTAGTTTCATTTGACTCATTGACAACCTACAGTTGCTTTGCCGGACTTTGTGCCACTTTGAGGGGTTAGGCTGGCACAGTTAGGCCAGCAAAGTCTGGCCAGCACAAGGGTCACCATTAAGTATGTTTGGACCACTCTCAAAGAGGCCAGCACACAGACGTGTGCCATCTTCCCTGACTCTGATGAGGCCATTTTCTTCCCTCCTCACCCCTGATACAAAGTTCTGGAGGGTATCTGGTGACCATGGGAGGTTCTCCACAGTTGTCTATTTTTGCTGAAAATACCTTGCATGCTATTGCAATGTTGTCACCTGGGTAAGCAGGTGGGAGGCATCTCTCAGGGCAAAGGTTTACTTCTGCCTCTCCGGGCGCAATCCTAACCTGGAGTTAGGCCAGCAAAGTTTGGCTGGCACAAGGGACACCGTAAAGTATGTTTGGACCACTCTGGGAGTCAGAGGCCAGAGCACAGACCTGCATCCTCCTCCCTGACTCAGAGAGTGGTCCAAACGCACTTTATGGTGTCCCTTGTGCAGACCAAACTTTGCTGGCCTGCCTGTGCTGGCCTAACTCCAGGTTAGGATTGTGGCCTGAGCCTTCTTCATTTGCATAAGACTTCCACTATTAAGAGAAAGGCTCCTTGCCTTTTATAGCTTCCTTTACTATCCTTGTTAACTGATGTAACACAGGCATGTAGGTTAGAGATGGGGTTATGCATCAGAAGGTCCCTGGCTTAAATCTCTCATTAGATGACTGGAGGCAAGCCATTCTCTCTCAAACTAAGTCCCCCATCTGCAATATGGGGATAATAATACTAACCAATCTTAAAAGGTCACCATAAGGCTTACAACACTATAATCTGTACCATCATAATCATCTCTGTGCAAATGTGAATTATTATTCTTTCCTCTAATTTGTACACAAGTTCTATTACAGTGCTGTAAATACCACCACCACCACCACCATCCCTGTGCTTTTCCATCCTGCCACAGTTTTCCAAGAAGCACAGTGTGAGGGCAGTTTTGCTCTCTGAGTATTGTGGGATGGCCCCTAGATGACCAGCCAGTCTGAGGAAGTGGTGATGAGGAGAATCGACAGCAGCCCTTAAATAGGAAAAGGAAGATTAAATAAATCAGCTCTGGAACATCATTGCGCTGGGCAGGACTCTCACACATTCCGTCTCAGCCCACAGTGAATCATAAAAACTGGAGCCTGTGGGTGGTGGAAACACATTTACAGCCAATAAAATGTGGCCATTAAGGAAGCTTATAAGTTATACCCCAGGGTGGTGGTTGTTTTTTCCTTCTGGCCCAACAGGCTGCTCTATTTCAAAAGAATTTCCCCCCTCTGGCAATATATTTAGGGTGGCCTCCACTTGCCCCAAAGGGAGTTAAAATGTTAATTCACAAAATATTAAGAAAGCTCCAGGAAAGGCTGCATGCATGCGGAGAAGCATCAAGCCCTTTCTACCGGCAAGCCTTTTTCACTCTGGCAGCACAAGAATTCCCCCCTCCCCACGAGGCTGGGCACTAACATTATTTTACCCTTTTTAATATTAATATTGCTGCAATTGTACTAGACGTTTAGTGAGAAAATTGAGATTTACGCTGGAACCAGTTAAGGAATAAGCCGGATTCAGTAAGGGGTGCTCCAGGGTTAAGAGTTTTTTGTTCCTGCAGTAGACTCATAAATATACCTTATTGCTTGAGAAGAAAAATTTTTACACAGCCTTTGTAGATTTAAGACCCACGTTTCATTCTATCGACAAGGATCACCTATGGGCGACATTGTTAACAGCTGTTTTATTGATGGGAGACTATTAGATTTGCTGAGAGCTATTCACTGGCATTCACTGAGGCAAAGATCAGAATAGGGGTAAATGGAGTGCTAAAAAAACTCCATTTTGGCAACTGAGAGCGCAGTCCTAACCTGGAGTTAGGCCAGCAAGGTTTGGCCAGCAAGAGGGCCACTGTAAAGTAGGTTTGGGCCTCTCTCAAAGTCAGGGAGGCCAGCACACGACTTGTGCCATCCTCCCCAACTCCAAGAGTGGTCCAAATGTGCTTTATGGTGGCCCTTGTGCTGGCTAAAGTGTGCTGGCCTAACTCCAGATTAGGATTGCACCCTGAGTCTTTCTCTCTCTGAGAGAGAGAGAGAGAGAGATTTGGCCAACACTGCCCACAAATAGACACAGTATGATGTCAGGGTTTGTCTGGCTCAGAATTAAAACTGGATTGGGGGAATTTATAACCAGGGAGGAAAGGACAGGAAATGGCTGTTGTAAGGCCATTCGTGGACCAAAACAACTTCAGAGTGCCTCTAATTAACAGTAGCCATGAGACAGAGTTTTCCAAAAGAGTGTAGACTGTATTGAAATATATAGGAAAACAAAGAAAAGGTAAGTCCTATAAGATGAGTTGCATAGAGTTTTGTTGTTGCAGGATTAAAGTGTGTTCTTCTGGCCGCCTGCCCTCCTACGAATGCAGCCAGGCCTCAGTGTGAGCAGCTTCTGATCAGCTCAGCTGGCTGGACTGGCAGGCAGCACTTCTCCATCACTGGGGCACATGACCCTGTATGTGCCTCTGCCCCCACCCGAGCTGTGAGGAATGCCTGGCTGGCTTGGGCAGGAGACATGGCCAGTGGGTGCCTGGAACCGCTTGTTGTGTGTTCTGCCAGCGGATGGGACAGGACAGGCTTATGGGGGGGGGGGCTACAAAGACATGTGCACAGTGGGTAGCAGATGGCTTAGCTACACCACTGCTCTGGAGAATTGAAATGTTGCTAGAGGGTTGGAGAGAGAAAAGGGAGACTTACCAGCTGGGTATACGGGGTACAATGTCCTTCTGCGACATGAGGCCAGACAGCATGGCTCAGATCATAAAGAAAAAAAAGGAAAATTGTTGCCATAAAGTGCCCTGGTTGGGCAGGGAGAGTTGCTCTTCCAGAGGTGGGGGTGGTCACAGAGGCAATAGGCTCTCACAGTGGGAAATCCTCTCCAAAAAACAAGAGTGGAAGTCCTATCGGAAAGAAGAGGCTAACAGGCCAAACCTATCTAATGCCCCACGTGATAATAGAGCAGTGCTGGCATGGCTTCAGCTGCATTCAGCAAGGAGTTTTGACAGCTGGAGATCTCCTTGGGATTTCTGTCCCCTTGCCCTGGAGTAAGAACCAGCAGCCACTATGGGTAAACTTGGACCTGCACCAGCTCGATTGCTGGTGAAGGTGGTGAAGCTGGATAAGGCATAGGAATGGGGTCAAGATTTGGTATGCGCTGCTGCCGCTGATCTCACCCCTTCCTGGGCAGGATCTGCCCTCATCCCCCTCACTGCCCCATGTTGAAGAGTCCAAAGTTGTACAACCCTAATGGAGGGGTGACACACAGAAGTCCTACCATTCCATGCATCCTTCCATTCTGATCGATGGCCAAAGATCAACTTCACATTATCTTGCTTGAAAGGAGGGAGCCGCTGTGCCTCACCCCCTCCAGGATGAAGTCCTGGCTCCCCCTTGGAATTTCTGCTAACAAACCAAAATGAGTTAGGTGAGACTGCAGACATGAGGAAAGGGAAACCTTGTGCAATGGCCGAAATAAGCAGTAATCCGATTTTGTCCGCTAAAACTTCAAATTGCCTACTATCAGTGTGAGGGTCTAATCTGACAAGCATCCAAATGTGTGCTTTTGACCCTTTAATTATTTTCTTTAATAGAAGAGGAGAACAAGCAAAACAGCCGAGACTTCAGCAGTGGAGTCTTAGCTCTAACCTGAGTTTTTAACTGCATCGCGTCCACCTATCCATTGGGTGAAGTTCAATTGGTTTTCTGTTTCCTGTGAACAAGACAGGCAACTGTGCAGATTACCTTTGCTTTTCTTCTGTTTTTTTCCGAGTATCTGAAGCACAGAAATGTTCCCTAGGAGAATGCAGGGATTGATCACAGTGGGAGCTTGTCTTAGCTGCAGGAAGCCAAAGACAGCCCACACCTGCCTCTCGCCAATGAAGCTGATTTTCCCTTCAGTGTACAGGTCACGCTCTACGTTATCTGATGAGGCCTTTTTCTTCCCTCCTCACCCCCGATAACAAAGTTCTGGAGGGTGTCCAGTGACCATGGGAGGTTCTCCACAGTTGTCTATTTTTGCTGAAAATACCTTGCATGCTATTGCAGTGTTGTCACCTGGGTAAGCAGGTAGGAAGCATCTCTCAGGGCAAAGGTTTACTTCTGCCTCTCAGGGCGCAATCCTAACCTGGAGTTAGGCCAGCAAAGTTTGGCCAGCACAAGGGACACCGTGAAGTACGTTTGGACCATGCTGGGAGTCAGAGAGGCCAGCACACAGAGATGTGCCTTCCTCCCTGACTCCGAGAGTGGTCCAAATGCGCTTTACGGTGGCCCTTGTGCCAACCAAACTTTGTTGGCCTAACTCCAGGTTAGAAGGCTCCTTTGCGCCCTCAAGGAGATTATTTTCAAGCAGATCCCTCTTGCTTATGCTGGGTATTAGAAACCTGCTTCCTCCCAAATGCCCCCATTTAGAGCAAGAGGAGAGAAATCTGGCCTGGGTAATACTGGACTGTGGACAGCAAAGTAGTATCTGAATTGTTTTGTAGCTTGCAGAGGAGCTGCCAAGAATTCATTGTTCGTTTTACTCTGGGAAGCACTTTGGCTTCCATCCCAACGTCAATTACTCCCCACAGTGCCGTAAACTACTGCAGCAGTTTAAAATGCACCTGAGGATTGTTTGCTGTTTGAAGGCAACCAAAGCAGGGGTGCTTCCAGCCGTAAATCAGCTGTCGTTGGCAGAGCATCCTGTTCCTAGCTTTCCCCTGATGGGAAGCCAACCCATTATTTTGAAAATGGTCTTTCTAACTTTACTCATGGAGGACCTTTAGCCCTGAAGGTTCATGCTTACAATGCATGCTTACAATGCATCTGGAAGAGTGATACAGGGGACCCACCACCACGCAGGGCAGGCTCCAGGAGTGGTGGAGCCCAATCTGGGCATTCTTGCGGGGCCCCACTCTCCCCATGGTGCCCCCACTCATCAAGAAAAGCGCTTATGCTGCCAGGTGTGGCACCTGGAAATAGCTGGTGGTGACATGATGAGGCCTATTTTAGGCAGTTGGGAGGCAGGGGCAGGTGGGCGGGCCCAAAGTCGAGCTGCTTTGCTTGCCCCACTGACTTACAGACCATAGAGATCCTGGCTGCAACAACAGATGATATGCTTGCTGCGCTGGTGCGGGGGCCCCCAGAGTGCGGGGCGCAATGTGACGCCATTGCTCACATTGGCTGAAGGCCGATCCTGCCACCACGCATCTAACATCTGCCTCTATGAGCTGGATCACATGGAAGATCTTCCATACACCTTGTACAGAGTACATTAGACTGGAATTTCATGTTGTGTAGTAAGTGGGGGATTCCCAGGTCTGGGAGGACAGGCATGCAGCTGCATGGGAGAAGCAACAGGTGGGGAGTGTGTCGCCCTCCCCTCACCAGCTGGGGAGCAGATTCAGTTCAGGACCAAAAGGAGGGAAGGACTTTCCAAAAGGAGGGAGCACACTCCCCTCCTTATCAGTCTCTATCTGGACCAAGGCCCCTGCAGCCCCTATTAAATACTGACAAGTTCAGCACTTCCGCTCAAATGACCCACTGAGCAGTTTGCTCCACGGGGTTCGCTCATGAGCAGTATGCTCTGTGTAAATTAAGAAATCTGTCCCAAGAATACAACCGTCCACCAGTGACGTGTGATGCAGGTGCCACCACTGCTGTGATCTCACAACCACAACCACCGGCTCAGAGCAGTTTGAGCACATACGTTGTAAGTGTTTGCAGGATCACAGCTGCCGCAGCAGCAATGAAGGCGCTTTTCAAAGAACTAGGATGGATCAATTCTGCCTCACTTGCCACACCCACACCCATGTCCCTGCCACTGACCGGTCTATTGTATTGTCTTCTATCTCAGAAATTGGAATATTTCCTAGGAGGCAAATATTCCCAAACAGTTTGGCCTACGGCATCTTTGGTCTGAGCTGCTAGCAAAATCAGGGAACAACTTCTGAAAGCTGATGTTGTTCTAAATTAATTGTTAATATTTCCGAGATTATACAGAGACTATATTTTAATGGATTTAAAAAACAACAACAACAGTGTGATGGATAGGGCTGAAACTTGTACTTGCCATGTATCCGGGGTAGATCTACTGTAATTTTCTATTGTTTAATATTCTTTTCAACATCTATGATTGATCTGTTATGGCTGATGGGTAATGCAAATAATTAAACTCTCTAAGATTCAACAACTCTGACAGAATCAATGGTGAGCTCACTTCATGCAGAGCAGTTGAATTCCCTACCTAACTGATTTTTGTCTTGTCTAGATTCATTTTCAATCTAATGATTCTCATCTATTATAAAGAAAATAATTATTCATCTTTCACAGGACATGGATGTATTTAGCAGCATATTATTGAATGTGGATCTTATTGTACGCGGACCTGGCTTCTTGTACATGCTGAAAGTAATATTTTACCATAAAGACATACAATCTTGAGTACGTATCCAAAATATTTGCCCTGATACTGCTGCTGGGGCTACATGCACGTACCCCTAACTCTAACTTTATTACTATTTGCCTGTAAACCACTTTGTGAACTTTGTGTTGAAAAGCGGTATATAAATACTATTGATTGATTGATAGTTTGATTGATTGATTGATTGATTGATTGATTGATTGGGAATTCCATGGACATAAATGGAACATTGCTTTTTTTTTTTTTGGTCTTTGATATTGCTCATGGTATATTTTATTTTCGTGCTGTGCCCACTGTTTTTATACAATTTTAGGTTATTGTTTTGCAGTGTTCATTTATTCTAATTTAATTATGGTGGCTGCCTTGTGGAGATGGACACCTTGAAAGGTGAAGTGTAACAGCCCAATCCTAATGTGGGCCCATTCTGTGTTCCACCAGCACATTCTGCTGCAAAAGTGCCATCAAGCACTCTGTGATAGCGCAAGGCCTAGGCACACTGGCCAGAAGGTCAGAGCCTTCTTGCTAATTCCAATGGCCATTGGGACGCCTGCAGGAGCAGGTACCTCCAGCACAGGGATGGGGGTGAGTGGATAGGAAGTTGAAAGGGGTAGGGTAGTGTGGAATGGGGCAGCAATGGGGGAAGCGTGGGTAGACCACCCTCAGGAGAAGGCAGGTTCAGCAATCCCAGTGCACACCATATCCACCCACCCCGTCTCCCTCCTGATTCACCTGCACAGATCAACATGGACTTGCACGAGTGATATTGCTAGCACAGGTCCGAGTTGACTTGCTTCAACTGCTGCTTACCCAGGGCCAAGGTGTCAAAAGTCTCCTTATCCTGAAGAGACCTTCAGCAGCCAAAAATCCCCTGGGCGTGCAGCAAAGCAATGGAGGTGGGGTGGGTGGCTCAGGCCCAGGAGAAGGGTGGGATCAGAGGCACTGGAGTGCACTGTATCCTATCCCCTTCCTGGGTCTGATCTGCCAACATGGATCAACTCGGACTTGTACCAGCAATATCACTGGCATGTGTCCGAGCCGACCCATGGTGGGCTGCTGAAGCTTACCCTAATGTCCCTACCCTGAAGACAACTCCAGCAGCTTAAATTGCTCCACAGGGTACAGCAGAGTCCATGTCGCATTACACAAGAGGAATTTAGTTAGGACTGGGCTGCCCATCAAAAAAATGCTGCTTTTTCAAGAAACAGCTGCTACACTTAGCAAAATGCCAACGCCAGTCCCAAAGAGCACTGAAAAGACTAGAAATGTTAGATTTGCAACTTTGTCAAAGTACCCAATTGTTGACTGAACACATCCAATTTTAAGTCTGCGGCAAACAAGACTCCATTTACATAATCTAGTCAGAGCAAGCATGAGTTGGGTGCCGAATTTGGTGCCAACAGGCCTGTCCCTGGCAGGTGGCCTCACACACTGAATACCTTTTCATTTTACCACTTGCTGCTCAGAAAAATAGACTTCTTTACCACCATTAACAAAAGGTTGCGATTGGTCAACAGCTCTTCATTTGTAATCCAGTTTTGGATTGGATTGCCAAGAAGACAAAAATGCTGTTTGATCCTGAAAAGAATGCAAGCAGTTTCTGAATGAAGGAACAAACCGCAGAATGGAATGCCCAAACAGATAGGAATACATTACCTGGAACAGAATGGTGGAGATTGTGGTGCACCTGGCTGAAAGCGATGCATTAAAAAGTTGTTGGAAATTAGAAACGCTTTCTAAAATCAGCACAGTCCAATATGCGTGGAAGCTTTTGCATTGTGGGTTTGTACAATGCCCAGAGTCAATGAACCTCTTAATGTAAGCAGCAGTGCTAGATAATAAAATCTAGCATTGCTACTAACATCTGCCATTCATAGCACAAACTATGTGATGGTTTTATCTCCTTACATGATTGCACATAAGAAGAGCCCTGCTGCATCAGGCCAAAAGCCCATCTAGTCCAGCTTCCTGTATCTCACAGTGGCCCACCAGATGCCTCAGGGAGCACACGAAACAACTAGATACCTGCATCTCATTGCCACTCTGTTGCATCTGGCATTCTGAGGTAGCTTGCTTCTAAAGTATGGATCTTGCACTACCCATCATGGCCTGTAGCCTGCGATTGTGAATCTGAAAGAAGTATGCAAGGCAAAATCTCCATTGGTGGCTCAAATATTTTTACTAGGAAGAAATGTCATAGTGAGCAGATCCTCATGCTGACCTAATACAGTAGGTGCACATTACTCCGTCTTCATGAGGCCCAGGAATTCCTCGGAGTCTGACTACATAAAAGGAATTGAAAGAACTCGCATGTCAATATGTGCACATCCATGGTCATGGATGCACGTTAAGAGAATAAGTGACCCAGGTCAGATTCATATTGTTGTTACTAACATAATTTTGTATAATGCTCCTCAACAAAAAGATGTACAAAGTGGATTGATGTGCTTCTATCCTGCTGCTAGAGAGGCTGCGGAGGCATTTTGTGTGGTGGTGGCATCCAGAGTGGCTTGATTGTGGTGGCAACCAGAGTAAGTGATTGTGGTGGAGAGGGCCCAGGGAGGGATGAAATTGGGAGTGGGGAGTAGGGAGTAGGGAGTGGGGAAAAACAGGGTGCAGGGAGGCAGAGGGTGAATCCAGCAGCAATAGTGCGTGCTAGATCCTATCCGCTCCTTTTTGAGGCTGCCCGCATCTTTCTTCTCCTTGGACTTGTGCCATCTAAAGAGTTTGATATTAACAAAGTCACAGTAATGGGTGCCTAGCTCGTACAGTTCCAAGGAGACCCACCGGCAGTCAGTGGCTTAGGGAGGGGAAAGGGACTCCTCTTCCTAAGCTTTCTGATTCCTTCCCCTCCCCCAAGCTGGATACAGTGCATGCCTTTTTGGAGCAGCTGCATTGGTGGCGAGGTGGGGGGGGATAGGATAGGATAGGATTGGGGATAGGATAGGATTGGATTGGATTGGATTCTGACTCTAGTGAGTCTTACCTGCTATATCAGACAGGGCCGGCCTTAAGCTAATGTGACCAATGTCACCACATTGGGCCCTGTGCTTTGGGGGGGCCCCGCACCAGTGCAGTGAGCATATCACTTGCGGTTGCAGCCGAGATCTTATGAATTGTACGTCAGTGAGGCATGCAGAGCAGCTTTACTTGGGACCTCCCATCTGCCCCTGCCTCCAAACTGCCCAAAATGGGCCTCCTGGAAGCAATGGGAGATGACAGCATCATGTCACATCAACTATTTCCAGGTGGTGTACTTTGCACATGGCACCACAAGTGCTCTTCTTGCTGAGTGGGGGGGCCCTGTGGGTAGGGTGCAGGAATGCCTCGCATTGGGCCCCGCCACTCCTAGAGCCGGCCCTGATACCAGAGCTATATGAGAGAAAGACAACATCCCGCTGAAATATGGAGCTGGTGCTAGAAGTGCCTCTGTTTTTGCTCCTGCAGTACTATGTTCATAGGAGATCTTAATCTACTCAGGATTTGTCCATGAGACCCAAAACACATTTTCCAAAGCTTGATTCTCACATTAACTGCACCTAACACACTGTCAGAGCAATCCTATACCCAGTA
>JAJKFI010000005.1:36856630-36891562 GCA_029204185.1 Lerista edwardsae
TCTCTCTCTCTCTCTCTCTCTCTCTCTCTCTCTCTCTCTCTCTCTCTGGGGGCCGGGGGGAACCTTCCTGGAGTCTTGTGCTGTGAGAAATTCAGTGTACAGACACTCAAGAGGGTGAGCAACGGTCATTAGCTTCTTAGCTGGTTCTGCAACAGGTGCCTGGATAAGCTGGTCTAGAAGACAACTCAATGTAAAAAATAGGGTTTTTTCTAACATACCAAAAGAGCAAAGAAAGGTCAGGAAGAATTATGTCTCCAGCTCATTACAGGGCAAGAATTCTAAGGAAAAGCCTATATTACAAGCCAGCAAAACACCTAATTAGCTGTTGCTGCAGTAAAAGCAATTCTAAAAATTGGTTTCTCAAACAAAGGACTTCAAACTCCAAAAATACAAGCTGGGGTGTTCCTCTGCAAGATCCTGGAGTTTTAACCCTTTGTGCTTAGTAAAACCATGTTTTTTTTTTTAAACTTTTCTGGGGTGAGGTCAGCTTTTTTTCCCAGGAACTCCATAATAATAGTCAGCACCTAGGATAGTGGCCTAGCTTATCATAAAAAAATGACTATGTTTCTGACCATAGATGCTCAGAGGCATCAGTTTTACTTCAGGTATACGGGGAACTGTGACATTGTTCCAAATTCAGGTTTCCTGAAGACAGGCCCATTGAACATGTTGCAAAAGTGAAAATTCAGAAAAGTTGCGCTAACGCATCATTGGTAGACAATTAATCTTCCTTTTAAGGTATTCAGGACTATTCCTAACTCTCTCTCTCTCTCTCTCTCTCTCTCTCTCTCTCTCACACACACACACACACACACACACACACACACACACACAAAGATTGAAATTACAACTTGGGGAGGGGCAGTAGGAGCCTGTCATGTGCATAGAAAAATATTTCTATGACATTGCAAGCGAACAGCCATAAATGCCACATGAACACATGTTTTTAAACATACTAAAAGGAGTGTTCTGGCTCTTTGTTGCCACCCCCTATAGCACAGTGGCTAGGACTGTAATTATACACACACACACACGCGGTTACCTAGGAGTAGATCTCATTGATTTTAAAATGGGACGTCTAAGTAGATATGCCTAGAATAGGTCCACAGAGAACAGAATCTTACTAAACCACATCCTTTCTTTAGAATACAAATTCCTCACATAAGCAAAGAACTTTTTATTAAAAGCAATTAAAAGCTCTTCCCAGTCAATTTATAAAGGAAATACCAACACCTGCCTGCCAGCTTGTTTGTCTATCAGTGCAACTTAGTGACTTTTTAAAAGAACGATTTTGTGCCGAGCCTTCAAATTTGGTCTTGCAAATAAGGTTGAACTAAGTAGAGCAAGCAAGTTGCTCCCTTTGGCTCTCTGCCCTCTATTTTTAGATTAGCCCATCATCCTCTCTGAAATAAGAGCACTTCAGAGGGCTGAGGAAGACTCATGGATAAGAACGACACTGGGTTGTGCCGGGTGTTTGTGAACGTCCTCGTGAGTCCATTAGAGAGATGTGGCATGTTTCGGGAAAACAAAATATATATTGCAGCATACAATGGAGCAGCCCAACATTCCTCACCTCTGTCTGTCAGAAGAGATTTCTCTCTCTCTGTTTAACAAGTGATGGCAGCTGTAGAGAGCAGGTAGGTAGAGAGTCAAGAAAAAAAAGGTAGCAACAAGGGGAGCAGAGGATTAAAGCGACATTCACATGAATCACCCACTTATTCTGTGCCATTCTTTGCTTTTAATGTCTGAGCTTCATGTTCCTTATTCAAATAATTCTTAAGCTGGTATGTAGCATAGTGGTTTATAGGCTGAGCAGGATTTCCCCAACTTCTCACTGCAATGGACTGATGCTGTGGATCAATCAATCAATCAATCAATCAATCACTAGTATTTATATACCGCTTTTCAACACAAAGTTCACAAAGCAGTTTACAGGCAAATAATAACATTAAAGTTAAATGACTCCCTGTCCCAAAAGGGCTCACAATCTAAAAGAATGGAGAACACCACCAGCAACAGCCACGAGAAAGACACTGTGCTGGGGTGAAGAGGGACAATTGCTCTCCCCCTGCTAAATATAAGAGGACACCACTTGAAAAAGTGCCTCTTGCCCAGTTAGCAGGGGTTGATAGGCCTTTGCAGCCTCTGCTGCGAAATGAGGGATAAACAATGAAACGTATGTGTGGAGGGGGGGGGTCCCAATTTGGGGTGGAAAAAAAGAGCACAGGGAAAAACACACAAGAGTCTTTTTTCCAGACTAGTCCCAGGTTCAAGAACAGGATGCAGAGAGTAGGAATACATGAATAAAGGAACGGTTGTCACAATCAGGACGATCAGCAGTCGGGTGATCTGTACTATGACCAGTGCCTTTAAAACTTGTTCATGGATGATTTGGAGGCAGGGGTGACTAATGGCAATCCTAGTGCTCACCCAGTGCAGCTCAGGAAGCAGTGCAGCTTCAGGGGGGAAGGCAGGGGTTCCCAAACTGGGGCGTCGCAGCACTCCAGCCTTGCAAGCCCTATTTCTGCACCTTTAAGGGGCGATGCAATTGCCATGATCACATCGCCACTAAGAAGTGGGTTGCGATAGCTATTTTTAGCTTTTCAGAAGCACGGGGAGCCCTGCACCCGCTGGGGACTGGCGCTGGCTTAGTTAAGTGAAGACCTGCCCTTCAGTCCCTGGCAGCAGTACGATCATGGGGATTGTGTTGCCGCCACCCCCACTCTCGTACGCACAGCTTCTTGCCAAGGGGGAAAGGGTAAAAAGCTCCAGCCACCCCATGGGGCTCCTCAGGTTAGCACCAGCTATATCACTGGCACGAATCCAGGAAGCCCCCATGTAGGGCTGCCCAGCCTGGGAAGGGGCTTTGGATGCGGTGTGCACTGCTGCCACCGATCCTGCCCCCTTCCAGACCTGATCCTCCCCTTGTTCTACCTTCCCCAGCCCCAAAATGACCCCTGCCCAGCTCCAACTCTTCCTCCCACAGCCTCTTCCAGCCCTTATGCCACCTAGCGCAATCTTACCTGTGCCAGCCAACACAGGGATGGGGTGCGGGCTTCACGCAGGCCCAGCTGGCTCTGAAGTAGCCAGCTGACTGGCTCACTCTCTGCTGGCACAGGGTTCGCTGCTCTAGCTCAGTGACACCATTGGATTGTGCTGTACATCTCCCAGTTTTCAGAATAGAAAAATCCCAGACAGGAAAAACTAATTATTCAGAATGGGAAAAACCTAAAAAACAAACAAAAAAAAACACCACTGAAATGATCCCAAAGTACTTCTCGAAACTGAATGAATGACAGACAAAATAGCAAAAGAAATTGAGGGTGCGATCCTAACCTGAAGTTGGACCACCGTCAGATTCAGGGAGGATGGGGTCCTGTCCATGTGCTGGCTTCCCTGACTCCAAGAATGGTACAAACGCACTTTACGGTGCATTGTGACACTCCTTGTGCCGGCCTAACTCCAGGCTAGGATTGCACCCTCAGTCTGTATTACTTGCCATATACTTGCACCCTTGTGTATACAGCACCATTACTTACAGCATTCTTGTTTTACTGTTGCAAGTAAATATACTTGCATGTATAATCCAGCAGCTTATGAATTCTGATATATCATTACATACAGAATAGCTACCATGCTGTAGCAAAACTGTCTCATAAACTAGTAAATAGCCCTATAAATGTTAACAGCTGTTTGTTTTTTATTTGACACAACTGAAAAATAGTAAGGGTCTGAATTGGATCTGCAAGGCTTTCAGGAAGTAAAAATAATTTCTAAGCATGAGACTGTGTGTTCTCACTCTATGTAGATGTGCTTGATTACTCAGGCACCATAACCTCATTGAAATGTAGCAAAGATCATAGAAGAACACACACACACTTTAACTCCTTCTGGTAAGTGGGTTCCAAAACTAATTAAATTTGGATTGTCAAATGACCTGGAAAAAACTTGGACTGGCTGCTCCTGTGCCTTTCACAGCAGCTTGATTTATCAAAATCAAAGGTGAACTTTCACATGGCATGGCATGAAAATGAACAATGTCAGCCCATGACGATCACACTGTCCTTACAAGTGACTTGTGTGGTGTGTGGAGAGTGTGGTGACTTGTAAAAAAAATTGGCAAACTTAGCTAAGATCTTTCCTAAGCTTGTAGGTTCAGAAGCAAGCACCACTGTATTTAATTAGCCTTATTCTCAAGTACAGGCCTGCCTCAGTAACTGCAAAGGATCCATAACAGGAAAACCAACACCATCTGTGAATATGGAAACAGTACATAAGAAGAGCCCTGCTGGATCAGCCCAAAGGCCGAAGTCCAGCTTCCTGTATCTCACAGTGGCCCACCCGATGCCTCAGGGAGCACACGAGACAACAAGATGCCTGATCCTGTTGCCATTCCCTTCCACCTGGCATTCTAAAGTAGCCTACTACCAACGTAAGGTTGTACAACCCATCATGGCTTATAGCCTGCAATAGACATTTCCTCCAGAAATCTGTCCAGTCCCCCTTTAAAGGTATCTAGGCCAGAGGTCATCACCCACCTCCTGTGGCAAGGAGTTCCACAGATTAATTACCCCCTGGGTAAAAAGTTTCCTTTTATCTGTTTTAACTCTCCCAACACTCAATTTCAGTGGATGTCCCCTGGTTCTGGTGTTATGAGAGAGGGAAAAGAACATCCTTCTGTCAACCCTATCCCTCCCATGCATAATTTTGTATGTCCCAATCATGTTCCCCTTCAGATGCCAAACGCTGCCATCTTTCTTTATAAGGGAGGTGCCCCGACCCAGTAACCATTTTCAGTGAGCATGGGGTGCCTGTATTAGTAGCACCATTGACATTCTTTCAAGGCTTACCAGGAAGTTTTTCTTACTTTAAACAGGTCACTATAAGGAATCATAATGCAACCCCAATGAGGTTGCAAAGCCTCAATTTTGGGGTCGCAGCAACTTATGGGAGTGAAAAAAGGTGAAGACCACTGGACTACAGCAGCACCAGGTAATAGGGGAGGCATCTGCTGTACCCTTCAAGTACCAGAAAATTGTCTCCTGTCCTGATCAGGTTCTTAGCAATTGTGCTAAAATGACTTTCACTAGCACCAGGCTTCATGGAAACTTTTTTCTGCTCTCTCTAATATTTGGTTACAGTGAACAGTGATGTGAGTGGGGAGTAGGTGGAGAGGGTCCTGGGATGGGGCAGGATTGGCAGTGGGGTCCCCAGTTTCCATAAAGTATATAAATAAATACATAATTTATATATTGGGGTCATTACACGAAAAAGGTTGATGACCACCAGATGCAAACTGGGACAGAGTGCCAGCTTTAGCCATCGTATAGAAGAGGGAATTTGGGCAGGTGCGGCTTTTGAAACCCTTCCATGATGAGCTGCACCTGACCAAATTCCCTCTTGGGCATATGCTGGCTAAAGGTATAGGCACTCTTCCTGGTTTGTATCTGGTAACCCGACTTGAGGAAGACTTTTGTTTTGTACAGTTCATTCCCACTGCATGCAAGTCCTCCTCAAAGAGGACCAATCTATTAATGGCTACTGGTCATGATGACTATATGCTACCTCCAGGTCTCAGAGGCAGCATGAGGGGTACACCTTCATTTCCTACATTTCCTACTTTCCTACTTCCCAACCTCTCTGGCCAATGTGGGGAGCTAGACAAGAGGGCCCTTTGACCTACTCCAATAAGACTCTCATATAAGATTGAATATAAGAACTCATATTGCTTGCAACCGAAATAGAAAAAGTAGAATTTGGCTGTCCTGCCCCATTTCTTGAGCAGGGATCTGCTCGATGCGATAGTGTGCTCTTATTAATAAGGAGTTTCAGAGTAGTATTATGCCCTGAGGGTCTTGTCATGAAGCCACATTTGAGCCAACCCTCATTACCATAGGTGGAGGAGGAGAACATTATTGTACCTCTATATCATTTTAGCAAAAGTTTCGTTACTTACATGACTTTCTATCACCTGTCAAAAGGTTGAATTTCTACCGTTTAAAGATACGTTTATGCTTAGCCTGCCATCAACCAGGCTGTTAACAATCTGAATTCCCTTGAGGGCCTTGAGGGTATAGTCTGTTCTGATAAATACCTTTGAAGAATCACTGAAGCCTCCAAAGAAACGCAGTGGGGGAGTGCAATCTGCTGAAACTACAGAACATTATAAATACAGTCAGCCTGCAACTGATGTGACACTGGCTTGCACAAACTCAAATACATGTGCTCGTACACACACACCCTCCCAAGACAGAACAACAACAACAGTTTTAACAGCACAGGTGACTCCACATTCCATGCACTGCGCCCTGGAAAAAGCCTGAAATGGGAGAATAAGGCTACAGTCCTATCCACATTTACCTGGGAGTAAGCACCATTGACTAAAATGGGACTTACTTCTGAGTAGACATGCATAGGCTCTGCTATCACATTGCTGTCCCTTCAGTGGCCATGGGTCTCTCCTACTGCGCTTTCAGTTCTTAAAGAAACAACACATTTGTTGGCTTTAAGGGAGTTTTGATTAGCATTTGTGCAATTTTGGCTTTCTGCACTGACCTTGAAACATACCTTTCACATCTGATCTGGGCCAACTGTACTCTCAGATGTGTTTATTGCCTGCTGGCTTAAATGTTATATTAAAAATATGTATATGCCACTTTTCAACAGGGTAGTTTACAACGTGGTTTACATAAACATAATAAACTGTACTTCATCATACAATATTTCTATTTTATTAACACTGCACAAATAATAATAATAATAGAAAAAAACCTAGCAGGAGGAGTAGATTTGGAGCACATCGTGTTGTGTTAAAACTATGTAAAACCAGCTGATTCTAAATCATAAGACCCACCTCAAGAATGTAGAACGGCAATTGCCCTCCCCCATCCTTTTGCTAACAATCTGCTTGAGGAAGAGTTCTGTAGAACTCAAAAGCTTGCTCTTTGATGCTTTATTTCATCTAGAACAAACTCAAAGGAGCGCTCTTCTTTGAACTGTGGACATTTCTTCTTGCGGACCAATACAGTCATAAATAATTTTATATTGTTTTGTCCTTGTTTATGTTGTTTTATTGTGTCTGCACCCATCACATGTTCTTCGAAACCTCTGCACATAGCCTAAGCATATACAAGCAATAATCACATAGGCTCTCTCTGCACTATTTGCAAAGATGTTCGTTTCTGACATTGACCTTGTACGCATTGAGGCCCTGTGCATAAGGCAGTATGAGTGAACAAAAGTCAGGTGGAGTCAGTGAACTTAATCCCATCTCCCTGTTATTCATTATCTCTAGTTCAGTGGTTCCCAAATGCTTTAGCACTGTGGCCTTCCTTTTATTTTATTTTATTTTATTTTATTTTATTTTATTTTATTTTTTCAAATGATTTTATTTTCTACTATACAGTAATGGGAAAAGGAAGATGTTAATACAAAAAGGGAGGGGGTAGTAACACAAGGTATACACACAAGGTCATGGAGAGATTACATGCATATATTAAAATCTACTTTAACTACAACGCATTTCTTCAGCAATTACTAATAATATGATACTGCCAAGCCAAGCCTCATATAGTGTTAAGCAAATGTAGCCATCCAAATTAATTTATTAATCTATATTAGTAGTCTTAATCCCATTGTCTGTCAGTGTAATCCAGTCTTTAAAATTGTTTGGAGCCAAGACGTTTCAGCAGAAAAATATTATCATTGACGTAAATTCTTATCTTACGCTATTCCTGATTCTCATTGGCCCCTTTTCTCTCCCTTGTTTTGACTAAGTGTTATCTTAGTACCTTCTTTCTCACTGAACAGGCAAAACATAGCAAAAATTACCACTAAAAAAAAAAAGGAAAGACAAAAAAGGACTACATTTACTATTATAATAATAAGAGATATAAAATGCAGCTGCGGAGAAACTACTGCCTGTCTTTTGCTTTCAAGTCTAATAAATTCTATCAGTGTAACACCCCTGTTCTAAACTTCAACATTCCAAAGAAAAAAAGAAAAATAGATAAAAATACAGAATCTTCTCCTTGGGTTATAATATCTTATAAACTCAGTTTTATCTGGACATTCAATTTCATTTAAGTCAAAAGGTAGTCTTAAAATATCGCTTTTTTATAAATCTTAACTTTATATCTAGTATAGAGACATCCTTCCCTTCATTAAATCATTCCAAATATCACATTTATATAATCTTAAATTCATACATTCCAACAGCCTATGCCTTATAAGTTCAATTATATCTGGGCATTCAAATTAGTCCAAGGTCGAAGGGGGTCCTAAAGTATCGCTTAGTTATAAATCTTAACTTTATATATCTGTAATTAGGACATCCCCCCTCACTTGGGTCATCTAAATAGCCCCTTTAAACTGTCTTAAATTCAAACATTCCAACAGCATAATTAATCTTGTCCCAGTTGAAGTTCTAATATTCTCTTTCCATAGGGTGCACACAGTGGTGTCGCCCTACCGGTTCGCTGGGCGGAGTTATCTCGGCTGCAGGGAGGGTTTCCACGGTGATCGGCAGCGTGCTCGCTGCCTCCCGTTGCGTAATGGCGAAAGCCCGCCCGCTGCAGCAGGCGGGCTTTCGCCATTACGCAACGGGAGGCAGCGAGTACGCTGCCGATCACCGTGGAAACCCTCCCTGCAGCCGAGATAACTCCGCCCAGCGAACCGGTAGGGCGACACCACTGGGTGCACACATTTCTAAACAAGCATTAAACTAACT
Source organism: Lerista edwardsae (assembly GCA_029204185.1). Lineage (NCBI taxonomy): Eukaryota > Metazoa > Chordata > Lepidosauria > Squamata > Scincidae > Lerista > Lerista edwardsae. The sequence goes on from JAJKFI010000005.1 coordinate 36,865,359, forward strand.
TTAAAACTCAAAACTAAAAAGAATTAAAACTTTAAGCTAAAAAAGATTAATCTGTTTGATATTTCATCTCTTCCACCAACTGATCATCATTTTAAACATCTGATCTTACTTTCTTATAGTGTCTTAAATATCAAATAATTCTGATTTCTTACTATTAATTCTATTACCTCTATTCCAAAAGCCACCTATTATATTTTATCATTATATGTTTTACCCCTATAATTCAGATTCCTCACCTTCACATTAAACATATTTCTTAAAAGTCCACATAAATTTCAGTAATTTAAGATAGTCCAATTTAAAGTTTTTTAAGTTTTCTTTTCCTTCTGGTCTTCTAATTCTTTCACCATAAATCTTCATTGTGAAGAGGGAGTTATTTTCTCACAATTATCACAGCCATAGTCTTCCATCTCAAAGTTCAGTACAGATTCGTTGGCAGTGAACTCCAATGCTGTGTTCTTCAAGCTGCATTCCACAGACTCCATTTTAAGGGGGGTAAAAAATATACTTTCCTCTTCTTTTTTTAGCATCACAAATAGATAATGATTAGTCTAAATAAATTATAAATTATAAATCCAAATAAATTTTAGTAATATAAAATAGTCCAATTTAAAGTTTTTAAGTTTTTTTTTCCTTTTGGTCTTCTAATTGTTTCACCATAAATCTTAAGTTCATTGTGAAGAGGGAGTTATTTTCTCAAGATTATCACAGCAATAGTCTTCCATCTCAAAGTTCAATACAGATTCTTTGGCAGTGAACTCCAGTGCTATGTTCTTCAAGCTGCATTCCACAGACTCCATTTTAAAGGGGGTAAAAAATATAACGTGCTTTCCTCTTCTTTTTTTAAAATCGCAAATAGATGAAAGTCAGTTGGTTTTGTATTGATTTAAATTTATCTTGTCAAAACACTTTTGCACTTTCTTTTTGCACTCCAGCTGGTCTTTGATGTTTTCCAGGCTTTTTTCCTCCTTCACCCCTCTGAGATTCTGGCGGCCATCTCTCTCGCCAAAAGCCATCTCTCTCGCCAAAAGCAATTAAAACGTCTCCAATCTCTCAGTCCATTATTTATTTGTCCAGGTTATCATCCGTTCTCCTCCTCCTCCTGCTCTCTGCTTTCTCTGCCAAAATCTGCAACAGAGGCTTGATTACAAATCCAGATGAAAACATTCCCGATGCCGTCCGTGATCTTTTCTAACGAGGCAAACAACATTTGCCTGCAGTCCACGTTGGTGGTGCAGGATTTTCTTGCCCTTCTGCTCCAGGCTCCCAGCGTTCCTCCTGAGATTGCCATTCCCAGGATTTAGCTGGCAAATGCCTATGCCCTGGGTTTCCTTTCCTGAAAACCACAGGCTGAATACCCCATCGGGCTTCAGATAAAAGGCGAGAGTGTGGTCCCTTCTTCCCCAGTGGAAGAAGCATAACCGTCCATGTTGGCTGGCCCCACCTCTCTCCCTGGGGCCTTCCTTTTAAAGCAGCATTTGATTGGGACCCACCTAGCTTTATGAGACTAAAAAAGAAACAAAAAAAGCTCCACGTTATCAGCCACTCAAGGCTGTTTTTATCTTTTTTGCTATGGCGCAGGAGGATTTGTTGAGCTCCAAGTACATCAGACAGGACCATTCTGGTGGCCTTGTATTCCTCTTTGCCTGCCCTTCAGTAAGTGTCAATTGCCTGGTCACAAGTAAACATGCACATGCAGCTTGGTTTCACTTTCCTTAGGGCTCCTTGTCAGTTTCAGCCTCACCACTCATCAACGATCAGGTCGCAACCCACTGGTGGGTCCCCACCCACAATTTGGTAAATACTGTTCTAGATTGTTTTCTGCCTATACTAGGACTAAGAGTCAGTCTGTATGCAGGAGAGAGACATGCTGGGTATTCTGCAAAAGAACGGAGTCAGGGTGTGTTAATCAGGTCTGCATGTTTTCACTCCATCTGAAGATTTTCAAGCAATAAATATCCCTTTTTCAGCCATAGTGGACCTATGATAAGAAGGGTACATGCATTTGGAGCAGAAGGCAAACATGCTTGGAAAGCCTCAAGTCCAGTCCCTATTGGCTCAAAATGAGTATAAATCAGGAAATGTGCTGAGAGGTCTTAAAGAAGTGCCTACAAGTCCAACATTGGGATAATTGATCCGATTCCATTTCCAGCTGCTCCATCGGAATAAAGAGAAGTGCAGCTTTGCAGGAAAGGGCTTGCAATGTCCTCGGTTCAAGCCCTGGGATTCCAAATTAAAGCATCTCGGAGGAAAGAGGGATCCCCCTGGAGAGGCGGCATTCTGTGCTCTTGGATGCTTTTGCAGAATGCTCATTTCTGCCAGATGGTTTGCAGGAAAGCAGCTGCACCAGGGCCAACCTTCTGTCACAGTAATAAAGCTCCTGGGAGCTTCTTCTTAACGATGATGACTTGTATTAGCCCGGGCTCAGTCAAAAGGTTCTGGAAGTCAAGGTGATTAGCAACTGCCTCCAAAGTTTTCTAGCCCTATACCGGCCCTGGTTGTGAATGTTCTTCCCACATGGGTGGCAAAAGCTTCTCTCTCGCTCCTCCTTCCCTGTTAGACCTTGGATTTCCTGTAGCCTGAAATCCGATTTGATCCAAGAACATTTCCCAGAATGTCCTGACAGTGTCTTCCAACTGCGTCGTCCTCCCTTCCTTACTGCTTGCTCGAAACCCAGTTTGTTGTCATCAATAAGATTGCAAAAGCTTTGGGAAGAGAAATTTCAATACAGTACCTTGTGGTAAGTAAAGCTTTTCTTCAGAATGGAGATACTGTGACAGCAAAAGTCTCACTCTCTGAAATGATGTATTTATTTATTCCACACATATCCCCCTTTCACCGCTCATACCAAGGTGACTTTTGTTCACAATAAAGCAAATATAAAATAGTACAGGTTGATTATCCCTTATCCGGACTGCTTGAAGGTGTCTGGATTTCAGATTTGTCTGGATTTCAGAATAGTTGCATAAATACAATGAGAAATGCTTCTTCTTGCTCTTTTCACTGTTTCCCATTTTGGTATCTGCTGTCCTCATTGATATTTTTCAACAGTGGCACACAGCAAAGAGCAGAGAACAGAACTTACAGCCTGTATGTGGGAATGAGCACAAGATCTTCTTTCTACAGGAAGTTTTTTGTTTTTTTTTAAGTCTTGGACAAAGATGTCTGGATAAGGGGTCATCTACCTGTAATTAAAATCAGACAATACCATTCTTCCCATCATGCTGTTGCTAGGAATTTAGGAGTTTCATAGGGGCAACAGTTTCTACACACCATTGAAGGATGCTCCTGTACAATCCCTGCCTTTGCCATTAAAAAATGGTATTGGATTTGTTAGGCCATTGTAATGTGCCCTTTCTGCCATAGGCCTGACTTGGTTGCCAGTTGTGCCTTTAAAGTTGCTGCTGCAGCTGTCAGGGAAGGACCTATTAAGAAGCCAAGTGAGGACTGAGGACTCATGGGAGATAAGGGGGCAGCCAAAGTGCAGCACAACGCCTTCTCCGTAAATGGACAACCACTTCAAGCACTAAGTGGTGTGCTTGCTGTGATGTCAACAGTACCTACCCCTGCTGGGCAGAGCCAGCTAATCAGCAAGCAACATAGTGCAGTCCTAGGAGGACTGCAGGCCCTTGCCTTCAGCAGCCACCTCGTGTTTCCTTCCATAAGGACAAGTGGCGCACCCTCCCCTGCTCCAGCAACGCTTACTAAATCTGTCTCCATTCCTCATCGATACGGCAATAAAAGCTGTTTTGCTAAACAGGTATTGACTCATGGGCAGAAGGAAGGGTTAAATCAAGGGTTATAATGATGTAAGGCAGCAGCTCTCGGTCTCTGAAGCCCTTTATATTCCTAAGTGGATTTCCAGAGTGCCCTTGTGTGGAGGCTTGGGGAGCCCCAGAGATGCTCCACAGGATGGATTCCCAGCTGGGGGTGGAACAGGACAAGCAGTGCTTCCCTCACATAAATGAGCTTTGGCCCAGCAGTCACACAAACAGTGCTCACATCAGCTTGGTGCTGCTCACCCAGTTTTATTTTCAAGCAGCTTGCCTGCCTCAGGCTAGCTCATGTGTAGGACAAGAGTTTGACAGACTTCCTGCTTCCTCATGACACACTGTTGTGCCCATTGAAGAACTCATGTGTATTGCAGAAGGGTTTGTGGGTGCAGGCATTCTTTGTTTCCTGGGGGTGATTGTCAGACTCGTTGGGACTCTGCCGTTGTCTTGCACAAATGGAGGACTACTGCCTAGAAAGTGGTTCTCAATCCTTTTGGCACTGGGACCCACTTTTTAGAACGACAATCTAACCAGGACCCACCAGAAGTGATGTCATGGCTAGAAGTGTTGTCATTGTGAAGCCGGAGTCTGCTGCTTTCCTGAGAATGTGGCGACAAGCTGGGTTGTTTCTCAGCCGTTTTCCAATAGCAAACCTTGACACAAACAAAACACCCACACAGCCCAGCACCCCATATTTTCAACATGGCTGCTCTAGGTGCTTTGCAACCCACCTGAAATTGGCCCACCACCCACTGGTGGGTCCCGACCCACAGTTTGGGAACCACTGTCCTAGAATAAAGCAATATGTGCCCCTGAATGACTACCTTCCTACGTGTGAAACTGCCCATGCATTGAGATCCGCTGGAGATGCTCTCCTACATAGATGCTCTCCCTGCCAAGTGCAGAGATGGAATTTGAAGATGAGAGAAGTGAGGCCACATCCATGGAACATCCACCCTTTTGGATGACCTTTCCCCACCAAGGAAGAGTGTTTTTGTTCATTTTGAATTTGTCATGTGGTGAGAGAAGGGTGAGCTCTAACATTGTTAATGACTTGTAAGAAAGATTGCCATGGTGTGGTTTCGAGGAGACCCATTGACAACCAGGTGGCCTATGGAGAGGTGAATACAACATATTTTTTACTTACCTCTCACTGGCCATCTGGTCCCCCTCCCCACATGTTCCGAGTGCATGTTCCATTGGCTGCTCTGTCTGCTATGGACTGGTAGGGGAATAGGATCGGGCTGTTGATAAGGTGCCTTGCAATGACATTCGTATATTTTAAATGGTGGTGTTTAGCTGCCTTGTGCTTCTATGAATTGCAAGGTGAAATTAAAAAAAAATATTTTCAAGAAATAAATACTCGCTCACTGCAGGCTGTACATTGCAGGGAATGATTGTTCATGCTGTCTCAGGGACGCAATCCAGCATCACCGACTTTTTCTCAGAGATCTTCTGAAAAGTTTCGGAGGAATGCCAGGTTCCTTTCAGCGGTCTGGAGCTGTGATTCAGAAGCAGAAACTTTCCAAAGACAGTGATTTAAACAGAGGAGACAAATTGACTGAGTGTGCTATGGCAGCCGAATGCCAGGTCTGCAGGCGTTTTCAGGGCTGGAGTATAAATAAATACCAGTATGAAACTCATGGGAGCATTCCACATAAAATTATGACCACAAAAATGGAGTGGGAGCATAGACTGTAGTGTTATTTAATCCCATGGTGGATAAGTGACATTTTATTCCCAAATCCTAACCAATTTTCCAGCACTGACATAGCAGTACCAATGGGGCATATGCTGCATCCTGCAGTTGGGGGGCAGTCATGGAGGCCTCCTCAAGGTAAAGGAATCTTTGTTCTCAAGGAATGGGAATGTTTGTGTTTTGCCCTTAACCTCGGTGCTGGAAAGGTGGTTAGCATTGTGCCTTATTCTTATGAGTTTACTCTCATAACTGAATGGTTCTTCCTTAAACTTACGCATGGTTTCAGTCTGACCAAAAAACATTAAACTTTTTTCCTTGGTAGTCAGCAGATATTCCTGGCCACCATAAAGAGCATTTGGACCATTCTCTGAACCGGGGAGGATGGTGCATGTCTGTGTGCTGGCTTCTCTGGCTCCAAGAGTGGTCCAAACACACTTTACGGTGTCCCGTGTGCTGACCAAACTTTGCTGGCCGACAGTAATAGTGCTGGCTTGACTCCAGATTAGGATTGTGCCCACATTCTCTTTAGATATTGGCTGTGTTTTTACTCTGATCACTTCTTTTACCAAGCCAATCTCCCTAATCACTGTGTTTTCAACAGGTACCTCAGTTAGGTGGTGATATTGGCTGGACATCAGTCCCACAAAACACTTGTACACATAAGAAGCTGTTGTTGTTGTTGTTGTTGTTGTTCAGTCGCTATGTCGTGTCCGACTCTTTGTGACCCCATGGACCACAGCACTCCAGGCCTCTCTGTCCTTCACTAGCTTCTGAAGTTTGCTTAAATTCCTGTGCATTTCTTTGGTAACACTATTTAACCATCTTATCCTCTGCTGCCCCCTTAGTACAGTAAGGAGCAGTACTGTGATTTTAATAGGAAATCTCTCATGCATGAGGTTAGGAATGTGCCCCAATATGTGAATTAAAGCAATGGCATGTGAATCACTGTCATTTTTGAACAGGCAACTAAAAACGTGAAGTTATTTAGAAGACTTCAGATGCACAAATGGATAAAAAAAAAAAGCCCCTGAATGAAGTCAGCCACAAAAATATTATAAGATTGAGTGCAGCAATTTTATTGAAAAAAAATCTATGGGTGTGTGCATTTCCATCTTTAAAATACATTTGACAAGGAGCAATTGATGATCAGGAATTAGTTAGATCTTTCTGTACATGTTTACTTCCAAAACTATACAGACATTGGAAAACTGTCCTTAGGTACCTGCACTGGCTCTCCTTAATTCTGCAAGAAATATATAGGTTCCTCATTACCAATTGCAAACCTACTTGACATGAACTGGTGCTGCCAGTTTAGGAGAATAAAAAAGTTGGTCATATTTACATGTGCTTAAGGTTGCATAACTGAGCGATCTACAGGTGTTTTTAAACCAGTAGCTAGCTAAATGAATTTCAAGATTCACCCAAGTGGGTTTTATTATTTGAATACATGTACCTGTATACTACACATATATGGTTTATTAGCAACGACATTCTCTTCCCCTGCTCCTGCCTTCTTCGTGTGTTTCACAATTACCTCTAAGTTGTGTGCTAGCTCATGGATAGTTTCTACAGGGATAGGAAGGAGGAACAAGCAGCACTGACATTATAGAAATGGGTTTGCAGGTTCACACATGGGCACAAATTAAAATGAATGCTTGCCGCATTTGTGAAAAGCAAGCGCTATATTCAGACTCAGTTTCGTCAGAAGGAGGCAGCAAAAGTATTCTAGGTGCAGTTGATCAGAGTACAGGACAGGGAAGGATCAGTTCACTGCAAATGAATGCTTCAAAAAACCACAGCCAATCTTGCAATGCGTAATAACTGCAATTTCAGTTGCTATAGGAAGTGAGGAATAAAACAGCAGCAAACACCTGAAGCTAATCTATAGGCTATGGTATTATTTATTGGTCTTACTGACTTGCTCAGTCTACATTTTGTTCAATTTCTTAAGGCTTGTCTAATTTCTTACAGAAAGTGTTGTTCAACTCTTCCATGCATGAGGGAGAACGCATTTCTTTCAGAAAAAAAGGAATGGGTTTCAATCCACATTTTCCTGCTACAATGGCAACGTAAGGAATACAAAATAAAAGACAATGTTGTTGATGGTACCTTCGCTCCATTTATTTTGGCTCCCAGAAATCTTCATGCACTAGACCCAAGTACTACAAGGTAGTGAAATATTTACAGCATTTGTACATGTGCTCTTAAGGAGGCATCCAAAAAGTCTATTTTCATTTCAGTGTGAAGAAAAGCTACTTTTTGTCCTAGACTAGTTACACTGATCTGAAGTGAGAGACGACTCTTCCAAAAAGAAAAGCCCACAGAGGACAAAGATATCACATATTTATAGTCAATGCTAACAAACTATACAGTATTTTTTTTAACTCTTTATAGTTTTAGCCGCCGTTGTTCACAGTTGAAATGATAATACCCACACTTTAAGGATAGTCAGTGGGTCTTTCCCCCATGGTGACTCAATTCATGCCTCTGTATGACACATTGATTTTGTTTGTTTCAGATTGTGTAAAGTACAAAATGGTAGCATCCAAATCACAATTGTTTTACCATTGTCTGACAAATGACATGATGGTTGATATTTACTGGGTTATGGCACTAAAGAATTCAGACCGCTGTAAAGTGTGTTTTAAAGTCCAATCTTCCATGAAGCTCTGATAATGAAGCTGAACTGAGCAGGGGAAGGGGACCTACTCACTCCAAATTGCACGGAATGCTCTGTGTGCATAACAGCACATGTGCAGAGTACTCCCTGGCACTAAAAGAGAATGGGGAGGTTCCCACTTGCAAGGAATTCCGTGTGTCTATTGGAGCCTCCTACAGCCACTGGATCATGGTGTTTAGGTCGATTTATACAGGAAGCCATCTTTCTAATAAATTTCAAGAATAAGGCTCATTTCACCCATTTCGCTTCTGCCTGCTTAAAGGTAAAGGTAGGACACCCAATAGACCAGATTAAACAAACAGAAGGCCGTTGGAAAGAATATGCGCGCATATGAGTCCATTTTGGCAATGCGGATGTGTATTCTTCCATGCCGCCACGCTCCCGTTCGGCAGTCTTCAAAGCAGCAGAAAAAGCTTGCACAGTCCTTGCCATCCAGACATTCGTATCCATATTCCTCGTCCCGTTCTTGGAGGTGTGTGGCATTGTTCATTTGAATTGTCGCAGACCTTGGACGGATGTCAATCGTAGGTGCCTAGGACAAAATGAGTGGTAAGAAGGGGAAGAGGAAAAAAAATGAGCATTTTGTTCTTTGTACCAAAGCACTATCTATTTACATTAATGTTTGTGGAATTCTGTTGGCCTACATAATGGCTAAGCGAGGAAGTCCTTGAAAGTGCTATTGGAATGATGAGACCTTTTTTCTGAACTTATTCAAAGCAACAATCCAAACACTTATACTTTATATTCAGAAGTTCACATTTTCCTTCATAACAGAATTCATTTAATGAATAAGAGGCACTGTGCTTTCTTTGTCCCTGCTGGCTTTTAAATGACTAATGAATAGTGGTGGTATTGTTGTTTTTGTTGTTGTTGTTGAAAACCACCTTTTGGGCATTAACAACCGCCTTTTGGCAGTTAAAATATCTGAATAAAAACACAAAACACTGCATTTTGGTGTTCAATATATTTTCCAAAAATTGAAATAGACTACTTTTTCAATTAGAAATAATACTGTGGCTGCATCTGCTGATACTGTATCACTTATATTATCTAAATAGTACACTTTTAAAGCATTTAAAATTAACAAAAATGAGAACTTGGATTGAGAATGCAGAATAAAAACACATAACACCATAATTTGCTATTTTAATCAATTTAAAATATAATTATTTAAAATAATTATTTAAAATAATTAAAAAATAATTTAAAATATAATTTCAAAAGAATTTGGAAAAAATGTCACCCCAAAAACACACCCCTATTAATAGATATCGAACAACAATCTTAATTTTTTTTCTCAAGTCATTATAAGTGAAAAAAAATTAATGGTTAACGCAGAATTTTAAAAATGATGCTTTATGTTTCTGCACAGGTGAGTATCTAAAAACTAGTTGAGAGGAAAAGGATACCAGATGAATTACTGAAACATTGGTTAGGTGGGTCTCTAGAATGATCTCCGGAACTAGGCGTTCTTGATAACATGCAGTTCTGGATATACAACTTTTCACCAGCTAAAAGCTTCATGACACCAGCACAGTGTACAGTAGCTGTACATGTACATATTATCACTTGAATTCTGTTACACTGGCAAACTCTTTCAATCTTTTTCGTGAATGTGCTGCTTTAAAGAGCAGGACACATGACCGATTGAAAGAGCAGACTGTTTAAAATCAGGGCAGGAAACAGAAAATTAATGAAAATTTTCACCGTAACTAATAGTTGATTTAAACATTTTCCACCCAGGACTACATAGCTGCATTTCAGCACGAGGAACATTTTTTAAATGGAATTATACAGCTGCCTGCATTTGCCACTTTGAGTAACAAGTGCCTGTAGAGCTCGTGACAGCTTTAAAACATAAGCATTTTATACCCTTTCAAAACTCTTGACAGTTTGGGTAAGAACAATATTGGCCTCATCCCCAATGGTGGCTAGCAGTTTAGCACATATCTTTGACAGATTTGTAGTTTGCGTTGCAACAAATGAGATCATTTAGAGAACAGAATTGAGTCCTAAAAGGGTTAATTGTGGATTCTTGGTGCGGCTGGTGGAACTGGATTGGATCCCATGAATAACTGAAAGCCAGAGAGCGATACAGATGTTTGGATATACTACAATGCTCTCTTCATGCATGCGATCCAAAAAATGTCAATATCCTTTGAACTTATCATAAGTTCAAAACGGTAGTAAGCTGGTGTTTGGGCTGCTGAATCAACTACACAACTTATTTCCTAAATGGTAACCATTCTACTTCACTGCAAGGCTGCCTCAAGTAGAATGCACAAATAATATCTAATGTGCCTTTAAGTGAAGCTCTAAGGGTTCAATTCAGCAGTCACATGCAGTGGATTGCCATACCAAAAATATTATACCTTGAATGAAAACATCCGAAGAAGCTTTGGTTTTGTAGACAGAAAAAAAGAATCAGAGTTTTTAAATTAAAGAAAGGAAGAAAAAGAGGAAAAGGAGACAAAAACGTAGCATAAATTAAAGATACTTTTCCAACCTATAGGCAAGTAAAAAAAAAAATAGAAGTAGAAAAAGGAGTTCAGAATTCTAAATATGAACTTAATTCAGTGATTAGCATGTAAAGAAAGCTGTAAGTTGCCAACCTTTGACATTTGATTTAAAATACATCAATAGCTGAGGATCCTGTGGCTTGACCTGAGGCATTTCCATATGGGACTGGCCTTAGGAGCTGCAGGGCCCAATGCAAGACATTTTTGTGCGGGCCCCTACTCACCAGAACAAGCAGCAGTGTCAAGCCTAGGGCTGATGGTGTGCTGTGCTAAGCATGGGACCCAGAAGTAGGTGTTGGTGATGTGATGATGTCACAACCAACTGCTTCCAGACGGGCCAATTTCAAGCCAATTGGAGGGACAGGTGGGAGGTCCATCCAGCAGCAGCACACTCACTGCGCTCTCCTTGTGACACCTTGACATGGAAGAGTCCATGCCCGAGCATCAGCTACAGAGCAAGGTGCTAATTGTGGCTGCAGATGCTCCACTTGCCACCCCAGCACAGGATCCTTCCTCACTGCCTGGAAGTGATCTCACAGACTCAGTTGAGTGCCATAAGCCACTGGCCAACATGGGCTCCCTTAGGAGCCAGGCTCAGTTTGGCCCAATGGGCCAAAATGTCCTAAAGCCTTCCCTGTTTCCAGGGTTAAATACAACACATCTTCAACAAGACAATCAAACTCTATGAGCTTCTTGGCTTCTACTAGTGGTAAAGACCCAGGGCGCAATCCTATCCTGGAGTTAGGCCGGCACAGCTAGGCCAGCAAAGTTTGGCCAGCACAAAGGCTAACATAAAGCTCATTTGAATCACTCTTGGAATTGCCAGCAGGCCATCCTCCCTGACTCTGAGAGTGGTCCAAATGCACTTTATGGTCGCCCTTGTGCCAGCCAAACTGCACTAGCTTAACTGTGCCAGCCTAACTCCAGGTTAGGATTGCGCCCCCAGTAGCCTTGACGAGATGCTGTTCCTCTTCAGTGCCTATGGTCCTTGGTCCTTGTTATCTATGCTTGGACTGTTCCTACTCTCCCCTACCCCTGTTCACAACATGGCTATTTCATTTGGGTTGTAGAATCGGAAGCAACTCTTGCACTCATGTCTTTGTTCTGGTTGTAATTTTCCTAGATCAACAACGTACTGCCGATTTTGGTCAATTATCAAACTATAATGAATGCCTCAGGCTGGTCCATTGAGGCAGAAAACCCGTACAAACTCACTACCTGATGGGTCAATACAATGCCCTGTGATTTCAAATGCTAGGAAAAGAAAAGAGAGAAGGGAGACAGTACAGTCAGTGAAATAAAAGTGTGTGGAGGGGAGAGTAAAGGGAGAAAAAGAGATACATAGGAATACACTTTACGTATTTTGAAATTAGCCTGCATACTTTATAATCTTCTTTTTTAGCAACCAAGGTTAGAATTGTTTGCTCCTTTACTTGGGAGGAAATCCCATGGAACTCAATGGGTCTTACTGTGCAGGATAGTGCTGTATTTGTAGGGCTCTAAAGGGCTATAGTTGAGGCTTGCCCCAGGACAAGGTAAGAGAACTAACATTCTCTTGCCTCGAGGAGTCCTTCAGGATTGCCCTCCCTTTTAGGATGCAATGCATGCTCCTTTTACATGGCATCATCGGCGGTGGGTTTTAGTCTGGATTTGGCTGTTAGTTACTTTGTCAGTAATTAAACAGAGCACAATATTATCTACAAGCAGGGCATGGAAGGCCCCCCCCCAAAAAGACTGTTTGTTTGTTAATAGGTCTTCTAAATAGGCCATTGCCAAAAGTTTTCATATTTTCTGGAATTTTTCCAAAGGAATAGAGATTAAACAGAAATAATCAAAGTCTGGAAAATGGAGAGAGTCTATAAGATCTTTGATTTTAGGCTGAGTTTCTTCTGTATAGTAGAGCACAATGAAACTCGCAGCACAATCCTAAGTGCTGGCTCGGCTGCAACCACTGCATCAGCCTAGAGCGTCACAAACATGCCATAAAGCACGTCTGAAATCACACTAAGCGGTGTCGGCGCAAGGGCCGGCATGGGCCTGTGCTGCATCTGAGCCCCTGGCAGAATAAGAAAAGTGCTGAGCAGAGCATTGGCTTGGGGGGGGGTGGCATGGAGGCTGGGAGAGGGCATTTTGGGAGTGGAATGGCAGGAGCGTCAGGCCCAGGAGGGGAGGGGATCATTGGAGGGGGCCAGTGCGATACCCTACCTTCCCTCCCAGGTCTGAATGCCCTACTTGGGGCTGTTTGGACTCGCACCAGCAAATTAGCTGGCTCAGATCTGACTAGCCCCATTGGGCAGGCTGGAGCATTACTCGAGGGTGCAAGGGAGTGGCAACAGGATCCAAGCATCTTGTTGCCTCGTGCCTCCCTGGGACACCTGGTGGGGCTGCTGTGAGATACAGGAAGCTGGACTAGACGGGCCTTTGGCCTGACTGAGCAGGGCTCTTCTTATGTTCTTATGAGGTAAGGGAAAAAAATATCCCTTTACCCCGAGGAGAGCTCCAGCTCACTCCTAAGCTGTTCTGGAAACAGCATGGGCCACTCAGTCCAGCTGCACCAGCGGACGTTAGGACTGAGCTGCTCATTGAGTATTTCCATCAGTGCTATATGGGGAGGGAGACACAAAGAGCTCCCTATGCGCAGCTACAGCAGTTTCCTATTTTGTGTTGTTTCTGCAGCGCCTCACACCACATCAAAAGCCACTCTGGAGGCTCTGCCAACCTTCAGGTGTGCTTTTTGAAGGGTAGGGCTTGCACAACTCAGATGCAACACACAAAACTAAATCCTGGCCCATCAAGATAATTTGACTGAGGAAATGGGAGTTTATTATTTCTAGTAAATTTCTCTATACTATTGAAATAACAAAAAGTACCTGCCTCCCCTTTCTCTCTCTCTCTCTCTCCCTGTACTGGGCACTCTAAGAATGATGGGGTGGTTTGGAGAATACCTCAACTTTTTAATCGGCTTCTCTAAAGCCCATCCTGGTGGGGGGCAGCACAAATAGTGGGTGGTGATGTACCCCTTGCCTCATCACCCAGCAAATCTTTCAAAGTTTCTATCCATAGCATGGTTAAAAAAACAACAGCAAAATGTTTTTTGTTTCCCCTAAGAAAGCTTAATTAAGAATATCGACTTGCACAGCAACCAAATACATACAGGATTTTTCTTCTTTTTGTCTTTATCCTTGCTTGGCTTTCGGTTACTGACAAAGTAATGAAGAGTTCCGTACTCCACCAGCGCGGAGAAAACAAAGATGAAGCAAACCGATACAAAGAGATCCATGGCTGTCACATAGGAGACTTTGGGAAGAGACTTCCGAGCGATGGTGCTGAGGGTGGTCATTGTCAAGACAGTCGTAATACCTAGCAAGTGGACAGGCATGGGCAGAAAATATGTTACTACTTCAAATGCAAACCCTCCTTTCCCACATCCCCTGGCATCAAGACGCAAGACGCAGCCGAATGGATTTAATTAAGGGCCTTGGTTTCGTTAAATAAGATACGCTGCTGAGCGCCAATGGGTCTCATCAGCTCTGTGCCCATGTTTCAACAGGTGTAGAGCTGAGGATCCCCATGTCAGGCTGCCTGGCACCTAAGAGCTGTTAGGATCCAGTGGCAGAGGCTGCTGCTGTCCCTGCCCCCTTAGTGGGCCCAATCCTCCCCTCCCTCTGCCCCATTCCACCCTCCCCCACCCCCAACCCTTACCACTGCGTGGTGCTGCCGGAGCACTACCCAGCGTCCTTTCTGTGCTGAGGCCCAGCGCTCCTTACTGTCCAGGTACTGTAAATGTGCTTTACGGCATGTTTATTACACCTGGAACTGGCAGGACCACCAGCGATAGAGCCCTTAGGCTTGAGCTCTCAATCTCAAGTCTCTGTTGCTCTTCTCTATCCACACACCTTAACTGGCAGTGTCACCACATTACTGAAGCTACGAAGTTGTGAGAGATTGGTTGGGTTAGCCATTATGAGGTCTCAGGTTGCTCTCCAGGGTATCATGTGCTCCTCCTCTCCACTGACCTGCACTGAACTTGGCAAATGCCATCAAATTAAAATGCAATGCGTGTGTCTGGCCCTAACAGACACCATTAATATCTCCCATTCCTCAACAGAGTAGGGTGAAAAAGTACCCCTTTCTTGCTGTAGGAAGGAAGGAGTAAACCAATTCCTATACCGTCCAAATTCCACTAAACCTCTAGTGGATGCCCTTGTCCAGCCTGACTGACCTCTGATGCCAGGCCTGCCTGTGGAGAGTACTGTGCGTCCCTAACAGCTTTTGGGGAAAAAAAAAGCTATATCACAAACATCTTGGGATACTTATGATTCCACTTATATTTAACAGATAGACAAGATAGATGGGCTCACCAAACCGCTTGTCAGAATGTCATGGAAAGAGCTGATGGCAATCAGCATAATAATTCTAATATGTTCACCTGATTTTTTCAGATCCCAATTCTCTTTGGAGTCAGTACTGTACTGTGTTCCGTACTGTGTGAAGAAAGCAAGCTTCTGAAGCACTGTCATGCGGCAGGGCTTAGATCAATTCAGTTTTAAGGCAGAAATGATGTAGCAACTGAAATCTCACTTTGGTAATGCCAGTCAAGGTGCCACGCAATATGTTCCAGACAAAGGTGCATCACAAAATCTTTGGAAAAAGCAGCTTGAAGAGGGAATCTGAGTGGCAATGTAATGCGGGCAGGGATTATTGAACCCCTTTACCCTGCCCATTTCTTGGCAAGAAATTTCTCCCTGTGCTGCCTTCCCAACAAGTCTAAAACTGAAATGAGGAGGCAAGCAGGTGTTTCAGGGGTTATCAGAAGGTAACACTCTGAGAAAAGGCAAAACACACAAATGCACACCTCTTCCTTACTCCAAAACCCTGTTCCAACGCTGTTTTGCTCTAGGAAAAATAGGTCAGGCGTGCATTTGCATCCATTATAGAGTTGAGTCTTAATTAGCTATCCTTTGTCCAGTCTTAGTGACTGGGCTGGAATGGCCCATTAGCTCAGCACACATGAATTCCAAAGCATTCACTTATTAAAATTAAATAAATAAATGCAAGGGAAATGGCGACCTAGCAGAGACTAAATTGGAGGATGAAAGAGGGACTAACAGCCCGGTCCTATCCCCCAACAGATTCCGCCATGCACCTGCAAGGACAGAACAGGCACTGCATGCAATGGTGGTAGTGGGGCAATCAGACAGCCTGCAAGAAGGAACAATATTTTTGCTTATTTCTCAGTAGGCTGCCTGATTACCAATGGTAATTACTAGGCAGCACAATCCAAGGCCTGCGATGGGCAGACATAACTCCACTGAATTGGCCCAAATGTGCAGTAAGGCACGATCACACAAGCAGCAGCAGCCCAGGCATGCCAATGATGACAGCAGATAAGCCACCCCCATGCTGGCCAAGTTTAGCCCGTGTGGGGGCTTTTCTGGGCAGAGAAAGGCAAAGGGATGGAGGGAGGAATGGGATGGAGGAAGGGCGGTCCCATGGGCGGGGCGGCTCGGGGAGACGGGAGGATTTGGCAGTTATGCCGGATCCTATCCCCCTGTCCCTGGGCTGCTAAATAGGAGATCCAAGGTGCCCCAGGACCCGGCTGAGGCTGGGAAATATTCCCCTTCCCTGCGGTGAGCTGCATCTGACTCTTAACTTGTGTTAGAAAGCAGCACAGGCCTGAGCTTTACCCAACATAGGTTGGGAGGCTGCTGGAGCCTCTATGGGGCATGGGGAGATTTGTCCCCTTACCCTGGGGTAATCACCAGCCAACTCTATGAGGCTACTCAGACCTGCACCTGCTATTTAGCAGGCGCAAGTCTAAGCAGGCTGCAGCAGCCTGAATCAGGCCTGGGGTTTGGATCCAGCATTGTCATACAGGGATGTACACCGGATTGGGTTGTGACCAAATTTTACCTGACTATGCCCTCTTTGCCAAGAACAAGAAATACAACTCTACTCTTGCTTTTGTCTTGCCAGGGAAAGGTGGGGTTTTTTTTTGTACATAAAGCACAGTTCCACCCAAATGTACTAGTCCTTATCAAAACTTCCTCGGATCTGTGGGGCTTAGTATAAATAGTGACACAGTCTAGCCTAACAGAAGCTGGCAGTAGCATCTTGTAAGCTGTGATAGGTCTGTGAAATTCTTGTAAGAAAATTCCTGTTTCTCAAATTCCTATGAGAAATACACAGACGGGTGTATTGACACTTCAAGAGAAGGTCTGCAATTCATCATCATCATACCCTAGGATCTTTGAAAGGGCTGCCTCTTTCCCAATCCAAGCCTCTCGAAAATGTTCACAGCTATTGTTTAACTGAGCTTCCCAATAGTCCTCTTTCGCTTCAGATCTGTGTATGACCACCGGGCTGTGTACACCTCTCACTTGAGTCAGAAATGTCACAATATTGTACATGGCGCTGTTTATACACACCAGGCAGCATTTACACTCAGTGGTGTCTCAACTAAAAGAGCTGCGTTTTCCATTTCAGCTGGAGTTAAGTTTCCAGCGCATCGGCTTCAACTGTTTCATTGCTCCTGTCAAATGTCAAGCGTCAAGTGTTGGCTGTGATTTCGGGCCATGATGGCACCACTGTATCCGTAAACACGACGACATGATTTCATGAATGAGAAAATCAAGACACAGAGACAGAATGGGATTTTCCAAAGGTCATTTTCATTCTACTCAAACATGACTGGCATGTCTAGCTGCCTTGGAAATACTAGAAAATAATTGTTCCAGTTGTGTAGTGGGATGCTAACGTTTCTGTAGCAGAGGCCCTCATTAGGTTGGAAAAAATGTTTAAATAGTTTTCTAAACTTATTCATTGACATCCTGACTTTAATCTTGATGGTGCACAGCATCCACAGCGAATCTTAATGGGAAAAAAGTCAATTGCAATGGTGTACAACCATTAGTTGCATAAGGAACTTTTCATAAGGAACCTTATGGAATTTTTCAGCTTGTGCAGTAGTGAAATGTGTTGCACAACATCTTCTTTTAGTGCAAATGCTACTGTGGAACAACTTTCTCTGGATAAAACCATGTCCTTTGGCGCATGCATTTCCACAGGCCGATGGCACTTCTGGGTGCCACACAGTATATATGTGCAGACTGTGGCTGTAATTCTATGCTGATTTACTTACGCTTTAGCAGTTGACTTTAGCAATTAGAGGAGAATTAGAGGGGTGCAATAACCTACCCAAAGATGTTCTGGCTGGAACCGCATCCTTATTAATCCAGAAGGAGACCCAGGAGAGCACAACAATGAGTGTGCAGGGGATGTACGTCTGAATGGTGAAGTAGCCCATCCTTCTGCTCAGATCAAAGTACACTGCCATGACCACATAGTCTCCTATAAAAGATATTTTATACAAGACAACATTATACAGTTCACTGACTTTACTACGTAGTGTTGACATTCCCACATTTTCAAATAAACTCTCAGTAGGTATCAGTAGGAAAAATTCATCACTCTGGCTAGCAGAAGAGACATTTTTCTTCTGTCCTGTTCTGTAGACTTTCAACCTGTTTCATCTCATGTGCATGCTGAAAAGGCTCTAAAATCATCAAGGCACACCATAATATTTTTGACAATTGACAAGGCACACCACACTGCTCACATCCTCCAATGGCCCTATTAATATATGCCCCTTCCCCACACCACACATGCATTGCAGACTATTTGCAGCACACCAATGCACTGTGGCGCACTGGTTGAAAATCACCAGGGTAGACCTTTGTCTTGCGCAGAAGGGCTAGATGCTAATTGGCACTTGCATAAAAGCACCACCCTGATGAGAAATGGTCCATAATTGCATTGGCCAATATAATGGGGGTGCAATTAACCTTCTATCCACCAGATGTTGAATTAGACCAGGTGAGAGTAACACAACAAGGAAGTATAAGATGTCTGTGCTGAAAAACTATCCATTTTTCAGCAAAGACATCCTATATTTCCTTTACTTGTCACGTTACACTCACCAGGTCTCAATTTCTTGGTTATTTTCTGGGTCACAGCCCCTAATCCTTGGCATTGATTTCTAGCACATTGCAATAGAATGCCCTGTAGGCAAGAGTTTTTGCTATCAATATCTTTCACCAATGGTTACTGATGCAAATACTGTAGTATTCTTGGATGCAATGAACTGCTACTGTGAGCAAGATATGACAAATATGCATCCGTATTCTAGAAGTAGAATAAGAGAAAAAAGCTACCACCAACAGTAGGGCCTGGCTAAATATGGCACAAAGTGGGAAACGATGAGAAGTTGTGAGTTGCAAGTAGTGGAGAATTGTGGTGAGTGAAAAAGGAAGAAAATTACCTTTCCTTCTTTAGAATCATAGAGTTGGAAGGGACCTACAAGGCCATCTAGTCCAACCCCCTGCCTGTAGAAGGAAGTGTAGCAGAGCAGCAGGTGCCTGTCAAGCCTCTGCTTGAAGGTCTCCAGTGAGGGAGAATCCACCACCTCCCTTGGCAATCTATTTTTTTTGTGGGTCTATGTTGTATTAGTAAACAAATCATAAACATAGCCTGTATTTTTAGGTTTCCCCAGTGGCAGGCATCTGTTATAACTAAATGAAATATGTGCATTGCACGTTACCAGAAAAGCACATGGAAAAAAATAAAATACTGCAATGCTACAGCCATATTGCAAAAACAAATGGGTAATCAGCTGAAGGCATTTGGAAAATTGCTGATTTAATAGAAAATTACAGCTTCCCACTGCAACGTTTAAAAGATTGCCTCCCAGCTTTGAAAGAACAAGACTGTCTTTGGTTCAATTGGAACAGAAGCTTTTCTTGCTTTTGTGCTGCTGGATTTGAGCTGGCAGCATTTGCAAAAGCAGTATCCTTGTCACCCGATTTACGGGGACCACAGGCTGATCTGCCTGGTTAGGATATGATGTCCCTTTCACAAAGATATTTGCAGTTGTCTGCACTCAACACGTTTTGTTGAACACAACAGAAGAATTGCTGTAAACTTACAGCAATAGCAGCATCATGCAGCATCACATCTAGACCCATGAACAGCTACAGTTCAATTGCTATCACACAAGCAAATTGGGGGGGGGGAAGGATAGCTATGTAAAAGATATAATAAAAATGATAACAAAAAATGGAAGCAAAGTTTTAAACTCAGAGGGAGCTTCCTCCACGTTACTGGTGTGATGTACAGGAAACTGTACTCTTCTGAAATTACTAATGGGCAGCGCAATACTATAAGGAGAACAACGTTGATGCAACATTGTTGCATCAGCGCTGCACAGTTAGCTCCGACATGATGGCGCTGAGCAGCACCCCTGCATCAGTGCTAAGGCAATGGAACGTGCGCTGCAGGCAGCACCGGTTCTGTTGCGCACATGCTGTGCCTCCCTTACGCCAGCCGAAGCCAGCTGGCGTAGGGGAGGCACAATGTCGGGACGAGGGAGAGAGTGGGCAGGGGAATGGTGGTTCTGGGCGTGCTGTGGGTGGGCTGTGCGTGGACCAAGGGAGGGATGGCCCAGGAGGGCGGGGGCTTGGGATTCAGCCATAAGGCAGAATCCTAAGCCCATTCAGGAGGCTGCGCATCCCTGATTCAGGCCGCGTGGTCTCCTTGGATCTGCGCCTGCTGTTTAGCAGGCGCAGATCTGAAAAGAGCATAGGGGAAGCTGGCACCTCTCCTACAGTCAGGGCATGAACCTTGCCGCGGGGAGGCTCCAGCCTCCCCAAGCAGCGCTAGGATATGGTGCAGGCCCATCAGCCTCGCCATTCCAGCACTGCTTAGGATTGTGCTGTCAGTGTTATTCCCCCACATGTTTTACAGCTGTATGAGAAGCCAAAATTCAGCAACTGAGATTTTTCAAGACATCAGCAGCATCAACTTTTTGTCTGGCAGGACTTCATTTATTTCACTTATTTTACACTTTTCTATCCTATCTTCAAGTATATAGGAGATGGCTTCCGTTTATATAAATAAAAACATTATTAAATTATTATAAAATATATACAATCAGTTAAACAAAAGCAGGTCAACATGAAAGCAGCAGTATACCTTGGCTGCATCATATTCCAAGAGGCACCCCAGGTTAAGCTCAGCGGCCTATGTAACTTTTCTCACGTTGCATATGACTGACGGTCGGATTCTATTCCTTGCTGGCACCCAGGATTTAGGGCCACCTGTGCAGCCTTTGCTATAGCCTGTGCACGCGAAGGAAACTAGGTTGGCTGGGAGAGGTGAATAAATGTTACCACTCTGGCGGCTGCCTGGTCCACTATGGCCCTACACAGATCCATGCCCACTCTTTTGCTGGCATAGATCTGTTAGGCTGTAGGGGGCATGTCAGGCCCAAGACAGGGGGAACAGGATTCAGGGCCCTCCAGCATGTGTAGTGCTGGTGTCGCAAAAGTGTCATAAGGCACATCCAGCACGAGCAGTAAGGGCCCACGCTGATGCAGCCCGAGAACGGTGTGCCCAGAAGCGGTAAAACGGGACCGGCAAGCAGTGAGTTCACTGGTTCTCAATAGTGCACCGATTCCAGATAGGGCATAACTAGGCGGGGGTAACTAGGCGGGGGGAGGGGCAGAGTGGGGGGGGACTGGCAGTGACCTTCGCTGCTGGTTCCAGACCTCTATGTCGGGCCACGTGGTCCGACATGAAGGCCCTCATGCAGTGATATCATGTAGCCAGGACGCTCCGGAACAACGTTCCGGTTGTTCCGTGTAGGGCTGGCTCCGCCCACTGCAGTCGTCACTGCCACGCGCCCCTGAAGTACACGAATGAGGCTGGCCGCGCCTGCGCCCTGCATGCCTGCAGCCAGAGGTTTCAGCCAGGCAAGCAGGCAGGCAGCGGACCGCGGGGGAAGCGAGGATGCGCGGAGGAACTGCCAATCAACCGTGTGTCCCAGTAGCTACTTCCTGCGTTCTGGTTGTTAGCGCAGGTAGATTCCACCACTGTCCTCATGTCTAAGCTGGCTAAATACAGTGCCTGAGTTCTGGCAACAGGGAAGAGGATGGAAGTAGGACAGTTTACATAAATATTTGCTATAGGCAACTTACATATACCCACCAACATTTCTCAGGCAAAAACAGGAACCTACTTGTAATACAATGATTCTCATACCAAGGATCAGTTCATGATCCTGGCCCATCCTAATAAGTATTGTTGAATGTTCTTTGCCATCTGCTATGTGCTGTATTCTTTTACTCCGAAATAGCCGGTCCTCACTGTTTAAACACCAAATTGTGATGTTTCTGTTAGTTAAAGAGACAACAGAAAACCCCCATTTCCCTACACATGCAGCAAGGACAAGATGCATTCACTTACTCTTTCAGATTTAACTTCCAGGGACCTAGAAGTAGGGACTGATCCTAGTTATAGAAACAGTTGGAGTTTATGCATTGGTTTAGCAACAGGAAGAATGCAGTAATTAAACTTTAACATCCTCTGCTCAAATACTTCCCAAGGCAATGGCTCAAATAGATGTCTCTAATTGATGTGGTTGCACTGTTAAAGCTGTCAAGCTATTCCTGAGGTAACAGACAGCACAGCACAGCACAACGAACCAACATGTTTGCCCCATGTCAGAAAATACAGCAAATGTTAATTCATTTGAATTTTTTTAACATAATGGTTTCCCCAGCCTTTGGCATCAAGGTTAGGCTTGTCTTTTGTACACTGCAGAAGCAACACTGAAGATAATTATATACTGTGGCAATTGCAGTCCAAATTAACAGCACCAAAATATTTGTGCTTAGCTTTTCTCAGTGCCACGGTATTTTCTTAGTTATGTCAACAACAACAACTCTACACTTGTTTTCCACTAGTAGGTTTCATCCAAAGAACTGCTAATTCACATGTGTGCAGGAGAGATAGAAACTCTGGCCAGAATCAGGTAAAGTTAGTCAGACTCTAGTCCTATTAAAGACATCAGAATTAAGTCACAGCCCAATCCAGTATGGCGTTGCAGTCACCAAAACTACAGCAGCTGTATCTGTGTGCTTCCTGATGTTGTGGAGGCCTCATGTGCGGCAGTGAGAGAAGAAGGCCTGCTGATGCTGGTAAGTCAGCAGGGTGGGTGTAAGGGTGGAGGATGGGCCTAATGGGGCACGACAGGGAGGGCCAGGGGCATGTCGGAGGCAGGAGGGGGTGGCACCCAGCATGAGCACCTTGTTCTGGATGCTGTTCTCAGACTTGCACCTGGGCTGTGCAATCCTGGCAGGCACCCAGTACCAAATGCAAGGGTGCATATGTGTGCTCCTTGCATGCGCTGAAATAACAAAGTAAAAAGGCCAGCGGCAACAATGATGATCACTATATTGCTTGTATATACTGTGCAACCTTCAAAGAAGATAAGAATAACAACTCAGATAAAATACTGGGTATACATACATATATAAATATATATATAAATATATATATACACATACATATAAAATACACACACACACACACACACACACACACACACACAAAATCTTATGTATTGTGGGGTGCAATCCTACCTAACTTTCCAGAACTGACATAGCTATGCCAGTGGGGCATGTGCTGCATCCTGCAGTTGGGGGGGCGGGCAGTCACGGAGGCCTCCTCAAGCTGCGCTACTAGTGCTGGAAAGTTGGTTAAGATTGCACCTTTATGCATTTTAGGGCGCAATCCTAACCTGGAATTAGGCCGGCACAGTTAAGCCAGCAAAGTTTGACTGGCACAAGGGACACCATAAAGTATGTTTAGACCACTTTTGGAGTCAGACAGGCCAGCACACAGATGTGCGTCATCCTCCCTGACTCCGAGAGTGGTCCAAATGCCATTTATAATGGCCCTGGTGCCAGCTAAACTGTGCTGGCCTAACTCCAGGTTAGGATTGCACCCTCACGTATACAGGCTTCAGCCCAATATTTCATTACAGTTGCAATTGTCAGCCGGTGATCACATGGGTCATACATAAATGGAAAACTTCTCCACAGAACAGAGCCCCTCGAATGTTTGTATCCATTTCTCTTGTACAGTGAGATTAGCATTTTAAATTATCCTTCATTGATTGGGCCAGGACACAAGTAAAAGTCTGAAGTCAATCAAATTAAGAAGATGGTTAGTAAAAGGCAACAGGAGATTGTACAACACAACATGCTCGGCATTATTTTTCATGGTTAGGAAATTCCCCTTGTTGGTTTCATTAATGAATGGTGCCAGAAGAACAGATGGATGGAGAAGGAAATGAAGCAAAATCCATGATGCATGACCCAAATTGGTTCAAACTTGTCTGTGTGGGTTATCATCTGTTCCTTAAGGACTGATCAAATGGTTAACAGCTGGAGTAAACATGGGTCACTGTTTAGAAGATAACCAGTAGGCACCATTTAATGGCACGACTGACAATGGGCACATGGCAGCAAGAATCCCAGATAGACAACAGCTGTCGAACAAACAGCTAATTGTTTTTTTGTTTTACTCTCTGAATTAAGCTATAAACAAGAAAGGAAAGAATGCAAGAAAATGGGAGGCTTTAAGAGGATAGGCATTTAGGAGAAGACATGCAGCTAAATTCAGTTTCGGCTGAATTAGGGTTGAGAAGAATTGTTATGGGGTTTCCCCCCCCCTTTTTGATACTAAAGACCTTTATGTCCTTGAGGATGTGTTAGTTTGGGACTCCACATTAGGTCTTGTCCAAGCAGGCAGGGTTAAGTTATCTGGAGTGCAGCAGTTCCCCCACTCCTTTTTCCAGCTATGCTGGCAAGAAAACAGAACAAAAAGCTCCTACACCTCCACTGTGCTCCATCTTCACATGGGGTTTAAAGTTCAAAGGGAATGCATCCCTTTAAAGTGGAAATGCTGCACAAGTATGGAGCAAGGAGAAAAAGATAGCAAAGCATTTCTTCCTTGCCTGGCATTTAAAGTTTAAAAGAACCCATTCCCTTTAAACTATTTATTTATTTGAAGAATTTATATCCTGTCTTTCCCATGCTGAAGCAAATGCCCAAGGCGGCTTATATTGGAAAGCTAGTCTAAATCACCATTTTTCAATGGGGTTTTTATGACTATACACTACTATTTGTGATTCACCAAATCCTCAGTCCCAGGCGTAGCCTTCACAGTGTGCTTCTCTCCTCTGGCTGCATGCCATTGAACTTCAGCAGTCCAGCCTGGATTGGTCCTCAAGGACGTACTCCGTTCTTCTGCTGGCTGGCCTTCTCACACATTTCCACACTGGCTAATCCACTCCCCAGTGACTCCGTTCTGCCACAACAGGTACTGCAGCTTGTCACAGCCTGGCATTCCATCTCCCATCCAAAAAACAAGACCACTGATTCTCCTGCTTAGTTTCAGGCAGTACCAGCAGCTCAACCATCAGTCCTGCCCTTTAAATACCATGTGAGGATGGAGCATGGAGAACGAAGAAGATGGTCTAATTTCTGCATCCATGGTGGACTAGGAATGGCAGTGGTAGGCCCAGGGTGAAAGGCACCCCAAATCCACCTGCTTCCACCAGCTGCCACATCACATGACTTTCTGGTTGGGCCAGCCATGTATACATGCATACCCCTGTGGGTTTTTTTTTTGGGGGGGGGAGGAGGATTTAAGAAGTGTGTATGTACTCCCCTCCTCCAAAACTATTGTACGCACGGGCAGTGACATCTTTCAACAACTGCAAGTAGAATACTAGTAATGGGTTGTATTTAAATATGATCTTGAGTGAGCATTGTTTTGCATTTGTACAAGAAGGAGCGTTATTTCTGCATGCTCCTCCTGTCCTCTCCAGCTTGCTGCACCACAGATTTATTCCTGAGGGTTGGGGGACCCTAAAGAGCAATAGAGCATGTGGGATGGGGAATGGATAGGTGTGGCAGAATCACTGAGAACCAAACCCTTCCACCTCTTATGCAAGTCCAATGAAGTGTTCAAATAAGATCAGATATGGATACAACCCCAAAAGGTGTCACTACGCTGGTATTACTTGAAAAGTCAATAAGACATTCAGATTTCATTTCACTGTTAATTGCACTGAAGTAAACCAGGCTTTGGTGTGACCCATTAGCAAAAATACTGCAGCCCGCCCTTTTGCATTATTGTGCCTTGCATCCATAAAGAAATGGAACAAATAAGGTTTTGACATGAAACATCTTTAGCAGCATTTGAATCTGCCATGGAGCTTTATGTAAAGCCTTGCTTCTTGCAAAGCATCCAACACCCCTGAAATTGTACAGCTGATGACTGGTGCACAGGCTGCCTGTCAGTTATGTAAGGGGGGGAAAACTGTCCACAATTAGCACAGGCACCGTACTGCAACTATCCTGCAAGAGTTGCATCTGTGTGCTCCGTTCCTTCCAAATATCCATTTCTAAGCTACAATTAGGGCTTAATTATGTAATGCAGGAAAACAACATTATGTCTTTGACAACATGTGCATGCAAATCCATTTATATAAGATTATATTTTCTTTGTGTTTCAGTTACCCACATAACCTGGTTTCCCAATTATACCCTAAATGGGTATCTCAGGTACGTTCTGCGATGGGCTCTCTCTCTCTCTCACTTTGTGTGTGTGTGTGTGTGTGTGTG
>JAJKFI010000005.1:36891572-36905128 GCA_029204185.1 Lerista edwardsae
AGAGAGAGAGAGAGAGAGAGAGAGAGAGAGAGAGAGAGAGAGAGAGATTGTTAATTACATTCATAGAAGGAAAATTGCCTATATGCACATTCAAATCTTGGTTGATTGTATAGTCACACAGTCACATCTCAAATGTCTGTCAAAGCCAGCTGAGGGACTTTTGTAAGTGAGATTTGTAGGTGGACCTTTTAAAAAGCGAATCTCTTCTATTTGAAACCTTATTTCCATTACTGAATGCAATATAACTTCTATTACCCCTGCCTAAGTGCAGTTAGGCATTTCCCAAAATCACTGTTGTAACTCTACCCCATTTAAATTAAGGATCAATTTATTTTTTAGATATATACTTCCCGAGTAAATGCTGTTTGTTCCCACATTGTGCTATAATCATTCCCTATTAAAATTTCATTTACTGTTAGCAATTCTTTAGACATAAAGCTGGTGTAGCATCATGGCTAAGAGAACGAGCTGCACATCAGGACTTAACGTGCCTCAGCTCAGTGGTACAGTGGGAATACATTTTGAGAAGCAGGAGCTTGTCATGATACCCCCATAGCCATCCACCACATGCAGCCTAATCCTACCTGCTCAGCGATGCAACAATAGTGTCAAGGCACCCACTGCATCCCACAAGGGAGTTTTGGATGCTGGAAGCCTCTTCGGCTTAAGTGGACATTTGTCCCTTCGCCCCAGGGAAAGGCCCATCAGCTGCCATGGGCCAACTTAGAACTGTGCCAGCTCAATTGCTGGCACAAGTCCACGTTGATCCTGGCATCCCTGATGGGTCTCCTCAGATGTGCAGAACAGAGGAGACCTGTGCCAGTCTCCACAGCTTGGGAGGGGATATAGGATTCAGCAGCAGGGGCTGCTACTGTCCCCGTCCCCTCCCATGCCCAATCTGCCCTCCAACCTTTTCTCCCTCCAGCCAGTTCTGCCTTCTCACAACCCTTTCCTGCCCCAAGAAGCCTCGCTAAGAAGTGAAGGGGATACTTACAGCCCAGTAGTCCTCTTTGCCATCCTTCCAGTGCAAAGGCACAAGCCACTAGTGACAAATGTTCACTGCCAGCAGCGAAGTGCCTTACAGTACTCTTATGACAGTCATTGCCAGGGCAGCACACAGGCTGCCAGCACTGCCCTGGCATAGGACTGGGCTGCCCATCTCCTGCCACTTATTCCTACTTTGGAATTTATTGCATGTCATTTAGGGCGCCATCCTAACCTGGAGTTAGGCTGGCACAGTGAGGACAGCAACGTTTGGCCAGTCAAGGGCCACCGTACAGAGGCATTTCTACAGGGAGGGCAAAGCTCTAAGTTTTGCAAGAAGCCTTACCTTGCAGTGGAAATCACTCCTCTCCTGCACCATTGTAGCCAATCCTCACAGGGAAAAGCAACATCTTGGCGTTGCTTACTGGCTACAGCAGCAAGGGAGAGGAGGGATTTACATGACAGGGTAAGGCTTCTTGCAACACTTAGAGCTTTGCCCTCCCTGTAGAAACACCACTGCCACCGTAAAGTATGTTTGGACCACTCTTGGAGTCAGGGAGGCCAGCACACAGACAGGCGCCATCCTCCCTGACTCCGAGAGTGGTCCAAACTTTATTTAGGGTGTCCCTCGTGCCAGCCAAACTTTGCTGGCCTCACTGTGCCAGCCTAACTCCAGGTTAGGATTGCACCTTTAAAGACTGATCTAATTTCATTCCTAACTCTTTGACTGCAACCATTTAAAACAAGTGTATAAACATTTAAATATGAGGTTTGTTTTTTTTAAAAAAATACAAAATTAATATAACATGTATGTAAGAGTGCTAGACTAGCCTTGTTTACTCAGAAAGAAGGCCCATTGTGTTTACTCCCAGATACATTTGCATTGGACTGAAACCTGAGGTTGAAATCCTTTGCACACTCAGAAAGCAGCGCTACCCAAGTATTACTCAGGGTACAATCCTAACCAACGTTCCAGCACAGGGGTAAGGGCAATGCAGCCCCAAGGTAAGGGAACGGACATTCCTTTACCTTGAGGAGCCTCTGGGACTGCCCCCCCAACTGCAGGATGCAGCACATGCCCCATTGCCACAGCTATGTCAGTGCTGGAAAATTGCTTAGGATTGCGCCCTCAGTGATCTTCCCATTTAGACCTATAGTTAGGGTTATGAGGCACAAACTGGGACAGAGTGCCTATACCTTTAACCACTGTATAGAAGAGGCCATTTTGGCAGCTGCAGCTCTTGAAATCCTTCCACGATGAGCTGCACCTGCCCACATTCCAGTTTGTATCTGGTAACCCTAACTATAGTCAAAATGCAGACTTACATCTAGCCAGCAAAGACTATAGTAAGCTCACTCTTTGCACGTATAGGAGCTCTGTCTCTGAAGTTTAAGAGCATATAAGAGCTTCTCTGCTCAGTTCAGTTGCGGGAATTCTGGGCTTCTGCTTGCACGTGGAAACCGTTCCCAGAACACGTAGACATGAGCTGGAAAGTTTCCAGATCTGTGGGTGTGTGATGCAGCACATGTAGAGTACTGGAATGTGGACAGTGTGCTTACAGTCCCTCTCTGTGGGCGTGGGATGTGTTTGTTTCTGTGTGTGCCTTCACATTTCAGTTCTGAAAGGGTTAGCGACCAGCACTGGCTGCTGTACAACATTCAGCATTATATCTGACCAAAACTGTCACCATATTATGTAGGCAGGCTGCGTGGGACGTAATTAAAAACAAGTGAGCCCTTTCGTTTAGGAAAGCAGCACAGTGCCTGCCTGAGAATTAGCAACTACTTGTGCTTGGGATTATCACCCATGTGAAAATAAAGGGAGGAAAAGGCACTGATGTAACCGGCTGAAGTGCCTATGAAGGTACCATTATGCATCAATGTGTAAATCAGCACAAGTGAATAAGTATCTGCTTCACTTCCCAGTAAACTACCACCAGGGAAGAGACAGGCAATATTTCATTTCTTCTGAGCTGTTCAGACTCCTTGAAAGATTTACCGTCCCCTGTACAGTTCACCCTTATACAAATAATATGCAAGAAAATGGCTTTTTGTCGTAAACGAAGTGACAGTTTAGGGAATAACATTTCCAGGCCACAAAATCTAGAAAGCAAAAGCATCTCCCAAACTGGGAACCAAAATCCTGACAGTTAAACTATGTCAGTCTTCTGGTTCGTATCATTTCTCTAAAGGAATCTTTAGTCGACTTGGCTTTATAAAACTCTTTCGGCCCAATCCTATCCTTCTCTCCCACCCACTGGTGCAGCTGCAGGGAAACGGCACATGCTGTATCAAGTGGGAAGATCAGGAGGCTTTGGAGGGAAAGGAAATTTAAATCCTCTTACCCTTTCATAAGCCACAATGCGTATCCTCAGATCTGTGCCAACTGGTGCAAGTCTGAGGAGAGAAAGGGGGCAGGGAGGCTAAACTGCCCAGATCCACCCCCTCCTGCAGCCTCAATTCCCCTGTTCCTCCCCCCTTCATTTCACCCTCTCCACACTCCTGCTGCCACCTTACCAGCTCGAGTGGATCCAGGCAGATCCACCGACCTCCAGAGAGCGCTGTGGCATCTTATAGCAGCGCTCTCAAAATGGCCGCTCTCAACGAAGCACCGTGCACGCCATCAACAGCCACTTTATGGCAGCGGAACTCTGCCTCTGTACGTTGATCGTTGTGCACAAAAGTCCAATTTCAGATAGGATTGGGCTGTTAGTACGTTTACAGCCTAATCATGTCTACTCATATATAAGTTCGGTTATAGACGATGGAGCTTACTCTCAGGAAAATGTGCAGAGGATTGCTGCCCTAGATACACTAGCAACTCAACCCTGTGGTCCATTTGTTTAGAAAAGAAGCTGATACGGGCTGAATCCATAATTGCTTAGCACCAGGTGTGCTGAGACAGTACACTGCACCTGTGATACATTACATTCTCTACTGCCAATATACCACAGGGACAGAGAAGACCTTTCAATCCACCCTGAAAAATTGTCACAATGGGCAATGCTTTGGGGACACACAGAAGTATTTGCAAAATCAAATATACCCAAGTTCTAGCTTCAAAGGCTCACAGATTCCCAAACACATTAGTTCAGACCATCTGGATCAAGGTGTGTTCCCGATATGAAGTGGCTCACGACTGTTCTAACTCCTAGTCCCGCTGGCAATCCAATTCTTTGCACTGGGGTGACTGAAAATGCCATCTCCTTTTCTTCCACCCCATTCTTAGGCAGTGAAAAGGAGGGGCCAATTTCAGCTATTTTGGGCAGAGCCATTCCTGGCTCGCAGTGTGCCCAGGGGGGCGGGGGCTATGTCACTGTGCCCCCAGTATGGCCTTTATGCCCCCTTGTGTCACCCAGCCTGCGCTTGGAATTGCTCCATTCCAAGGGGTGGGGTGGGGGCGAAAAGCTTGGGGATTTTTCTGCGCTGCTGCACCTCGCCTGTCATGCCTGCCACCCCCCGCAGCACCCTCCCTCCACCTCTGATTTTTTTTTGGCGGGGGGGGGGGAGGTCTAAGAAATGTATTACATCCACCATCTTTTCTCAGAATAACCGCATATCATATCATAGGATCAATTTGCACCAGCTAGTGGGATCCGGTCACTAAGAACTTCACCCCGCTGCTACTGCTGCTAACGAGACGGTGGAAGAACAATTTCAAGGGAAAAAAATGAAAGCCTCCTGCCACCAACCTATGATAAATTGCTGTGGACACTTTCTCAAAATTTGTTCTTGGCCCGCTTGGTCACCTTGCCGGATTTTGCCCACCATCTCAGATTCACGGCTGAAAATCATTCAACGAAAATATTCAGCTCCGTGCTAGCTTCGTACCAAAGTTCTGATCCAAAGGCAGGAAAGGGTCTGGTTTCTGTTTTTCATGTCAAGGAGCTAACTGCGACAACTCTGGGATTGCTACACCCAGTGCAGAAGGCATTCTTGACTGAATATGCTTTTGAAACCTCCTGGCAATAGGCAGCATCAATGCATATTTTCATCTGCTGCTGCTAATGCTGTTAGCCCCACATGTGACGAAACACATGAGCTTCAGCTTCTACAGTCGGTTTATGACAGCAAAGAGCCTTAGAATTAATGCCACTGTGAGGAGAGCTGTGTAAATGCCAGGGGCAGGGACGCAAATTGCGCAGGCAGGTTAACTCTCAAAATTTTGTGGTGTCAACGCTCTTCTCAGTCTCTCTAGACAGTCGGAGGGAGGATAAAAGCCACCTGAAAATTCCTCTAAAAGCCTTCCATTCCCAGAGAGCAGGAAAATACACAGTTACTGCACATTTAATCATTGATGTTTGTATTTCCAGCTACTTTTAAAAGGTACAGAATTACGTAAGAAAACAGGAATTTCCCCCTTCTAGTTCAGGAAGCTGCTCCACAGATCGGCCATAGATCTTAACAGATTCATTCTGTCAGAGCCCACATCAGGAGAAAGAGCTAGACAGGGAAGTGCCATTAGGAGACACACGAGCACCAAGCTGGTAAGATGGTCTCATAGGCAAAAGGCCAGAGGGATTCTGGGATGCAGACAAGATGAAAAGCTGTTTTAATGTTCAAGTTCCCCTAGTATTTTTTTTTTTTTCACAATCTGAATTCCATGTATTTTTTACTTCCCCCTTTTAAATATTTCAGAGGACCACATCACCATTTTTTTGCTGGAACATTTTATTTCAAATCCCTCTAGGAAAACAATCTAAGCAAGAAAGCAAGGAGTCAAACTTATCTTGCTACAAGATTCTGGAGGGCAAAACAAATGCGGTGGAGCTCAAAAACAGCTTTCTTGGAAACTCAGTATGATCTGATAGGCATTTCAGATCATGTGTCAAGCATTCCAGGGCCTTTTAGAGAGCAATTCTAACCTGGATTTAGGCTGGCATAGTTAGGCCAACAAAGTTTGGCTGGCACAAGCGCTATCAAAAAGCGCATTTGGACCACTCTCGGAGTCAGAGAGGATGGTGCACATCTGTGTGCTGGCCTCTCTGACTCTGAGAGTGGTCAAACGTATTTTATGGTGTCTCTTGTGCCAGCTAAACTTTGTTGGCCTAACTGTGACAGCCTAACTCCAGGTTAGGATTGCGCCCTTAAGCAAAGCAAGGAGGGAAGTCAGTAATTGTCTTTTAAATATAGGGTGAGAACAGCAAATAAACACACTAAAAAAAATCCACACCAAGAAGAGCATCTTCTGTATGCAGTGGCATACCTAGAGGGGGATCACAGCACTAAGTTTTGCAAGCAGCTGCTCTCCCTCCTCTTAGGAGCCATTTCTAGCAGCTAGAGCAAAATGGCTCTGAAGAGGAAGTGGAGTGGCTGCTTGCAAAACTTAATGCTGTGATCCCCCTCTAGGTACACCTCTGTCTGTGTGGTAAATTATTTTTTCCTTAAAGTTTTCAGATTAAAATGTCACTGAAGCAAAGCAAGTTTTTCTGTGGAATTTCACAACACATCCGGAAATAATGAAAGGAATCAGCAGTTGCAAGGCATACCTGCAGGGAAGGTAAACTACTGGGAATACAGTAAGTGGGCACACAATATATCCATTTCTGTTAAAATTAGTACTTCCATTCTTTTCTTCTTAAAAAATAGAAGGGGATCAAGAGCTCATGTAAGCTGCAGCAATTTAGAGCAGTTGGCGATCAGCGTTCTTCAAGATCTCTCATTGATGACAAGAGAGTTTCACAGCATGCTGTCTTGCTATTCACCTACGTTCTTACCCCTGGTAGTGATGTTGTGTGCCCAACCGCTAGATCCACAAACCAGTTCCCTGAAACTATTTGAAAGCATTTGAACTATTATCATTCCATGGACTTCAATGAAGCGAAATCACGTCTGATTCAAAAGATTTGGAACTATCTAGATTGGGGGCTGGATTGCTTGTGTGACTGAGAATTCGGTGCCACTGCTCCCCAATCAGCCCAGCTCTCAATTAAGCCTCTTTGCTGTAGTGGGTGGGGAGTGGAGTGGGAGGTGGAGGAAGACCTCAGCACATTAGCTAAGTAGGTTACAAAAATGCTACATAACCACATGTAGTTGAGAAGCCTGCAACTGCAGTTACATTGTGAAGGGATTTAATTGGGCAAGAACAGCCTAGGAGGCATCTGTGTTTATTATTGAGGACATCTATATGCCAGAAGCCAATGCTTTTTTTTTTTCCTCATTTGAACTGCCTCACTCTAAACTCTCTACAAACATTCCAAATGATTTTATGTTGCGAACTGAAATATGACTTTTCAGCTGCAGCCTAAACCCTATTCAGTCATTCAAAGGACATTGTCAGGAACAATCAGCGCTAGAACGGGAAGTTCTTAGCTCATACAGCGTGGTTACTCTTTATAGGGGAGCACAGGATTGAAAGCTCAAACATTTTAGAGTATCTCCTATGAAATGAAGGGTTCTCAGGTTTTGGTCTATAATATTTTTAAGAGCGCAATCCTAACCTGGAGTTAGGCTGGTACAAGTTAGACCTGCGAAGTTTGGCCGGCACAAGGGACACCATAAAGTATGTGTGGACCACTCTTGGAGTCAGAGAGGCCAGCACACAGACGTGCGCCATCCTCCCTGATGTGGTCCAAATGCGCTTAAGGTGACCCTTGTGACAGTCAAACTTTGCTAGGATTGTGCACTAAATCAAACTTCCCATCAGAATTTAAGTTGTACCTGTCTCCAGTTGCAAACTCTGGTAATTAAATTACAGTGCATTTACAGTGGTATAATAGTACTACAACTGTTTAATAAATCAGTCATTAGATTTGGTTTCCGGATTTCAATATGAATAGGAGTATGGCTGTGAGAGACTGTAATTTGCCTAATATGTAACTTGCAGAATATTTCACAAAGTACCAGTTGTATCCATAGCAATACAATCTCTGTTGAACCAGAACAACTAAGTTTGATGTCCTTTGAATTGGTAAATTATTCTTGATACAGGTTGAGGCAGCAATTTTATTTTCTGTTAAAGACAAAGCGATCAAAACAGAAGTGCTTTTCTCACTGTATCTTGTTACAGCTGAATTTTCCCATTTTTGTAAGATCAAATGATATCTCAGATCACGGAATCGTTTTCAGATCAATCCTATTTGGACACTACACCGACATTGCATGGATACTGATGGGATGTCCATCATATCCTGAACCAGTGGCGTTCCTAGAGGGGTGTAAAAATTAAATTTTGAAAGTGCCTATTATATGTAAAGTTCCCCCTCCCCTCCCCTTCAGAGCCTTTCGTGGCTCTGAAAGCAAAGTGGAGAGCAGCCACGAATGGCTCTGAAGACGGGGGAGAGGGCTTTACAGAGAGCTCCTGAAATAAAATTCCTAGCTCCCCTCTGTCCTAGCAACACCATGCTAATGGCACACAGATGCTGGAGGAAGAACAAACCAAATGCCAAACCTGTCTTGGCAAAGCAACACTGGTGAGGCCTTCCCAGTAATACACCAGTGTTCATGAAAACACCAACACAGCCTGTTATCCATGAAGTGGCACCCTGACAGCAGTGCATCATCACTGTCACATCTGTGTGTCATCACCATGAAGCTGGCACATCATCTGTGTGTCATCCATGTGATGCCCAAGGTGCATTCCATCAGGCCCAACACTGGCAGCCAGAGAAGCACTGCCAGGGTGAACCGAATCAGGGGTGGGGGCAAGTGCAAGGCCAATGAATAACACAACCACAGGCACTACCTCAACCACAGAGAGATGCCTCAAGGGCATCACATGCAAGCATATATACATACAACATGACACAAGAATGCCTCAGCACACCGTCCACTCCACAGGGGTCACAGTGATAGCAGCAGCACAGAGGCAAAAGGAAAGAATTACTAGGGAGTTCCCACCATCCCATTCATATGAATTAATAGATCCAAAGAATACCTTTTGAACACAGGTGGAAAGACAGAGCCCTTGGAAGAGGACAGCCATGTGAAACAAACACACAAGCCTCTCCCTGGCAAGGAAAGGCACCCTGGTGGGGGGGGGGGATCAGCCAGCTGGAAGCAACCCTTACCAAGGGAAGGACTGGAATGAGTCATATGGGGGCAGAACCTCAACAACACTCAAGGAAAGCAGGGAGCTAATGGCTCACTGCACAAAAGCTTCAGTCCTGCATGAGGGACTTGCCCCTCACCAGGAAGGCACTCACCTGTTGCATGATTTCAGCAACTGTCAGCAAGACCTATGGAAGGGACAAAAGGAGAGAGGGGAAGCAGGTCTGTCTACTCCACAAACCTGCTTGCTAACCACTTAGCCATGGCAAAAGACAGGCATAGAGCTTCTCATCCGGCCTTTCATACCAGGCATCATGCCAGATCCTATCCCCTGTCTCAGGTTGGGCAGTCCAACGCGGGGCTGCTCAAGTCACTGCTGGCAAATAGCCAGCAGACGCTTGAGGAGTCCCATTGTAGGGATCAAGGCTTTCCCAGAGGAAGGGGATGATGATCCCCTTCTCCTGAGTAGACCCTGGTGGCTGCCGTGGATCCCCTATGTTGCAGCAGCAGCCATTTGGCTACTGCTGCTCCTACAAGAGCCAGGAAGTTTAGGAACCATTTAACTTTATTATTATTATTAGCGTGTAAACCACTTGGTGAACTTTGTGTTGAAAAGTAGTATATACTATTGTTGATTGATTGTTGATTGGACTGTTACCTGCTTACCTGTTTGGAAAAGATGGAAGCCCATGCCATTGTGCATCTGATTCTCAGAGTCTATTCAGCAAAAGACTTTAAGATGCAGGTAATTTTTCTGCAAAGTCTTTTTGAAATAAATGCATCACCCCTTTCATCATATAAACCTTTGAATGTGGTGAGCCTTTTGTAGAAACCTTTTCTGTGAAAGGTATTCATATCTAATACATTCACCACTATTTTATGTGCAGCATAAGATCTGGCATGAATGTCTATGCCCACTGATGATGCCAGAAGCATCCAAAATGAGGATACAACCATGCCCCCCCCCCGATTCATTCTTACAGTGTACACAACAAATACCTTTACAGGTTTACAGAGAGCTGTTCCACAGATTTCCAAGAGATAACCTGCTTACATGGTGAGCTAAACTGTTAACACAGATTACTCTCACATCGCATCAACTTACTAGAGAAAGAAGATAACGTATGAGCGAATGACCATTATTTCAGATTCATGAAATACTGAAGCAATCAAATGATCACCATGGTTTATCATAGTGGAAAACATGATGTGCCATCATGCAGTCTTCTCAGAAAATACGGAATAGAAGGTGGAAGTGGAATAGACACATAATTTGCAAAGAGAATCATGGGTAGGTTTGGTTATGTTTGGCACATTTTGCAGACCTGAAGACAGAAGCTGAAGCAGACTGAGAGCGCAATCCTAAACTGGAGTTAGGCCAGCAGAAGCTAAGCCAGCAAAGTTTGGCCAGTACAAGGGCCACCATAAAGGGTGTTTGGACTCTCTCTGAGTCAGGGCGGATGCCGCATGTCTGTGTGCTGGCCTCTCTTACTCTGAGAGTGGTCCAAACACATTAGCTTATGCTGGCCTAACTCAGTTTAGGATTGCACACTGAAAGGATTTCAAGGGGATTGCATCTGAGTTTCGTTTATTTTTCAGTTGTGATTCATGTATAGATTCATGTATACATTTCTTTCTGTACTGCAGTAAATGGCACTGTATCTTCTTTTTCCTCTCCTGTGGCAATCCTGTATACAGGGGTACAGTATACTGGTGAATGAAAAAAGCCACAACAAAAACCCTTTCAATTTAGCATGTGACATTGAGAATGCTGAGGCAAGTTCTTTTTGTACAAACGCTAAAAATTCCCAGTGTACAATGTATGGGAAGTCTTCAAAGTTCTAGCAACAGTCGTAAATTACATACTCTACATGCTTATCTGAAAGCCAACATCTGCATCAGTCCAGGCTCTTGCGAATGCGTGTGTGAGAATGGCATGGCACGAGAAAAAGGAACAAACAAAAACAATCCTATATCTCATTTATGACTCAATATCTGTGTAATGAGGGTAGGGATCTGACAGATCTGCAGTGCAATCCTACACCCGTGTACTAAAAAGTCCAGTTGACTGAATCTGGAATATGTGTGCTTTGGTTTTCAGCAATAATATCTCATCCCTCACTGGAGCTTGGAAGGAAGTAATAGGGTTAAGAAGATGGGCCCTGGGTCTGTGAATTGGATGTAATAACAATTAACACATGGAGTCAGGCTTTAAAACCAAGGAGACACAGGTGGGGTCCGTGGTAAACTGCTATAAAATAGCTCTGTTTTTTTTTAGGGACATCGTGTCTGATAGGAGATGCTGTTCAAGATCCTGGTGAATGGAGTGGCTGCCTCTGCAACTTCCAGGTAACCAATGGGGTTTTTAGATCGGCTTAAGGAAGGTTTGTTATTTTTATGTTTGGCTATATATACATTTTGAATGTCTGAATCCAGACCCTGAGCAGTCTGATTTCAGAGTGGGTGGCTGGTTCCTGATTTGTCAGCCTTTATCTCTAAATAAAACTCTATTCTGAATGCCGTGTGTATACTGGGTTGGCGAAGCCTTAGATACCAAAAGCGAACTATTGGGAAATCTGGTACTGGTGGTTTTCAAGAGGACTGGTGAGACTGTTCCCAGGCAGGGAGTGGAAAGTCTAGCAATTGGGACATCATTCTAAGGCAGTGATGGCAAACCTATGACACGCGTGTCAAAGGTGACACACTGCAATGTTTGGGGTGACACACCAGCAATAACTGACAAAAGCTGAGTTTGTTTTACTCATTTTTGTAATTATTTGATCTTTCTTTATATAATACATAGCACATGATCGGACTGTATTTTTTGTTTAAATAAGCAAATATAAATAATTGTTTCTCTTTTCTTTGGGAGGGGGAGTGACACACCAGCAGAGTCAAGTTAAGCATTTTCCTAAGTTTTGACACTCCGAGCCCAAAAGGTTCGCCATCACTCGTCTAAGGAAATAATCACATATTCTTCACGCTCATCTCTGATGCCCATTTCCTTCCTCTGTTATATTTTTTTTCTCTATCTTGGATTGTGAATCCCTCAGATCAGGGACCTATTATAAAGGTACCCCAGGCATGGATAAATAATTATTATTAATAATAATAATCAAATAACCGCACACAGAAGCAGCAGCAAAATTAGAAAATCAACAACTTTTCAGAGGGAGAAGAAAAAGAAATTCTGTTCAACAAAACTACAGGGAAGAATATTTATCATAAGTGTACACAATTATTTTTGCTTCCACATCAAATGCTGAAATGCAGGTTGACACAGAGTAGTACATGTAATAATACATGTATTATTAGTGAAATCATTTGGGGAAATTCATTAACTGCTTGAAAGTATCCAATAGGAATAGTATTCCTATTTAAAAAGTAAGCTGGTGCTCTGATTCCAGTGAAATGAAATCAGTGCCAATGAATAAGGCACAAAAGTTTCAGGGTTAATATTACTGTTAAGAAAAGGCCCTTCCACAGTTAAAGAGGAATGGCATCCATTAACCCCAGCACAGTGTCTTTTCTAGTGGCTGTTGCTGGTGGTGTTTTGCATATTTTTAGATTGTGAGCCCTTTGGGACAGGGAGCCATTTAACCTTATTAACCTTATTATTACTATTTGTCTGTAAACCGCTTTGCGAACTTTGTGTTGAAAAGCAGTATATAAACACTATTTGATTGATTGAGTGATTGATTGATTGATTGATTTCATATTTTCTGGCCATTTCTAGTCCCAGCAAATTAAGTTCAGTGCTGACAGAAAGAGGCTCACAACCAACAGTGACTCACTTTGCCAATTGCATAAGGAAAGAAGCAATTAGATTATTGCATTCAGATTAGGAATTATGTATTTCATGTTCTTTTAAAGACACACAGTATTCAAAAAACTGATTGATTTGTGCTCTAATTTCTGCATATTGACCATCATACAGATGTATGATTAACAAGGAGAAAAATATTTGAACATATGTCTGCTCAGTTAGGAATGGGTGTCTCATCTTGACCAAACCATCCATGCATGTGCTTTATCCTACCTCCATTCAGTCAAATCCTCAGATATTAGACTCAGTTTGACTTGAGGACATACAACAAATGAGAAATGCACAGAAAACCAATGGTGCATACAGGCTCACATGATAAAGCTAAGGCGGCTGATTATTCACTAACAGCCTTCATACATTCAAGTCCTACAACTCCCCCGTTTATGTTCCCGACATACTGACTGCAACTTTACAATGTTTTCATCTCCATTCCCTGCAAGATGCAGATTCCATCCTTGCCAACAGAAACCTAGCAAATTACTTTCCCTTCAGATCTTTCCAAACCACTTCTAGTGATTTCTCACCAGCAGTTTTGCACTATCCCCAAAAACCTCACTGCCCTTTCAGAAAAAAATAGCTCTCCTTATATATAACTTTCTTTCTGCTTACCTTTCCTGCCTGCTTCTGTCACCATCTTTATCTACATAGAATGTTGTCTCTGTAGATTGATAAATGTATGAATGAATGTAATTTGGGTGGATCTCTCTCTCTCTCTCTCTCTCTCTCTCTCTCTCTCTCTCTCTCTCTCTCTCTCTCT
>JAJKFI010000005.1:36905138-36923953 GCA_029204185.1 Lerista edwardsae
TCTCTCTCTCTCTCTCTCTCTCTCTCTCTCTCTCTCTCTCTCTCTCTGCCACACTACATTAAAAAGACTGGGAAGACTTGGGGTGAGCTACAGGGTGTAGCAGGGGTAGGAATCACTGTTGCTGGTTTTCTGTAAGTGTGGATAATCAGCATGTTTTCAGAATATCTGAAGAAGTCTTTGGCATCAAGTGTGAATTGCATTTTGGAGCTCTTGGAGCATCCCCACTAAGGCTCACCTTTTTTTTGAGATTAGCTTTTTACATTCAGGTGGCCAACATTTATCTTACCGATTTGTCATAAAATAGGTAACATATTCATGCTATCAGAATTCATGCTTCCAGCAGGCAGTTTGTAAAGAATTAGCATTTCATATATAATGGCTTATATTTTAAAATTTCAACATGGTATACATCTCTGTGTGTAGGCATGCGATAATTTTTAAATAGCTTGTTTCGACTGTTATTTTTTTTTAATTGTGTATAATTTTTTTCCTATAGCAATTCCCATGAGAACTGTTTCCCTGTATTAAGTCAATTAATCACACTGCAATATTTTCTTTAGGAATTAGCATCAATATGAATATGAAATGGGAAGCCAAGGCTCGCTTTTCCAGAATAATACACATTCATGTACAGGAAGGCCCAGAAACCTGATGAAGTCTACACTAAGGTGGTAAATGCAGATAAATAGTATGGGAAATAAAATCTCTCCAGTTGGCTTCTCTATAAAAACGGCAGAGGGAAACAGAGAGAAAGATGCCTATTGCCTGTTCAGCCTAACTAGGTGAAGCCAGGGTGTTTACATTAAAGCCTGCAATCCTATGCACACTTTCCTGGGAGTAAGGCTCATGGAACACAATGGGGCTTACTTCTGAGTAACTATGCATAGGATTCTGCTATAAGTCAGATTTGTGTGCCTAATGCTGTTTACAAACTTACACAGTAGCTCACTGACAGCATCAGATTGGGAGGATGCCAGCATCTTGTTACCCCTGCTAACTGGGCAAGTGGTGTTCCTCTTACATTTAGCAGGGGCAGAGTAAATGTCCCTCTTCATCCCTGTGCAGTCTTTCTAGTGGCTAATTGCTGGTGGTCTGCCTTTTTTAGATTGTGAGCCCTGTGGGACAGGGAGCCATTTAACTTGATTATTACTATTTGCCTGTAAACCGCTTTGTGATCTTCGTGTTGAAAAGCGGTATATAAGGATTGACTGATTGATTGACTGATTGATCTTACAGCTTGCAGTCCAAACAGAGTTTGAGATGTGATAACTTGCCACCTTTTTGACAACAGAGTGCATTTAGAGATAAGAACGTCCTGCTGCTTTTAGTGGGGCAATTGACTTCTTTTCCCACTTCATTCATTCATTCATTCATTCATACATACATACATACATACATACATACATACATACATACATACATACATACATACATACATGACCAGTTTTTCCAGGTTTGCCATGTATCCCCTGCAGGCTAAATTCGACAGACCAAAATCATTTTTGGAAAACGTATTGTGTTACTGATTAAAATCTTGGCTAAAGTGGGCTTTTATTGTGTACAAATGCACAATTAATATTGATCACTGTATTTGTTTAAGCAAGTGGACAGGTGCACCAGTGCATTAATAACAAGTATGATCTTTCAATTACATCGGCGCTGTTAGACCACTACTGTGGTTTCTGAAATGAGATTAATGGTCCCTTAGGAAGGCAGTGCAAGCTTAATGCGAATGGATCATTTCCTTCAATGAGCGCTCTCTTTTAATGTTGCACAGAACCTCATAAAATTGATTAACCAAAAAAATACAGAGAAAGCTCTGAAACCGGGAAAATGAAGCTTGTCACATTTTCACATTATTACACGTTCTTTTTTTTCTAGCAAACGGGGGAATCTTTGTAATCAGAAGGAGGGGAGGGAGCTAGAAGGAGTCAAAAAAATGTTGGTGTATCCCAGGTGGAATTTAGTGCATATTGAAGATTTTGTGAAATTTTCCATTAACCTTGCTGGTACAGAAATAGATCCCAAAACTGTTTTCACTCAGAGCATTATTTTACATAGGTGCTAATTTCTGAATTCATGTTTCAAATCCGCTACGTTTTCCTCTACAAAGGCAATGAAAGAGACAACATTTCTTTAATGAGGGCAGACTGGCTATAGATGTACAAGGATTTAACTTCCTTGCGATTTTCCTCATTCCTGTCTTTGAACCATAGCCACTTCACTTTCCATTGATTTACGTAGTATGTGAATCTACTTAATCTGGACCAGTGATAGCTCCACAAGAGACCACATTCAACACTGGCAAAGGGTACACCATTCTCTGAGGCACCTAATTTTTCATTTGCATACCACATCTCTTCTAGATTAAAGAGGCCTTCCACAGAAACCTTATCCAGGCCCCACCCTATGCTCAAATCCTAGAACTAGAAATCTTCTGGGACACAGAAAATAGGCATGTGCTTGCATGTTCAAGCACTGGGGAGTGTGATAATCTTCGCTGCATCAATGCACAGCCTTTATTACTTTTTTCTTCACTAAAATGTAAAGCAAACTTTTCCCAGCACAATAGTGTGCTTTTTCATACAATAAGATGCAGCAGCATCTAAAGTGGAAGGGCATGAGCTTTTTCTTTCCATAATTCTGCTTTAAAACATGAATTCAAAGCTAAAGGACTTACGACAAATACAGGAGTATAAGAATGCAACGTACTTTTCTATATTCAGTTACTAATCTTCAGCCAGGCAATCCTTTCTTTAGCCATAATTCGTATTATATGGTTTTGCCAAGTATTGAGGTAGCACTGCTGCCCGGACTCACTAATCTGTTCTCACTACAGATTCTGTTATCTGTGTACACTGAGGGTGATATAAATGGGCAGAAGGAGAAGCTGTCACTGTAAGACATATAGCCCAGTCGGCACAGAGAAGTGATCACCAATTTAGTACTAGATTGCTGCACTGACTGCTAAGCCTGAGGCAAAGGCACTGTGTCTCCAGAAGCATACAACAGAAGAAATTGTGGTACTGGGTCACAACAGCTTCTACCCTCAAATTGCTCTTATCCTCAAGCTTGAAGTAATTCAATATATGATGACAGAGCAGACATGATTATTTATGTACCTCACTTTAGACTTCTTCATCCATGCATGGTCAACAGCCTTCCTGATACATCTGTGGCTGAACGATACCATTTCAGACCACCAGAGGAGCAGGGCTGGCCTTAAGCCAATGTGACCAATATCATCACACTGGGGCCCGCACTTTGGGGGGCCCTGCACCAGTGCAGTGAGCAGATTGCCTGCTGCTGCAGATGGGATCTCTATGGGCTGTAGGCCAGTGGGGCGAGCAGAACACCTGCCCCTTGGGCCCTCCC
Organism: Lerista edwardsae; assembly: GCA_029204185.1. Taxonomy (NCBI): domain Eukaryota; kingdom Metazoa; phylum Chordata; class Lepidosauria; order Squamata; family Scincidae; genus Lerista; species Lerista edwardsae. The sequence goes on from JAJKFI010000005.1 coordinate 36,908,514, forward strand.
ACCTGTCCCTGAAATGGCTCAAAATGGGCCTCTTGGAAGCAGTTGGCGGTGATGTCATTATGTCACCACCAACTACTTCAAGGTGCCACATGCAGTACTACAAGTGTTTCTTGGTGTGTAGGGGCCCCACAGTGAGGGTGAGGGGCCCCATGGGAATGCCGTGAACTGGGCCCTGCCGCTCCTACAGCCGGCCTTGCAGAGGAGGAATAAATGTTTGACTGCTTCCCCATCGATATGCTTCCCTTCCTTGGCCTTATTCCTCCCTATCTCATGTGTCACATATAACCTGTAACATCCTTTGCCATCCAGTGTTCTTCTGCTCTCTCAAACAATGACACCTTTTCTCTCTTTCTGCCCTTTATGTCTGAAACTGCCTTTCAAGACACCTGTGCAATGCCTCCTATTATATCTTATTTCCTTCAAATCCCTTCTTAATATGCACTGGCTCTGTGAAGCTTGCGGCACAATGCCAGGCAGCCCAAGCCACAACAACACCAAAATGGCTGCCACTCTATCCCATGTGGGAAGAGAGGCAGCAGAGAGGCAGCTTTATATAATCATAGAGTAGGAAGGGACCTACAAGGTCAACCTGCCTGTAGCAGGAAAATCTTCAATGGGGCACCCTTTATCTTGAGGTAAAGGACAATTTGTTCCCTTACCCTGGCAGCTGCTATGGATCTACTTGGATCCGTACCAGCTAAATCGCTGGTACAGAACCAAGTAGTCCTATGTAGGGCTTTCAGGCCCAGGGGGAGGGAGCCACCATCCCCACCTCCTCCTGGGCCTGGTCTGGCTTCCACACCAATGCCTGCCTCCTGGCTACCATGAAGAACTTTACAGGACTTTTGAAACAGGCATTGTCAAAGACCCGAGACCAGCAATGCAGCCCTGGAGGACTGGGTCGTTCATCATCTCTACCTATTGTAATTAAGCTTTCAGTATGTGCAATTCAAACAATCCCTTATCCCTTTTCTGGCTCCAAATCACCTCCTTGGTTGCTTTACTGGTATCTATCTAGATTGTGGTGGGACGTGATGGACGCCAGGGGGACGTGGGGGCGCTGTGTGTTAAACCACTGAGCTGAGCTTGTTGACCCGTTACATGGCAGGTACTAAACTGACCAGCATTTTATAGGCACCTTTACGATACAGGCAGACAATGAATTAAAGTCGCTTCACCTACCAGAAGTTGTTGGCACCACTTCAGTTGTGTTTCTGAGACCAATAAATGAAAACTGGTAGAGCCTCCAGGATCGAGTATCTCCCACTTCCACTGAGCTGCGCTTCCACATGTAGATAATTTCTTCCTTTGGGTAACCATCTTGGAAACAACAAAGATCACAACGCCATCAGCATTTTCCATTATGTTGCTGTTTCCTCTGGCTGTATGACCTGGTCTGCATATGCAGTGGAAATGAGGTGGTAGAATCCTGTAGTGGTAAAGTGGACTGTAGCATTTCAGGCGGCAGCTGGGGAATACCATTTTGGAATCCTTCTCAATATAAAATTATCCCAAGAAAACTGGCACATTAGGGTGAAAGGCTGTAGCCCAGTATTTTTCTTAGGATTTGAATTCCCTTCTTGCAAGAAGCTGTTATTGTTTTAATTCAGGGAAACATTACAAAATATAATCTCCCCTCCACCAACAGCCTGAAATGGTACAATCCATTCTACTACCTCAGAATTCTATTTCCTCATCCTGCCATATCTGTAGATAAGGCCTGAGGCACTGAAATGAAATGCATTATAGTATCCATGTGAGAATAAACTGGGATAATCCTAGGTGTACCATGCTCTGCTTAGGAGAATATTGGGACACAAATGCAACCAATGATGAAAAAACACTAATTCTGGGTCATTGGGCTATTCTCTATTCTCATTGCACAGGTACCTCTTGGCACCGTCTCATTTTCCAAATTAGCTATAATTTAGCTGGCACTGTAGATACTTAGAGAGAATTTTAACAGATTCCTCCTGCAAACCAAGAGCCAAACAAAAGTACCTGCCAAAGCCATGTATATCCTCAAGAACAATAATGCGGTTAACCATATCATAGCCTGTTGCTATACACTGGAATAATAATATAATTATTAATGCATTCTATATGTTAAAAGGAATGCAGTCTGCTCTTAGGGTAAATTTTTAAAGCAAATTAGAGCAAACCTGGGTTTTTCTAGTGGCAATTCCTTCAGTTCCCATCCCAAGGAACATTTAATAAAGCCATTGTGTAACAGTGGGAACTATAAGAACATAACAAGAGCTCTGCTGGATAAGGCTGAAGGCCCATCTAGTCCAGCTTCCTGTATCTCACAGTGGCCCACCAGGTGCCTCTGGGGGCACACAGGACAAGAATATGCCTGCATCCTGTTGCCACTCCCTTGCACCTGGCATTCTGAAGTAGCCTACTACTAATGTAAGCAAGTTGCACCATCCATCGTGGCCTATAGCCCATGATGGACTTTTTCTCCAGAAATCTGTCCAATCCCCTTTGAAAGGCACCCGTAAACTCATGTTGGCTGGGTGCAGCACAACTTTTGATGAGTTTATTTTTAATTGCATAATCTTTATTTCTTTCCAGAAGAAGCCCATTGTTTTGAGATTACTACTTACAGCTTGAAAATGCCAGAGGACAAGAATGTTCATCCATTGGGAAGTTGTGTAGCTGTAGCTGACACTCAGCATCTATTGTCAATCTATGAAATAACAAAGATTATCATGATTTCCACTGGAAGCTGTAATATTCATCACTCAAGAAGCTCTAAATTTGCAGCTGTGAAAGGGCTAAATATGTGTTTCCAAAACAGTCGCAAAATCTTTCTGCTCTCACACATAACTTGCCTTGAACAGGACATGAGGGGAAATGGCAAGATACCCTCCGGTCCCTGTGTGTGCTTTCTTCCTAGCATTGGGGACAATGTTAAGAGCCTATACAAATATCTGAACCCATTTCTGGGATCTTTTCAATGAAATACTTAAAAAAATGCCATGGTTTTGCATGACCCAGCCCCCATGCCATGCCCCCATTCCCCCATAGACCTACAAAAGTGGGCCAAAGCAGGCCCACAGCTTATACCAAGAGCTCAACCTTGAGATTGTTCTGGTCCAACGTAGGTCCCTTACATCAGCCTTGGAGTATTACAAACATGTTGTATGGCAAATTCAAGCCTCCTCAGGTGGCGGCTAGGCTGGCGTGAGGATGTGCACCAACCTGCGGAGGCTGACTCCAGCCTCTGTGATGCCCCAGGATGAGATGAGGACCAGTATGGGGAGAATGTGGGGGGGAGGGAGGGCTGGTGGGTAGATTAGGCCCGTGAGGTGGGTGCGACCAACATCCAGCACTTAGGCTGTATCCTAACCCCCCATCCCAGGCAGCCCAGAATTACACCAGGCTACTCTGATCTGCCCCAGTGATGTTGCTAGCACAGATCCGAGTAGCCCCATCACACAGGCTGGTGCATTACTTGGGGTAAGGGGATATAAGTCCACCTTCAACTCTGTGTTGGTTACAGCGTAGACCAGCTGGCCTACTTGTTCCAGCACAGGATAGGATTGGGCTGTTGGTTGATTTGGGGCCCAATCCTATCCAACTTCCCCACACTGCAATGCACCCACAATGCAGCCCCAAGGTAAGGGAACAAATGTTCAACAGTGATTGCCTCCCTAATGGAGGATGCGGCGCATACCCTATTGGCAAAGCGAAATCAGTTCTGTAAAGTTGGATAGGATTGGGTCGTTACTTATCTTCTGAAGCCTTCCAGGTTGGTTTTTGACTTACTGTGGTTACATTGCACTTTGTAATGGGCATTTATATCGGGCATTTGCTTCGGCATGGGAAAGGCAGGGTATACATTCTCCAAATAAATAATTAAATAATTTTGGGATTGCATTCCTTACTCAAGTGGAACTGCTAGCAACCTGTGGATAATGCGGGAACCATCTGTATATAGCCCAGGCGTCTCAGTGCAACAACCTAGGCTGATATGACTATTGTGAACAGTTACAATGAGCCACAATTGCCAAGCCACAACTGGGAGCTGTAAACCCATTGTGTCCTATCCTGAAGCCAGTGCAGGCAGTTGCTGAAGAGCGTCCAAGCCATATGGCTTTGTGACTCCAAGTATGTCTGGGATTTGGCAACCTCAGTTTCCTGTGGAGGAGGAGCATGCTAGTGCAGAAGTGAAACACACGCTAAATATGTTTGCCTCAATTCTGCTGAAGAGACTCAGAAGGTTGGAAATCCCCGGTATGAAAGAAAGAAAAAAGACTTCAAAAAAGATCTGCATCTTGCCAAAAGACTAAATTACATGATTTTAATTCTCATGTAATTTTGCTTTAAATATTTAAGATTCCTTAAATATTAAGGAAACTTAAATTTTGCCCTAAGTATTAAATAATTAAGATTAAGGCTGATACCTATAGTAATTGTGTAAAATTACACAGGAAGGGGCTGTAACTAAATAAAGCAGCAGCATCTTTGTATGCAGAAGATCCTAGATCCAATCCACAGCATCTTTCCGTAGGTCAGAAAAAAAATCCCTGTCTGGAAACTTGGAAAGTTGGTGCCAGTCATAGTCATAATACTGAGTTAGATAGACCAGGGGTTTGACTCAGTATGGCAGTGTCCTATGTTCCTAAGATACCTGTTTCATTCACATTAGACACAGATTACATTTCAACTCTACAAAGGAGAGGTATAAGTACCGTAATGTGTATAGTACTCGGCCGTCATTCCAGATCCGAAGCATCCGATTGGGTGTTGTTATCCAGTGCGCATCAGCTTTTTTTGAGTTGCGGAAGAATGTGTCAGGTATCCAGATTTTCCCAACCATGTTGCTGTTCAACCTCAGCACTTTAATAGTGCTGTTGAATCTTAGCCGTCTGTCATACCAGGTTTGGGCAAAAAATATATCGATTGTATATTCCTGCAGTGTTAAGAAAATAATACATTAATCAAACTTATATAAGCTCTTAGGTAAGTCTCATTTTCCACATCTTTGCAATCTTGTCTGCCAACACTCTAATGGCCATCAGAAGGCTGAACAAGTCACATTAGCAACCTGTTCCACACGAGTACCAAGTGCCTAATGTTATTGGGTCTTTGCCTGTGTGTTATTCCTACAATGCTAACAGGATGCCATACGTAATGACATGATTGAACTAGCTCTTGGTACACCTTTTCTCTACGCCTTCATGTTTTGGTAAAACAGCTCTCAGCAGTGGCCTGTAAGTCAAAATATTTTTACTTAACTGTAGATCAAGTTGACTGGCTAGAATCTCCATAGTTCTTATTTAATCTACTCAACACCTGTTGTTAATTCAGAGATGTATCCTCAATGTATGTATGTATGTATATGAAATGTGTGATACAACAAGATGTATACAAAAAAGAATATTACTACTGGAAGATTTTCGTAGCAAAATGAAGAATTAAGAGTTTGGTGCTCACAATCTGGAGGTAGACATTTAGGCCCCCATCCTATCCCCAACCACAAACATAATGCAGGGATGCCCTGCATCCTATAGTGGTGTGTGAATAGACAGCCAGGGAGAGGCACCATAGATACTCAAGTATAAGTTGATCTCACAGATAAGTCGAGGACAGGTTTTGAGTCAAAATTCATGGAATTTTATATCTCAGATTAAGTTGGAGAGTAAAACATAGGGGGTGCCTGACTATAATTTTGTCTGATTTTACCCTCCCTTGTGTCTTCCACGCTGAGAAGGTCAGGAGTCAATCACTGCAGCTAGGGGAGAGTGAGGGAAATGGTGCTTGTGAAGAGGAGCATTAAACACTCCTACCAAATATTGATACAGGACAGACAGCATTGAACTGATGAAAAAAAAAAAAAACATTCAAACTGCCAGAAAAAATCCACAGGTTAGCAACTTCAGAAAGAGTTGGAAGGAGTTAATAGCATGCTAAGATCAGCTAACTGCAGAGCTCTGACATACAAACAATGAACTTTGCAAGCATAAAAGATAGTCCAAAGACACCCCTGAACTGCCCTGACCCCTCACTGACCCTGAGATAAGAGAGGAGGGTATTGACAGTAAGTAAAAATAAATAATAGACCTTTACTACTGCCTATTATAGAATGGATACAAAAAATCTTTTTTTAATGGTAATACATATGTTTTCAGCAATTAAATGGCATCAAACAATGGCATTACAATACAATTGGCATCATAAATATTACATACCATATTAATAGCATTTACTGGACCAATGCTATTGACGTACATATCAGTGTGAATCACTGTTGGTTGCACTGTAACAGAAACAAATCATCACATTTCACTGAAGAAAAACACCTTGAACAGAAATAAAATTTTCTAAATAAAACACCTTGAACAGAAATAAAACAGCATATAATGTATAGAAACCCTGTACAGGCATGCAACAAGTAAAAAAAAGAGAGATTTGTTTAATGTTCTCCTATCTTTTTAACAGGTGTCCCAGTATCTATGGTATCCGTGGATAACTGAAACCATAGATACCGAATCAGTGGATACCGGGGCATGCCTGTATTTCATTTTCTTTTGACAAGGTGTTTACAGCCCAATCCTATGCATGTCCATTCAGAAGTAAGTCTCACAGGAATTACTCCCAGGGAAGTGTGCATACAATAGGATTGCATTCCAATTTCAAGAGTTCACAACAACATCAGGAACACCTGATGGATTGCCAAGGATAGGCTAAAAATGATTCTGAGCTTGATTGATTATGAAATTTTGCTTACATATTTTTGTTCAGTAACCAAAAACAAAATCACAAATAGATGTGATAAAATGACACGAAGTGCTTCTGGGCAGAAGATTTAGCCGAGAGGGTTAATGCCTCCGTTTGCCCGAAGATAACAGCTGAAGATCCGAAGGTCGTGAGCTCGAGACTACCGGAAGTCTCTGTGAGCGGCAGACCTTGCAAACTGCGGCTGATCAAAAGCTGAGTTCCAGCTGCCTCGTGGGAGGAGGAGTGTGCTGGTCAGCTGCGTCTCTTGGGGAGCAGGGAAGACTTATCAGCCAGCAGAAGACGGACGGGTGGCTAAGAAAGAAGGCTAAATCCAGAAAGATCCATCTGTATGAGTGCTGTTCTTGAAAGATAGAACATTTCTGTAAATTGTAAAAACCTTCGGGTTTGTGAATAGAAGTCAGCCTATGTAAACCGCCTTGAGTTACAGTCATTAGAGAAATCTAGTGATCTTAAGAAAGGCGGTATATAAATACAAGTATTATTATTATTTTTTTAATATATACAGTTTGGACTATCCTCTTTTAATACCAGATTGAATTCGTAGAGTTCCCACAAGGTGTTAATAGGTATATACAACTACAGATGATTTCTATTTTCAATCCATGTGAACTTGGTTAACCCACAACGTTAATGGAACTGGTGCATTCCATGCTCTGTATGTCTGTGTGGCCACAGCCTAGCAGAAGGATGACCTCACTCTCTGGTAGGAAGATTACCTCAACCCAGTGAGAAGAGAAGCAGGCACTTGCAGTTCAATGACGCCATTAATAGGCCTATGCTGCCTAAACTGTGTAAGCAGATCTTATGGCAAGGCACTGTCTTCTCACTCTATGTAAAGCATCATGTACACGGATGACATCATCATAATGATAATTTTACAGAAACTATGATGCATTTTAATCATCACTATGACAAGGGAACTATTCTTTTTTAAAACCTTCAGTAAGCTTTCCCTAAAGATCGTCAATAAATGCTAATCCCTGATGGTTAAGTATATATTGTACTTTGTTTATGTCAATTTTTCTTTTCATTACACATGAAATAATTGGGGGCTCTTTCCCCCTTGCACCTGCTTTCTATGAAAAACGTAATAAAAAAAAAACTCACCTCCTATATCTGGCCTTAGCTTGTTGTCATATCCCTCCAGCAGGCCATTTAAAATAAGGGTAACATCACTCTCGTGGACTTTGGGAGTCAAAACCCAGGTTTTGTTGGTTGTGTAATCTTCATAGTCGTCATCACTTTTTTGGCTAGAACTGTTTGAAAAAGAAAAAGCAGAGAGCAATGGAGTCATAAAACGGCTGGTGAATGTGGCAATTACATTCAGAAACAGCTCCATTAGAGAGCATGATGACTAGATAGCCCCCTTTAAAATAATGATAGTTCTGTACAAAGCACTGAAATGGGTTTAGAGAAAGACATGACGGGAGGAAATATTATTTATTGACTGGTGTTTACAGCTCCACTTTAGTGAATTTTCAAGGTAGCTGAATAGACAAATATTCGCTCTTCTGTGTGATGAGTCAGTGCCTATTTTAAACATAGCTATTTATTTTGCTGGTTCAGATTAAACATTTCAGAGAAAGGCAGAGCATCACCTGCCAGGTCCCTGGGGCGGGCCCGGTCCTGGACTGGCAGGCTCAAGGGGTCCAAAGGGGTTCATACCCCACCGGGTGCGACCGTCGACAAGAAGAAGCAGGGAGCCCCAGGAAGGTCGAACCGGTTCAAGCGGGTAAAGTCAGCCTCAGCCCAGTCGCAGGAAAAGGGGCTTGCTTCACCCTTGATCCTTTACCCTGGGAGATCCAGGAGGCTGTTGCTCCACAACCTCCTGCTCTGCCTCCCCATACACGACTGCCCTCATGACCGGCTGCTGGCTGCTTTTATGGCTAGGTCCCGCCCCCGAGACTCCACCCCTTCCTCTCCTCCTGAGACAGGCCTAGCTGCCCAGAAGGGCACAGGGTTGCAGGAACAGTCTTGGCCCTACTCTCCGTCCCCCGGGTTTTGGCATGGCTCTCCCTGGCCGATCCTCCTCCTGCTTTCTCTGAGGGCCTTGCTAGGGCCTGGTGGGAGGTTGGAGGCTGCTGCCATTCCTCGTTCGTGGAGGCGGCCCTCAGATCCAGGTAAGGCCTGGGTCCAGGGGGACCCCGGACACCACCAATATGCTAGTGCGTTTGAACCAACAGGTGTTTAGAACAGCCGTTGCCAAAGTGAAATAAAAATACTACAAGGTTGAATGCCTCACACTCACAAGCAAGAACGTTCTGCAGCATTGTAGAAAATGAAACTGCTCAACCTTAACTTGTTGTGTAGTACTGTATTCAATCTATTGGAAGGTTCTAGCTCAAACATCATTAATTTATGTTGTACCTTTGGTTCATGGGGTACTTTTACTCACAACAGCTCTGAGCGATACGTCAACAATACAGTATCATTTTACGGACAGAGAACACAAGGTGTTGTGCCCCAAGCCTCCAGTGAGACAAGGACTGATTCACACATTCATGCCCGTGCCCATCCGTAATACATTATTAATACATTCTCACATGATCGCTTCACATCTGCATGCATTCACTATTTTCAAAGTATTGTGTTTTACGTGTTGCGGAGCAACTTGTGGCTTGACAAATACCTGACATACAGTGATCAAAATGTACAGGTGGGGCTGTAATATCAACAGATTTGGTATCCGCTGATTTCAGAACCCACTTAAAGACCTCTCAGACATGACTGAAGCTGAGCTCCAGTTGTGTCTGGGAGCCTGGAGAGACTGTGCCCACTGGTGCATTGCCTCTGCTTAAAGGTAATGTCTGATTTTCGATGAAGTTATCTTTAAACTGCTCAAGGCAGCATTCTGAGGCCTGTAGAGGCCATATACAGTTGTGCACAGCCTCTACAGGCCTCAGAACACCCTCCAGACACAACCAGGGCTCAGATCCAGTAGCGTTTCAAAGGTTTTATTTATTAATTAATTTATTTGAAAAATTTAAAGAGTTTTATAAAGATTTTATGAAGAATTTTAGGGCCCTAAATCCATGGATTTATCTGTGGATTTCAGCATCTGCAAAGATTCCAGGAACGGACTCCCCCCCCCCCAATGGATACCACGGGCCACCTGTATGTGTGAACTCAAGCTAAGTCAACTCATGTGCCCCAGTGTGATGCTCTTCAATGAATTCACATTGTTTTGGTTTGGGACCTCTTTAAAGCCTGCTTTCCATTATAACCTCTAACCAAATTATCTCAGTTCTGCCTTTAAGTTGGTGGAGTAATTGAGGAACCAAGCAATCATTAGAACTCCAATATTTTTGGTTTTTTGCCTAACCTCACATTCCTTACCAGTCAGGGCTAGCCCACCCATGCGGCAGGGTGAGGTGGCTGCTTTGAGCAGAAGGCTGGGGGGGGGGATGGCAAACGATTACAGCAGAGGTTCCCAACCTCCTGTCCCTTTAAGACAGGGTCAGACCCTTCCATGGACCAGTAGGTGACAGCGCCCATCACCAGTAGGAGACAGCCAGGTTCTCCCAGCAGCAATAAAACCCAGAAGTGCCATACTAACAATAGCTTTGGGTCCCCGATTAGGTCACTACCCTCCTAATAGCATCACCCCCCCCCCCAATGAAAAAACACATAGGCCTGCCCTTGCGGTCATGACTCCCAGGTTGGGAAACACTGTGTTAGTATTTTGTGAACCACCCTGACCTAACTGCAGGAAGACTGGGAGATAAATATTTAAAGCCATCAACCATTCATCTTTAAAAATTGCTTGGCAGTCAGCATAGCTGAGCCTGACCTTTGAGGCACCCCTTGATTGCTACTTTGTCATTTAGCTCTCACATTTCCCCAGCTAGCATTACTCAGGCCTTTGCAACCACACCACAGCATGTAATGAGCCTTTCTTGCTTTATTGACTATTAAAAAGAAGGCTTTTTTTTTTAAAGTGGCACTGTGCTACATAGCATATTGCTACGTACAGGCAAACAGGGCATGGATAATTAAACTGGTGAGGCAACCAGATTTATGAAGCTGTCTGCAATTTCAACAAACTAATTGCATTCCAAAGAGACAAATCTCACACAGACTCTGAAGGCTCCAGCCCACACATCAGGTAAGATGGCTCCTTTGAACACCACTGGACAGAATGTTATACTCGCATTCTGTAGGAAACATACAGAAAATCACTTTCCTTTGTCAGTTGCCTAAGTTTTCTCAGAAATTGTTTATTAACCTCCTGTCTTCAGAAACTACCCAGGGCAGTGTACAATCAAATGCCAAGCTTATCACAGAAGTAAAAGCTAAGATGCATGAGCACGACAATGAAATACCACTAATATTTTTGAGTGGACCCAACCACATGGAGAGACTTGACATCAATGCCACAAATTTACAGTGGTCTTTCCAGGTAATCTGTGTGCAGAAGGAAGGGGTTATTTTTGCCTATAAACCATTTTGTGAACTCTTGTTGGAAAGTGATACATAAATACTGTGGACTGATTGCTGATCCGAAAATAAGTCACTTTTTCCTTATTCACGTACAAGTCCTGGTTAATTGAAGGGAGGCAAGGCATGGGATTCAATTCTGGGTTCTTAATTTTGTGTTGGACTGTGGTTAATATGAATTTCTACATCACAAAGAAACAAAAATGAAAACCTGAATAATATTTCAGACATGCAACATATCTGAGCTGTTAGAAGACTTTCCTTGTGAAATTCTACCTCCGTTACAAGGAATGCTCCAGACAGAGCCTCCTCACAATAATAGAAAAAAAGAATAGAAATGGAGATCGGATTCTCAGAAAACAGCTCAGATTCTCCTGGTTTAAGCATTATGGTCCAAGGGCACAGCCAGTTTTTTAGTTGGTCCCACTGCAGTTTATGTTGACAGGTTGTCAATGAGGCACCAAGGTGGAACAATGAGCGGGAATAACCATCCTGTCTTCATTCTTGAAATAGTAGGCTGATTGGGCCCTGACTCTTTGCTGAAGCAATATTAGAAGCTCACACTTCAGCTTGCATTGTGTCAAACTAGTTTCCTTCCTGTAATACTCTGGAGATTGCGTACAGTCCCTCTGAATCCGCTTCACTGATTCCTTTTTTATTGTATTGTTTCCTTCTGATATCTGGATGTCTTCTCCTTTCAAACGACGGAAGGACAGGGGAGGGGTTCCCCTTGCATGACTTCTGACGGCTTCAGAAGACCCTCTGGAAGCGAGGGCAGCACAGCTCCCCTTGTCTCCAGGGGAGTCAGGTTGAGCCATGTCTGGCTCAATGTGGATCAAGGGGACCTGCACTGAGGGTGCAATCCTAACCTGGTTAGGCCAGTACGGTGAGGCCAGCAAAGTGCCACCAGAAAGTGCATTTGGGCCACTATCTGAGTCAGAGAGGCCAACACACAGACATGCGCCATCCTCCCTGACTCCAAGAGTGGCCCAAATGCACTTTATGGTGTCTCTTGTGCCAGCCAAACTTTGCTGGCCTCTCTGTGCCGGCCTAACTCCAGGATTAGGATTGTGCTCTGAGCCAGATCCGCGGATAGAAAATCCGCAGATAAGAAGGCTCAACCTGTATATTTTTCATACCCACAGCAAGCATTGTAACAGTCCTTCATTGGTCAACCCAAAACAATTTTTCTAACGTGCTAGATTTTTATATTAGGGAGGATATAAGATATCGGGTTCCTATGTTGTATCTGTCTCAGCTGGATACATGCAATCACAGGAGGGCATTTACATTGGCTCATCTCAAAATATTACCTTTAGCAGTAACTGAGGGCCATTATAAAAAAATTCCCTATAAAAATTCCCATTATAAAAAAAAATTCCCTATTCAGAATGGTTATGTCCCTGTAATCGAGCCGATGTAATTCACTTTGCACTGGTCTAAGACCGTAATAAATTCAATTCAATTCATGGGTCAACCAAAGATGTATGTCCCTATGGTTTGTTTTTTAAAAAGATGCATTTATAGGAAGTGTAATGCAATGCTTTAATTGTAAAATTAATGCTTTAATGCTTTCTTGTATTCTAGGCAAACCAAGTTAATGCTATGGGGGGGGGGACTTAATAACTGACTGAGGGAGCAATCCTAAACTGAGTTAGGCCTACATAAACTAAACCTGCAAAGTTTGGCCTGCACAAGGGCCACCATAAAATATGTTTGGACCACTGTCGGAGTCAGAGAGGGCAGCACACAGACATGCACCATCCTCCCTGACTCCGTGAGTGGTCCAAACATCCATCCATCCATCCATCCATCCATCCATCCATCCATCAATCAATCAATCAATCAATCAATCAATCAGGTACTTATATACCGCTTTTCAACATGAAGTTCACAAAGCGGTTTACAGGCAAATAGTAATAATAATAAAGTTAAATGGCTCCCTGTCCCAAAAGGGCTCACAATCTAAAAAAAGGCAGACCGCCAGCAACAGCCACTAGAAAGACTGTGCAGGGGTGAAGAGGGACAGTTACTCTCATACTTTACAAACATACTTTACAGTGGCCCTTGAGCTGGCCAAACTTTGCTGGCTTAGCTTATGCCGGCCTAACTCCAGTTCAGGATTGCACTCTGAGAGGAGACAAGGAGGTGAGAGGAGATTTACCATAAGGCCATGAATGAGACAACAAACTGAAGAAGATACTTATGGATTTCTTACGAATACTGTACATTCAGAAGGGAAAACAATTCTATTTCATAAACAGATGTATGTTACAGGAGATGAGAGCAATGGTTCAGCATTTAGAGATTCTATTATATTTTCATCTGCCAGTGCAGGGCATTATCTGTCTGAAAGTGTCGTTTATACCAGTAAGATGTTTGTGACTACAGCCCACTCATATCCTTAAGACTCTCTAAGCCCATGTTCTCACTAACAGGCTGTTTTGCCTTCATGATGTTTTTCAAGTTATAAAACAAATCTAGGAAAACCCGTGGTGGAGAGTTGATAACCAATAGGTCTTTGTTTTCTACTTCTGACAATGTCAAGGGACTTCATATGTAAGGGAAATAGTGATCACAAAGGCTTCAACATGTATAAGTAAAACCGCCCTTTTTGCGCAATCCTAGCCAACTTTCCAGCACCAGGGTAAGGGCAATGCAGTTCTGAGGTAAGGGAACAAACAATCTTTTACCTTGAAGAGGCCTCCGTGACTCCTGCTCCACTGCAGAATGAAGAATACATCCTACTGGCACAGCTTTGTCAGTGCTGGAAAGTTGGTTAGGATTGCGCCCTGAATCATATATTGGTCTGTGGATCAAATTCTACGGTTTGCCATTATGACCATTTTGAGATGTTTGAGCCCATGGATTTCAACTGGACAACACACCCATTCAATACTTGATGCACAACTGAAGTCTAACTGAGATTAGGGGTATGATCCTCTATTCCTGTGGAAAAGCATTGCCCCTAGACTTCTCCCTTCTGGGTGGGCCTCCAATCTCAGTTCATGGGTACTCTGGCAATTATTTGCAATGAGAGTCTGTGTGTGTGATTCACACATACTGATCCATCAGTTCCTCCTTACCCCAGATGCCTGGCCTCTGTTAATTCTGCCCAGGCTAATAATATTAATAAGCAAATAAATTATGGTGCTATCATAGAGGCAAACCACTACTACCACCCCCACTCCCAAAAACCTTCATCAAAAGGCTGCCAAGTCCTTTTAGAAGACAAGGTTTTGCATGAGTTTCAACATACGGTCTGTAGTAAATTGTATGTGCTTGTGTAATTGAGAGTTTACATCATTAAAGTTGCAGCTACAACTTGTACTCTTACTTAGGAGAGCAGAATGTGCATGGGTGGATACAGAGGGATTTTTTCTCTCCTCTTATTACAAGGTTCATCTGACACTAAAAGGGGGGATGAATGGCACGTTAAGTGGCTTTGTGCCGTCTGAGTAAGAAATAAACTTTCCAATTATGGGAGAGAAATGACTCAGTCTTTACTAGTTTACCATAATGTAATTATTTGAGCTTCTGCAGCTACTAGACTTACATAACTGAGAGTGCAATCCAAAGGTTGTGCTAGGCTGGCACAGGCCTTCTGTGCCGGCCCAGGACTGCAGCCTCAGTCTGTAAAGGAATAGCAACAAACCTAATCCAATTTTGAAACATTTTCTCTAGAGTCCCTTATCAATTACGTGTCCCCTTCACCTCTGCTGCCTCTGCATATTTAGCTAGCATCTATGCCCTCTCTATCCTTCTTTGCTTTGCAGATTGCGTGTGCTCCCTGTTGATTCCATTTCTTCTGCTCCTGCATTAATAGCACTTCAGTCTTGCAAAGGGAGGAATCACAAAGCACAGCTCAATTTGACATTCTTTACCTCCATTTATATTCCCTTCCATTTTTATTAACGTATGAATGCAAATATGAATTCCATAGGCTATTACTAGCCAGAAAGGAATGGACACTACCGCGCTAGTCCCATTGTTCTGCTCTTTTCACATTCCGTTTTCTCAGGTCTGATGTGAAAGCCTGTGAATGTAAAATGTGTTATCACAACGGCCACCTACTCTCATATTATAGAATCTTAACTGGGCTTTAAGAGCACCAAGAGAGGCGCTTTTCTCTTACCTGTGCCACTCACATAAATTCAGCAAGAGAGAGGGCCAGTCCTAGAGAGTGCAGGACTCTCTTTCTCTCTCTCCCACCTGCAGGACTCTCTCTCTCTCTCTCTCTCTCTCTCTCTCTC
>JAJKFI010000005.1:36923963-36938498 GCA_029204185.1 Lerista edwardsae
CACGCACGCACGCACGCACGCACGCACGCACGCATGCACACAATCTCAGTCTCTCATGGTGGTTCAGGTGCAGGCTGGCTGTCCACTCTGCGCCATTCTCCCTCATTCCGAGATTGGTCCAAATGCGCTTTACAGTGGCCGTTGTGCCGGCCAAAATTTGCTGGCCTAACTGGAAATTTGGTTAGGATTGCACCCTCAAAGATGTAAGAGTGATTAATCTGTTAAAATACTAACCTGTTGTAATTTATAATGGATGATTATTGCAGGGTAGCTACTGGCACATATGAAATGATACCAGTGACAGGCAGTGATTTATGTAAAGTTATGGGGGGGGGGAACACACAAGCAAACAGCTCACAAACTGCACTCAAACAGCACAATCCTACTCAATGTGTCTACTCAGACGTAAATCCCATTGCATTCAGTGGGGCTTATTCCCAAGAAAGCATGTATAGGATTGCAGCCTATGTTAGAGAGAATTTCATCATGTAACCAAGTAATATAAATTGCAAGAAGACGCTTCAGGGAATGTTGCTATGTGAATCAGTTTTTGCAGAACGTACTTGTGCAAGATAACCAAAACAACAGCACTTCAGGTCACAAAAGAACTGTAATGCAGAGCGCTCAACATACACAGTACAGGCATGCCCCAGTATCTGCTGGGGTTCCATTCTGGCCCACACTGTGGATACTGAAACCGTGAATACTGGGAACGCCTTTTTAAAGATTGGGGAACATCTGCAAGAAGATTAAAAAAAGAGATTTGTTTTTATGTTCCCCTTTTTAGTAGGCATCCCAGTATCCATGGTATCTGTGGATAACTGAAACCATGGATACTGGGGCACACCTGTGTTGCATTCCTTTGGTTTGAAGACCAACCTTTGCCACAAGGCTCCCAGGATGGCATCCATATTAAAATACAATAAGAAGGATGGTGAAAAGCAGCAGCCACATGGTCAGTAAGAAGCAAGCAAAATGCACATGAGGTGCACAGTGTGCTGAAAGCCCCTGGCAAATATGGGATGGGTGCAAAAGAGGCAACACGGCTGGCCCCTGGTGTGCTTGTCTGAAAAGGATGTTCCACCCACATGATGCCACAACGGAGAAAGCACCACTCGCCTAATTTGCAAAGGCACAGAGCCTCTGAGGAAGGCCTCTAATGAGGAACATAAGGCTGAGTCAAGCAAAAAACAGTCTGTTCCGTATCCAGGTCAAAGCCATTACGGGCTTTGAAGGCAACACTGCCAGTTTTTTAATTGTGCCTGGAAATGGACCAGCAATCAATGTCGCTGTTTAACCACTGGTGAGACACTTCCTCTGCAGGTGGTAACCTAACAATTGGATTTTATACTAACTGGTTTTCAAAGAATTGTCAAAGGCTGCCCCATGCGGGAAGCAATACAGTAGTCTATAGGTTACTAGCATATGGGTCCTTGTAGCCAGAATGCCTGTAAGAGAGGTCACAGACAGCTGTCATAGCTAATGATTGTCCCTGTGCACCACAGAAACCTTGGCCTTCTAGTGCACCTCCTAACCAGAAACCAGCTTCCTTTTTCTGAGCTATTCTCTCTGGGCAGCCTGCCTTGCACTCAGTGATTACTAGATCTTCATACTGGCAGAGTATGGTAAAAATATGAACGGTCACTTGCTCCGCACCTGCCAGCACTTCATCAGGTGAAAACAGAGAGTCAATCATCTTGCATCAACCAGCACTGCCAAACAGCAGAATCCTGAATAGGATGTTTAATCTCACAGCTCAGGCAATTGTACTTATTATAGAATAGCTGCCACTGAAACACATTCAACAACACTAGCTGGATAGCAGTTATGGGGGTGGGAGATGGAAAGGAATCAGTACATTAGCATGTTGTGTTTGGGCAAGACGAATGAATCAAATTAGCTCCAGGCAGGATTTGAAAGCAAGCAAAAGCTGATGCAAACACACTTATCACAGATATACTTTACAAAGGCATGCATGTTAATCGACGTAGAATATTATGACAGGTAGATTATCCCTCACCCAGATATCCAAAATCCAGCTTAGACATTTTTGTCCAAGACTTTTTTTTTTATCTTTCTGTAGTGTGAACTTTAGAAGGTCTGGTGCTCATTCCTGCGTACAGGCTGTAAATTATATTCTCTGCTCTGTGGTAAGTGCCACTGTTGAGAAATGTCAGGGACCAGCAGACACCAAATGGGCAACAGTGAAAAGAGCAAGAGGAAGCAGTTCTCATTAGATTTATGCAATTATTCCAAACCCAAAATCCAGACCCCTTCCTGTCCCAAGCAGTCTGGATAGGGGATGCTCAACTTGTACACGTGATCTTCATACATGGTTGTGCGATAAGGAAAAACTCTCTTTTCCTTTTATGTTATTTATTGTTTAGCAGAAATCTCTCTAGGCCAGCAATTGTCAACCATTTTCAGCTCACGGCACACCATCAGTTTTTTTGACAAGTGACAAGGCACAGTGCACTGCAGTTGGGGGAATACATTCCCAATGGCCCTCCCCCAGACTCCCGCAGTACACTTGTGGACCATTCACAGCACCCTGTGGCAGCACACTGCTTAAAAATGGCTGCTCTGGGCTCTTCCTTAGGCTTTGCCCTTTTCAAAAATGGTATCACTGCACTCATTTAAAACGGATGTCGGTATTTAAGATATTAGTACAGGGATTTGGGTTGGAATCCTATACAAATACTAACATGAGAGTAAACCATCATGGAGTAGACATGATAGGATTGTGCTATTAAGGACTAATGGCCCAATCATATTGGGCCCCACTGCACTGGAACACACATTCCCCTGACAGCACCTATAAAGCATGCTTCAGCAGTGCACAGAGTGCCAGCAGTGCCAACTGGCAAGTAGGCAGAGTGCTGCGCTTGTGCCAGCAGGAAGGATGGAGCCTTCCTGTGCACATTGGGGGATTGCTGGCCACCGACCAGAGCAGCTAAGCCAGAGGGAGGTGAGAGGGAATGAGGGAGAGAATGGGGATGGAGAGGGCCAAAACTGGGTGAGGAGGCTGCAGGAGGGATGGCACGTACCGGAACTTCTCCCCTCCAAGGGCAGCCCCCCCTTCTCTCATCAGCTAAAGAGCTGGCACAGGACTGCAGAGACAGATTCAGGAGCAGGATGCTTACAGAGAGGTAAGGGGATTTAAACACTCACCCGCGGAATACAGCATGCCCATTTTTGACTCAGCTGTGCCACCGGGGAGAGGAGGAGGATATAATTGGACTGTAGACTTCCTTCACAAGATCAGCCGCTTTGTTCACTGAAAAAACTATTTAGGTGGACTAAAAGCATCTAGTGGAGCAGAGTTCCACAGGATACTATACAAACAACCATAATGAAATGATAAAACCTACACGCCTCAAATCATTACTGAGTCCATGACATGGATTCCTGAGATGGAAAGCAGGAGCCCCAGCAGACCTCCTGAACATGACAAGTCTTTGAAGTGTTCAAAAACCTCATGTGATTAAGATGTCACAAGGGAACTGTGGGTCCAGCCCTAACTAAATGCAGCCCCGCAAGCCCCAATGAAGCTTTGCTGCATCCTGTGGACAGCTGGAGAACACGTTCCTCATTCATGGACTTCTGACTCAGTGAATTCATTGTGGTCTCCTACAGAAACTGAAGTCTGTTCCTACATCAGTTCTGAATTGTTTGCACTGCCACTTCACTCTGCTCATCCTCCCAATGTCGCTTCCATCTTCCTACATTAACGAACATGTGGAGGAGGCTGTGTATAAAATTATTTAATGACTTTTATGAAAGTAAATGAGAGACGTGTTTATTACGCTTTCATTAAGTGTGCAGCTACCCTAGCATATCTTACATTTTAAAGAGAGCACTGGCATGTGAACATCAAGCTTAGAGGCAAGAAAAATGTTCCTGTTCATAATCCAAGTGTTTACTCTCATTGAAATTATCCAATCAATTACAATATAATCAACTGAGAAAGAAAAACCATTTTGCTGCCGAATAGTTTTTCTTCCAAAGACAATCCTCAATTTTTTTTTTTGGGGGGGGGGAAATCATGTAAGAAATGTGCTTGTTGGGTTTTGTAAAAAAAAAAAAAAAGTTGCAAGATGTCTTCATATCCGCTTTCTGTTTTTAACAATCTGAACAAGAATGTTGCAACTGATAGAAACCGTTTAGAAGTGAGGACTTAACATGCCAATGGTTTTCAAGGAAATCTCCTTTCCTTGCACCTGAAAGTACTTCTGAATCTCCTTTGGGGTTTGGAGGTTCCTGGGGCATGGGGGGGGGGAGGCGTGGATGCATGCTTATGAAAAGGACACTTGAAGTGTGTGTGAACAGTTCTCTGGATTGAATATGCTGGACTGAGGCCATTTGTAAACACACCTTTTAAACTGACTGAACTCTGAAGTGTGACAGGTGAAAGTGTTGATGTAATTGGTTTATAAATCTGTAATTGGTTTATCCATTGATTTGATATCCAAAGTTTCAGTTATCCACAGATACCATGGATACTGGTATCTATGGATAATTAAAAAGACAGGGAAACATCAAACAAATCTTTTTTTTTTACCTTGTTGCAGCAAAACCACTATCTTTAAAAAGGTGCCCCCAGTATCCATGGTTTCAGGTATTCATGGGGCGGTGGGGGGGGGGTAGAACTCCAGGAGATACCAGGGCATGCCTGTACTGTACTTTGTAGATTTGTATTCTTCATTCTTCACTTTTTACTCTCAGTCACTATATACTACATAGTGACTTTACACTGTCACTAGTTGAATGTATGCATCAGGTGGAAGACAGGGGGCAGGAAGGGGGACATTGGAAGTACAAATTTTTTCACATAGATGTGAGTTGAAGGATGGAGTAAGAGCCAGTGGCATTCCTATATGGGGGGCAAAACACCTGTGTAATGCGGCCCCTCCTTCTCCCCTCCAGAGTCATTCGCAGCTTTGGAAGCTGGCTTGGAGGCTTTGCACTCTGAGCCCCAAACGGCTCTGGAGGCAAAGGAGAGGGGCGTTATACAGGAGCTCAGGCTCCTGCAAAACTTAGAGTTTTGCCCTCCCCATAGGAATGCCACTGACAAGAGCAATCAAGCATCATGTGTTTGTTGAAACATAGAGGCCTTTGTTTCTGGCAAGAAAGGATTACAGCTGAAGTCTTGCTGAACACAATGGGCTGAGTAAAACAAATACCACAGCTTTCAAACTCCTCTAGTTAAATGGAAGTGTGATAAAAAGATAAAGTGTGAAAGCCAAAGGCAGACAATATGAACAATCCAAAGAATATATGTTTTGGCTGTGAAATAGAAGGGGAAAGGGGAAGGAAAGGGGGAATAAATGGTCATTTTAAATAAATGAAAAATGCTCAGTTTTTCATACTAGGGGCCTACAGAAAAACGCTGCAGTTCCTACTCTGCTCTCTTTTCCATGTATAGAAGGAAGCATATGCAATGTGGCATAATCCTTTTGTGCTAGCCATAGGTTAGGGCTACCTAACATCTAAAAACTGAGAATAGTGGCTTCCATACTAGTTGTTGAATCTGGAATTGCAATCCTTTGTTCACTTCCTTTTTATAGAGAATCTAGAGAATGTTCTGTGTTTTCTGTAGTGCTCTTGCTTTTTTTTACAATTGCTGTGATGTCACCAAAGAACTTTCAGCCTTGACTTCTAAACAAAAACTGCAGAGACCTGAGAATGTAACAGATACATTTCAGTGAATGATAAATATGTCTCAAACTATTCTGTACATTAAAAAAGGACACAAAGGGAACAGGAAAACAGACACGTGTATAGTAGTTTCAGGTAAGTATCCTTCCATTTTGCTTTCACACATTGACAAATAAGGTCATTCTGAAGAAACAGCACTTTACAGGAGGACAGTGGCATTCCCTTTAATTCACCTACCAGCCACTTTTGTATTTAGCAAAGACAAGTTCATATTATGCTGAAAGACTGGGCAACTGGAAATGCAATTCAGTTGTTAATCCCCAATCTGCCAGAGAGTACAGACTTCTGCTTATATCTGAAGATATCCTGAAGCAGCTTAGCAAAAGCCTCACATGACCAGAACATACTATTTATATTTAATTGCAAAACTATAGGGTGCACACATGTGTATACTCAGCTACAAAAAATGAAATCTCATCTGTCTGCCTGCCTCTTAAAATATTTCCTGAAAGCTACCAACTACTGGGTCCCACCTCTCTCTCTCTCTCTCTCTCTCTCTCTCTCTCTCTCTCTCTCTCTCAAAAGAGAAAGGAATAAAGAGGAGATCTATATGTCTACTCCAAGATATCCTATGCCAGAAGCTTCACTATTTCAGGTATGCCTATTCATTCCCATGTCACACTACCAGCCAAGAGATCTTCTTGTTTCACCTCTGAAATCCAAAACCTAGTTACCTTAAGGTAACTTCTCCAGTATATACCCACCAATACAGCCCAGCGTTACACTGGCCTGCTCCAACCTGCGCTAGAAATTTCACCGGTGCAGGTCTGAGTAGCTCCATTGTGGTGTCTGTGACATTACTCTGGGTAAGGGGACACGTCCCCTTACTCCCAGTTGCAATGCTCCCACCCCCAACTCTGTGGGCGCAATCCTAAACTGAGTTAGGCCAGCATAAACCAAGCCACCAAAGTTTGGCCAGCACAAGGGCCACCGTACAGTATGTTTGGACCACTCTCGGAGTCAGAGAGGCCAGCACACAGACGTGAGCCATCCTCCTTGACTCTGAGAGTGGTCCAAACACGCTTTATGGTGGCCCTTATGCTGGCCAAATTTTGCTGGCTTAGCTTATGCTGGCCTAACTCCAGTTTAGGATTGTGCTCTGAATTGGATACAGTGCAGGCCAGATGACCTGCCTGTTCCAGCACAGGGGAGGATTGGGCTGTCTGCAGTGGTGGAATCTACCTGCGCTAACAACCGGAACGCAGGAAGTAGCTACTGGGATGCACGGTTGATTGGCAGTTCCTCCGCGTGTCCTCATTTCCCCTGTGGTCCGCTGCCTGCCTGCCTGCCTGCCTGCCTGGCTGGCTGGCTGGCTGGCTGGCTGGCTGGCTGGCTGAAACCTCTGGCTGCGGGTGTGCAGGGCGCAGGCACGGCCAGCCCCATTCGCGTATTGCAGGGGCGCGCGGCAGCGATGACTGCAGCGGGCGGAGCCAGCCCTACACGGAACAACTGGAACAGCATTCCGGAGCGTCCTGGCTACATGACATCACTGGCTGTCTGTAAATAATGTTGAACTAGAGCTAAGCTGAACTGGTAGGATATGTTTTTTCAAACAGTTTTGTGCCCCACAAAAGGCATCCACTGTGAATGTTGTGGTAGGGCTAGAAAGAACATGGAATTATTTGTGGGGAAGAACTACATCTCTAATGGCTTGGCAATTGGACCAACAATTCCTGCCTTCATATACTGCACTGCAAAGGAACTGCTTGTTGCAAAATGGAGCATCCAGCTAGATGCATATTTGAATATGCACTGAAATAGGCCTCTGAGCATGGATGTGGTTTGTCAGTTAATTGCACATTCCAATGCACATCTAGGCATAACCAGGGGACATCCACTGAAATTGATTGTTAGGAGAGTTAAAACAGATAAAAGGGAATACTTTTTTTTACCCAAAGGGTAATTAACCTATGGAACTCCTTGCCAGAGGAGGTGGTAATGGCATCAGGCTTAGATGCCTTTAAAAAGGGATTGGACAGATTTCTGGAGGAAAAGTCCATTGTGGGTTATAGGCCATGATGGGTTATGCAACCTCCTTACGTTAACAGTAGACTACCTCAGAATGCCAGGTGCAAGGAAGTGGCAACAGGATGCAAGCATCTTGTTGTCTCGTGTGCTCCCTGAGGCAGCTGGTGGGCCATTGTGAGATACAGGAAGCTGGACTAGATGGCCTTTGGCCTGAACCAGCAAGGCTCCTTCTGATTAGAGTTCAGTCCAATGAAGGCAATGCAATTCCATTTGCCCTCGCACATATCACCATATTCTGATTAGCTGTATGGTTCCATGACACTATCAAGGTCACACATGATCCTTTATTGGCTGGGACCACTCTCCTTTGTTATCTGATCCCAGCCAATCAAGTAAAGTTAAAATTGGTCCTGAAGCAGTAGAGTTGAGGGAGGGAACAGTGGCTGCAATGAGATGTGGAAAATATTGGAACAGGGGATTTCCCAGGAGCAGGGATTTTTAATACCTTTCCTATCACCTAAAAAAAAATAGAGGACAAAAATTAGGCACATTGCTCTAGTTCAGTGGTTCCCAATTCTTTTTAGCATTGGGACCCACCTAAAAAAAGTTTCACTTTACCAGCTGCTCAAGTCTCTGTGGCTATAATGGTGATTGGGCACAGTGCTATCCCCCCCCAAGTAGCAAGTTGTTTAACCCTTGATACAAAGAGCCTAATCTGCCTTGTCAGTTTAGCAGTTGTGGTCCTACCATTTTGAATGAGGGGGCAAATGCCCTGGGCACAGCACTGCTAGAGTGGGAAGAGGGAGGGACAAGGTGGTTCGCCTCTCAGAGAGGCAAGTGGTGTTTGGCCTGCCCATCTTCCCTTGCCTCCATACAGCTCTGAAATGGAGCCTTGTGTAGCGTTGGGGCATGATAGAGCGGCGCACGGGGCAGGGAACAGCAGAGGGAGCAGTGCTTCTCCTCCTCTGTCCCTGGACGGCCCATTGGCTGGGTCCGCAACTGCAGTTCAGCAAAAAATTGGGTCATGATCCACTGGTGGGCCACAGACCCACAGTTTGGGAACCCACTGCTCTAGTCTGAATCTGCATTGTATACTGGGTCATGTATTCTAGGCTCTACAAGAAGAGGATTTGTGTCTTGTTTGTATGTAAATGTAAATGTCCTGTTTGTACATGGATTTGAGTATGTAAATATAATGCATACTGCAATAAAATTGGAGGGGTAAGTTGTATTTTAATATTTTTGAACTTTGGTACAGGATAATTTGGAAAACTTTATTTTTCTAGAGTTAAATGTGGTGCTTTTGTTTTGTGAATTGTTCTCACTTGGCATCTCACATAGCTTTTGGATGCTATGGAATATATCAATACAAATAAAATAAAATATATCTCTGCAAAGATTGAGTAGCAAGACTCCGCAGAACTTAAGTTACTGCTAGAACTGAGTACAAGGAGAACTGGCACTGCAGAAACTAACAAACAGAAACATGACACTTTAATTCATCACCTTGAAAAAATGTATTCTTCAACAAAGAACATGAACTCCTTACAAGAAGCATCACTTTAAACTGAACCATTACAAGAAGCAGATTTCAAAATGACATTACTGTCACAAATCTATTTGGTAATAAGTATAGGGGTGCAATCCTAAACTGAGTTAGGCTGGCATAAACTAAACCAGCAAAGTTTGGCCAGCACAAGGGACACTGTAACGTATGTTTGGACCACTCTCGGAGTCAGAGAGGCCAACACACATACGTGAGCCATCCTCCCTGACTCTGACAGTAGTCTAAACACACTTTATGGTGGCCCTTGTGCTGGCCAAACTGTGCTGGCTTAGTTTATCCTGGCCTAACTCCAGTTTAGGATTGCGCTCTGGGTTTTCTGTTAATTGAACAGGTATGAAATTGACCCTTGCTGGAATAGGCAGACCAATTGGCTTGCCCCATATCCAGTATGGGGCTGGTACTGACTGTGGCACAACCTGGGGCAAGGGGGATTATTTCCCTGGGGCAAGGGGGAAGTACTCCTTACTTCGGATAACATGGCAGTGGCCCGAATAGAGCTACTCAGATGTGCACCGCTGAAATCGGCAGCATAAAACTAAGCAGCCTGGAGTGAGGCTGGGCTGCCTGGGATGCGGGTTAAGATCCAACTAAGTCTGCCCAGGGACCCATCTCCCCCCCCCCCCCCCCCCCCCCCCCCATCTTATAGAAGTTGTTCCCTCAGCTACTTCAACCAAGCTGGTAGCTCAGACTTCCTCTTCCTTTCTTTGTGTATGGAGAGAGCATGTGATCTCATCCATGCAAACATGTTCTACATCCTCACTTCCATTTTTTTACTCAGACCAGAGAATGAGAGTTCCTGTACCTTTCTCTTAGGCCAGGAGAAGGGGAGAGGAGAAATATTCTCACTCGGCATAGATTGTCTCACTCGACAATCCTTTTTATGGTTGTGCCACAGGCTGCCTCCGCATACATACAACCTGGTCAGGTGCTCTAGTTGAGAGGAGCACACACACACACACACACACACACACACACACACGCACACACACACACAGAGAGAGAGAGAGAGAGAGAGAGAGAGAGAGAGACTATAGTTGGCTTGAAATGTAATTGCTAACTACTGACAAATCAGTGCTTTACACATGGAAAGCTGGAGATCTAACTCCATAAAATGCAGAAAAATCACCCTAAATCAGGTATGGGGGGGGGAACCCGTGGTTGAACTATTCAGCACACAGTGAGCAAGCAACAAGGACCTCTCTACAAGAAGTGACCGAAGAAAGGATGGCAACTAGTATGGAATCTGCCATGGTATCGCACACACATGCAGCTCTGCCACATATACACCCGGTACATGGAGAACATTTTCCATAGGCCTCTGCATATACATACATGTACAAGAATGTTGTGTCTATGTGATCTATCCATCTCTTTGTCGCAGTGGGCAGACCCCATGAGCAGGGTCTACCTGCTTATAAATGTATTTATTTATTTAAGAAATTTCTACCCTGCCTTTCCTCTGCCAAGGCAGATGGCCTAAATGTAGGCCTTTGTTTCTATTCTATATGCATGACACTTGCATATAGGCCTCATCATATACAGAACATACATTCCAGGGCTATATGAGATCTAGCAGTCTTATTGCTGAAATTTATTGTACTGATTGAACAATACATTGCTGTAATTTCATTGCTGTATTTTAGTACTGATTGACGTCATAAGTATATTCATACACCATTGCCTTATCCGGAGTCAGGCCATTGGTCCACCCAGTCCTGTACTGGCAACTGGCAACTCCAGGTGCAGGTAGGGAAAGATCTCCATCTCGCTCTCTTAGATCCTTGTGACCTGATATGTGGACCACATTGTGACCACATCTGGGACCATGTGCCCCACCCCTTAGCCGCAGCCTATTTGCAAAATTGTAATGCAGCACATAGAGCAGTGGTTCCCAACTGTTATGCAAAGTTAAGGGCATGTGCATGCCCTTAAGTGCATGTGAGGGATGGCGACTCAACAGCAACTGCAGCGATGGCACTTTTGGGTTTGCACTGCTGCTACCTAAAAGGGGGATTCAAGACTTATCTAGCGGCAAAAACCCACGCCATTTTGCACCATCTCCAGTCACCACAATTGCCAATTAAGTCCAAAAAAATCCCTTTTTCCTTAGGAGGTGGTTCAAATCCAAAATAGCCATTGTTGCCATCTTGCAATCTCCGCCGGTCGCCATTCCCCTTAAGGGGGAAGACGTTTCCTGTTGACCTGGAGCCGTGTTATTCAAACTGTCAGTCGGGACCCACTTGGTGGGTCAAGACCTGATGTCAGGTAGGCCACAGAAATCTGGGAGCAGCCATTTTGGAAACTGCAGACCTAACTCCTGTTATATTCCTTTTGTGAGTGTTAACAGTTTGAATTTTCAAGTGTGGGTTTTTTTAAATTGTTTTTAGTTCAATGCTTTTACATCAAATTTTGTCCTAATCTTGCTGTCTGTCAGGGATGTTTCACAAGAATGCCAATTTATATTTCAGGAGTGTCATTTTATTATGTTACAATGACAGCACTTCCTGCTTGATGGTGTCGCTTCCTGCTATAACATCACCTCCAGGTTAATAACATCTCTTCCAGTGGGTCCTGACATGAATGCCATTCAAAAAAGTGGGTCCCGGACTAAAAGAGTTTGAATACCCTGACCTAGAGCAATGGTTGGCTTCTTCACAGAGTTGCCATCATTCCTTTCTTCCAATCCAGGGGGGTGGAAGGAGAAGAGGGAGCAGTGGAAGCAAGCAGGTGGATGCAGATGGGTGCCCCCCCCCCACCAATCTGGTGCCTAAGGCAATTATTTCAACTGGCCTCATGGATAGGCCATTCCTGGGGAGGGCAGAGTTCAGTCTTGGACTTCTTGCCAAGCTTCTGAGACATTCAGAAGCAACAATAGAGGTTCTCACTGTTCCCAAGCATCTCTAACCCCCTCTCTTCTAAGACGTCTGAACATGCGAAAGGATGAGGCAACTGATAAACAAAAATAATTGTTGGCTGCTGAGGTTAGAAAAGCTTGTGGACTCCAGACATGGGACCAAATGGAATGGAAGCACATTTCACATCACAATGATAACGGGTAACATGGCGAAACTGCTCCGTTAGTTTATTCCGACAAACTTGCAAAATGGACCACAACTTCATTTTCCCCCAGCGTGTGCCTCCCTCAAGTCCCTTCTAGCTGTATATACAGTTTGCAAAGAGCAGGGTATGGGGAGGCAGTGTTGAGCCTTGTCAATGTCATTGTGCATGAAAGTGAAATTGACAAGGCTGTATCCCAGCAGCCCACAGCATGTAGCACCCCTGACAGAGCATGTGCTGCATGCAATGAGGGTAGGACTAGCCACAGAGTAGCAGTGATGGCAGATTGCAACAGTGCATCTTCCCTTAGGATTACACCAAAAATGTAATTAAAAAAGGAATATTGGAAAAATATTAAGAATATTAAGAAGCATTACTTTAGTGGGGAGGACACAAATTATATCTTCCACCATGCCCTGCAAACAATTGAGTGTTGATTATATTACTTTCATGAATGTGCATATCCTACAAACATTGCCTTATCTTTAGGAGGCCTCCACGAATATTACTCCACTGATGGATGCAGCACATGCCCCATTGGTACAGCTATGTCAGCACTGGAAAGTTGGTTAGGATTGTGCCCTAAGACTATGGCCATATCTATGAGCGGTACAAGGCTTGGCTACAACTACTAACCTTTGATTATAATGTCATCAGTGACTTTCTTCTCTTGACATTCCAGAACAGAACTTCATTAGGGCACATGATGTGTGCTCGTGTGTGTAGGAAGTGTACAGAACTCCACTAGCCATTGCAGGAACCTTTTTGGTTCATCGATAGTGGAGTGACTGGCACAATCATATCATCTTGGCAGCACCACATCCAGACCTTGCACCAGCCAGCACAGGTACATTCACACTGGGTGGTATATAATAGAGGTGTGGGGAAGGTGGTGGGAGGATGTTTTGGGGATAGGGACATTTCTGAGTGCAGGAAGGGCAGGATAGGGGAGGATCTGGTCTGGGAGAGGTGGGCCTGTGCCATAGCCTAACCTTCCTCCCAGTGGGCCAGCCAGACTTGCACCAGCTTTATAGCTGGCACTGATCCAAGAAGCCCATAGGGATGGTTGGAGCTCTGCACGGGGTAAGGGGAAAAGATCCCCACCCTGAGGAGACTTCCAGTCAACTCCTAAGCTGCACTGGATGTAGCACAGGCCATGCAGCCTGGCTGTACCAGCACAGTTTAGGATTGGGCTACCAGTCTCTTACATTGAAATGAATGGGTCTTTAAGGTGCTTAGTTTGTGGACAACAAAAAGCAAACCTTGAATTAAATGGCAGTTCAGAAAATTAAAGTTCTACACCGATCCCTTTTTGTTTTGGTTTTTAAAAGAACAGTTAGCATGCTATATTTTAATTTTTTAAAAAACACTAATTTGTTGAAATGCTCTAAAGTGTGAGGATGACGCTATTGCCTTCTCATTTCCCAAAACAGGTCAATAAGGTGATAACAGGAGGTGGAGGGGAATATTTTTCAAATTCAATCGCAATACTGTATGTAACTTTTTAATTAACTATGTTCAGATGTTCATTCCGATGTGCATAAAGATGCAACTGGGAACAAGTAATGGCAGTTTCTAAAACACGGGAAACCTCAGCAAGTTTTCTTCTATGCTAAATAGATGGCAGTTGCAACTTGAGGCCTAATATAGGATATAGCCTGTTTCTGAAAGTTAATAATCAAGACCGATGGAAGAGGTTTGAAATAGCTACAGACACAAACCAGCACACATCATGTTCATGTACACATTGTTTCTTTTGAATTGAGCACAAAACCCTTGCTTTCCAACACGAAAGAGGAATACATATTTATGCCATAATGCTAGCAGCAAGAAAGAAATGCAATATACATCCATCCAAAGGCTAGCCCATACGTCTGCTGGAAGTGCTAGTACCTGTGCATTCTGCTGGGGAATGTAGCAAGAAACATTTTACTCCTTTGGAAACTGAACAGAGCTTAAACAGCCCTTGCTTTTAGAAAGACATAAACCTTCCCTTCCCCCTCCATTCCTTTCTTAGCTTTATTACTCAAGCAATACAGTATTCCCCGTTAGGCTGCAGAAGCTCCCATCCTTATAAATAAGGAAGTACAAATTAGAATTGCACAGCATTCGATATACTTCTGACCTATTCCATTACAAATGATGATGATAATGATGATGATGATGATGATGATGATGATAATAATAATAATAATAATAATAATAATAATAATAATAATAATAAT
>JAJKFI010000005.1:36960468-36998305 GCA_029204185.1 Lerista edwardsae
CACACACACACACACACACACACACACACACACACACACTTCTGATTTTGGGGAAAAACAGATGTGACATTTTTATGCCTTTATAAGGCATTCTGATAGCTAACGAAGCCCTGTGCTTCCACAGGCCTCAGAATGCCTTATAAATACATTTTAAAAAAGGAATAAAGGCATAAAAGGCCTTCTAAAGGCAAGGGAAATGGGAAGTAACTTATTTCTTGTTTGTTTTTTCTTTAATCTCAGAAGGCATTCTGAGGGTCAGGGAGGCTGCATGAGGCCCTCTGAACATCCTTCAGGTGTGACTGGAGAACAGTTCCCGTTGTGCTTGGAGGGTTCAAGGTAGGCCTGTTTGGGGGTCCACACAGGCTGGGGGATCCACATTGAGGCAGATCGGCAGGATGCCGGAGGGAGGAGCCTGGTCGAACATGGAGGAGGAGGGAGGAGCCTGGTCGAACATGGTTCCCTTGGGGAATGGAGCAGTCAGTCTTTCGCCTTATCTCTGGACCCCCCAGCCGGGGGCAACCAGCCTGGGGTCATAGGAGAATGACCTCAGGGCAAGGGCAGTTGCCAGAATGCTCCGGGAAGTGGCCAATTCCTGGAGTGAACTGGAGCCCGACAGCAGAAGGGCGAATAGGATCCTGTGTCTACAACGGACGCAGGCAAGTGTTTGACGGCTTCGAGGATAAGATCTGGAACGGAGTCTGAAGGTTTTCAGCTGGACTTGTAAGTCAAACCTCTGTAATCTCTTAAGCAGAGAAAGGATGGGCTGGAGGAGGACAAGAATTTGCTAATTAAGACATATAATTAATGGACTGAGTGAACGGATCTGCTCACGGCGACAAAAGATGGCCACCAGGGCAGATAAAGAAAATGAAAGTAATTTTTTTAAAACCCACAGCTGGAGAGCAAAAAGCGTTCAAAAGTGCCTTGCAAGATAAAATTATGGAATCTGTTATGAAATTATCTGGACTTATACTTTCTTGCTCTTTTTAAAACAAAAGGAAGAAACTGTATGTGATTTGATTCCCCTAAAAAGAATAAAAGAAGGAAAGAAGGAAAAAAAATACATGGAGATTAAAGTTATAACATGACGTTTTGGTCCTTTACTGTTAATGAAATTTTTTATAAGAATGCAAGATAAGCAAGCAGGAGAGATAACCGAACCAGCGGAAGATTTAAGCTGTCAGCTGGATTTATGGAAGAGAACAGAAATTATACGCTGAGGATTGGAACTGACAGACTTTGTGCTGTTTTTACCACCGGTGGGTGAGAGTGGGGAACTTATTAATTGCCTAGCGATGATATTATTTGGTTTAGTTGGTGAGAGACTAACTTTTAAATAATTGTCATGAGGCACTAAGATGGCGTCTATCTAAAGAGAAGACAAAGCAATTGGGCGTTCCCTCTCTCG
Source organism: Lerista edwardsae (assembly GCA_029204185.1). Taxonomy (NCBI): domain Eukaryota; kingdom Metazoa; phylum Chordata; class Lepidosauria; order Squamata; family Scincidae; genus Lerista; species Lerista edwardsae. The sequence continues at coordinate 36,961,877 of JAJKFI010000005.1, forward strand.
GACTTAATGGCGTAGGACTTAATGGCGTAAGAAGAAGTTTGCTGACAGACAGAGGAAGATGAATGGTGTGCTTATCTTGAAAACACTGTTTTCGCTTTGAAGAACTTAAGATTTACGACAAACCAATTAGAACTCTGACCCTTGAAATTATAAATAATTTGGAAACTGGATAATTGTTTGGAGAAAGAAGATTTTAGTAAATTTTAAATTGGGCTTTATTGTATATTGCAAGAAAGTATGATGGGAGATTTGGGGTGCAGATTGGCAGATGGAATGCATGTTAGGGCTAAATAGTGTTTTTAGTTTAAAGCTAATCTATTGCTTATTAACCATGTTTGTTTAGAAATATGTGTACACCCTATAGAAAGAGAATATGAACTGCAACAGAGATAAGACCAATGTTGGTGTTGGAATATGAAATTAAGAATATATAAACAGGATAGTTAGAATGGTCTGGGTGAGGGGGGATGTCTTAATTACAGATATATAAAGTTGATTTATAACAAGCGATATGGGACTGCCCTTAGCTCAGGCTAGCTGTTGATGATAGATAGAAGAAATTCAGAATGACTTTGTGCTGTGGGGGATGTCTTTATACCAGATATAAAGTTAAGAGTTGTAAAAAGCGATATTTAAAGACTACCTTAGTTTAAGCCAATCTGGATGTTTAGATTAAAATGAATTTATAAGATATTAGAATTTAAGGAGAAGGTTATTTGTATATAAGGTTGCAGTTTAGAATTTACAGGGATGTTACACTGAATATTTAAGCAAAAGATAGTAGTAGTTCCTCCCTGGCTTATATTTCTTATTATTTTAATAGCAAAAGTAGTCTTTTTTTTTATTTGCTTCTGTTTTACTATTGGGAGAGAAGATATTATGAGAAGACGTAGTTAAAATAAGAGAGAAGAAAGGGACCAATGAGGATCAGAAATAGCTAAGATATGATTTGATTATTTTTTACTGAAAGTCTTTGGCCCTAAATAAAGATTGGACTACATTGATAATGAAAGATTAAGAATACTAATATAGATTATAGATTATATACTTGTTTTGAATAGTAGCTGAGGCTTGGCTTGTAATAGCTTATTATTAATAATGCTTCAAGAAATTCATTGCAGTTAAAATAGATTTTACTTTGGCAATGTAATCTCTCCACAACCTTCTGTGTATACCTTGTGTCATCCCCCTTTTCCTTTTCGTAAAAATGTTTCCCCTCACCCATTACTGTATAGAAGAAAAATAAAATTATTATTGGAAAAAAAAGAGACAGATCGGCAGGATGAAGATCCACGGATGATCAGGTACCACCTGTCCCTCCCCCCCAAAAAAAAATGTGGAGAAAAACAACCACTTAATGCAGGCAGCTCTGCCCACTATTCCACTTAACTGCTGACGCCTCAAAGCATCCAGAGCTCATTACAGTAAAGTGCAACATTTAAACATTAATAGCGAATACCCTACTTGCAAAAAAAAATAATTCTCAAATAGACTGTTTGAACAACAGACAGAAAACATATTGCCCAAATAAACAAGTTTACATTATCTGCAAAATGGTCTAAATAAGATATGCCTCATAAGATTGGAACCTCTGCAGAGAAGGCTGTGCTCCAAATCATGGCGCCACCAAGGAGCCTCACCAAGTTACGCAGCAGAGATGCCTGGATCATGTTCATGCCCCTCCCCCACCTGCAGGGTCCTGGCCAGAGAGCAGAGATGGCACTTACAAGCACTTGGAGGCCCATGCTCAGCACTGGCTTGCACACCTTGTCTCACTGCACTTTGTGCCATCCATCCTGAGCAGACAATGGCCCAGCCAGTCTCAGCTGAATCGTCTGTACCTGTTGCCTCCTTCTCACCCTGCACAGAGCTGACAAGAAGCCTTGTGAAGTTAGGCGGTGGACAGGTCCGTACCTCGCCCATGCAGCACCTCCCCCCGTGCCTGCAGGATTCTGGCCAGGAGGTTTGGCAGCCATGAACTTAGTTGGGTGGATGGATAGGCAGTGTGGCTAGACCAGATGCTGCAGCAGGAGTGCTGTGTACACCAGAAGGCTTTTCACACAAACGTGTGCGTGTGTGTGCGCGTGCACACACACACACACACACACACACACACACACACACACTCTTTCTATTTAAAAAACAGGGACAGTACTTTGCACATGACTTGGGCCCAACCCTATTCTATACACAGAAGTAAGTTTCATTGTGGCTTACTCTCAGACAAGTGTGCATAGGACACATGGTTGAGCTGCATAATGGAGAGAAGGGGTAGAATTCAGCCACTGCCACCCCAGGTCAACAGGACTTTTCTGCCACAGCTATCTTGCTGTTTGGGTGCAGATGCCAAAGGTCGATTTGGGGCATGCAGAAGCCCCAAACCTCTTGTCCCAAGCAATCTGCACATGGTCAGGAGCACTCTTGTTACGAAGAGCCTTAGTGGATCATACCCCGAAGCCATGCTGTGTGTTCTGTATCTAGGCTGAAGACAAAAAAAGTTAAAAGTACAACTCATTCATTCATCTAAGTTCCATCTCCAATAATTTATTTATTTATTTTCTGGCCCTCAACACACACACCATGTAAGATAGGTGATGTGGCCCTTGGCCCTGTGTTTGGAGACCCCTGCTTTAGACAATGTTTTCTTTTTAAAATTTGTACACGTTTTGCTGCTTAAGCATTGTTTTCGGTGATTTTCTATGTCTCATTACTCAGAAAACAGAACTGTCTCTTCCTCCCCTGCCCCCTCCCCAACCTTCGTTTTGTCTCTGGAACGAAGAAGTTCTTCAGTAAACTGTGTACTAAATGGAGAACCATGACATAATTAAACGAACGTGAAAAATATTACAGTCAGTCTGCATAAACTTGTTTCTGTCTCACATGCTTATGGGGGTGCACAGGTAAAAACACTAGCTTAAATACTGCAGGCAATTCCACCTGCCATTCACCTATGTCCCAAAGCGAGCCTAAAACAGGAGAATGAAGCTGCTGTTCCCTCTTTCCCTATGTTTCACTTATACTGTGCATTTACATCTTAAAGAGACAGTACATATTTGTTGGCTATATGCAATTTTGGCTTTATGTGCTGACCTCAGGAAAAAAACCCTTGCATAAGATGTAAGCTGACTAAACTAGTGAATCAACTGTTCTTTAAAAAAAAGAGGGTGTGTATGGCTTTTTTAAAAATTCAGGGCTAATTTTAAAATATCAGGGGGAAAGGACATGATTGAAAAGTGAATTGTGATGCCTCTGGGAACTGAATACTTCTGTAGTCTTTTGATAACACAAGTGTTTATTGCCCAGTGGCCTATTTTTCTATAGTGCTGTTTGAAGAAAGGCTGGCATACTTGGGAGAAATTGTTCTTTCATCAACACACACACACACACACACACACACACACACACACACACACACAGAGAGAGAGAGAGAGAGAGAGAGAGAGAGAGAGAGAGAGAGAGTTCTTACAACATTTTCTTTTTGTTCAGAGTCCTTCATCTTCAAAATAAGAATCCCTTCTTCCTTTTACAGAACTAAAAGCAAGCCACAAAGAACAGTCTTGATGAAAATCTTGTTAAACACCTATATTTAAAAATCAGTGATCAAATTTAATGACTACTCAAACCCATCAATTGACTAAGGTTTTGATATTTACTGAAAATAGTCATTGCTTGCCAGGCACTTTATCAAAGCTCATTATTCTGGCCTCTTTTTACCCCACTTTTACAGAAGAGTATGGGCTGCTTCAGATGCAATAGATCAATCCCATACCTGCAATTGGATGAGCTTAAGGGCGCAATCCTATGCAGCACTGGAATGGTTAGGCCGACTTGGCAGCACCATATCCAGTGCTGCATAGGAGAGGCTGGAGCCCTCCCCCCCCCCCAGCAAGAGAGCATTTGCTCCCTTATGTGCTAAAGAGCGGGCGCAGATCCAAAGAGACCGCGTGGCCTGAATTGGGGCCTCGTGGCCGGGCTTAGAAAGTGGCCATATGGCCACCTCTGAAGCCCGCCCATGTCCCGCCCCCCGCCTCCCTCCTTCCCACCAATCCCCATCCCGATATGGGACAGAGCCTCCCTTGCACCAACCAGCTTCAGTCGGCACAAGGGAGGCTCTCCATCGGCGCTCTGAAGCCAACACTACGAGTAATGTCGGTTTCAGAGCTGGAGTGCCGATGTGGGGGTGCTACTCAGTGCCTGCATGCCAGTGTTCCGCCCCTTGCGTTGATGCTATGACATCTAGAGATGTAAAATTTCCTGAAATTTTGAAGCTTGGAAAAAAACAGTTTTTTTCCGTTTTTTCGGAAAAAATGGAAGTTTTTGGAAAAATTAAAATGCTACATTAGCATTTTTTTCCTTTTCCAGATTGAAAGTCATTCTGTTTTTTTAGGAACATAAAATATGACTATGGACAATTTGACGGCATAAAATTATCACAACTAGCATATTAAAAATATAGTATACCCAAACAATTATTACAAACAGAATTTACTTTTTGTTATATTTATTTGTAATTGTAACAAATGGAGCAACAATCTCCTGAACTGTTTTCTACTTTATGTGGAACAGACAAAAAAAAAACCTTCACAAAACAATTTTTAAAAATCCAGAAGTAACAATTATTCATATTTCTTCTCCACGGTATTAAATAAAAATAAAAGAACCCCATTCTCATAAAAAGAATTGAAGGGGGGAGTGTATAGAAGGGAGTGGGACTAAGTTTCAATGAATGGACATGAAAATTAATCAAAATCATTTTCTGAGCTGTAATTATCAATATCAGTTTCAATCTCTGCTTCTGCAGCTACTCTGTTGTGTCTGTCATCACAGTTATTATGGACTTATAAAAACTGAAGATTTGCCCGGATTGAAACAAGCTTCTCTGCCCTTTCAGATGTCAGTTTATTTCTTGATTTAGAGCGCAATCCTAAACTGGAGTTAGGCGACATAAACTAAGCCAGCAAAGTTTGGCCAGCACAAGGGCCACCATAAAGCGTGTTTAGACTACTCTTGGAGTCAGGGAGGATGGCTCACATCCAGTGGTGTCATTCAAATGATTTAGGAACAGGAACTCACTTTTGATTGGCACTTGTCGGGAACCCGGAACCAGCCATGGAGCCCGTTAGGATCCAGAACGCCCGTTCTGGTCCGTTCCCCCTGAATGACATCACTGCTCACATCTGTATGCTGGCCTCTCTGACTCTGAGAGTGGTCCAAACATACTTTACGGTGTCCCTTGTGCTGGCTAAACTTTACTGGCTTAGCTTATGCTGGCCTAACTCAGTTTGCACCCTTCGTGTGTTTCCAAACATAGACCAGATTCTTTCACATGCTGCAGAGGATGGAGGAGTCTGAAGAAGGCGAGAAGCAAGAGGAGTCTGATATAAAATTTCTGGAAATTTTGAAGCTTGGAAAAAAAACCCAGTTTTTGCATTGGAGGGTTCAGTTTATAACCTAGGACTTGCTTGTGCTCAGTGCACAGAAATTAGAATAATCTGATACCATACATATTTTTAGAAATTATTTGGAAAATATTTGAACACCTTGTCTTAAAATATTTTATTCATCATGTTAAAATTAAATATTCCATAATCAATTTTTTCTTTTTTTTTCTTTTTTCAATTTTTCAGAAAAAAAACAAAAATGCTTCATGAAAAAAATGGGAAAAAACTGTGTTCTGTCTGAATTTTTCCGGGGGGTTTCCAAGCCTTCACTTCTCTAGTGTTAACGCAAGGAGAGAGGTAGGATTGTGCTGTAAATCTCAAGGTTGTGTGCAGTTTTTGCCAGTAAGGTTATCAGATACAAGCTGGGACAGTGCCTATACCTTTAACCACTGTATAGATCAGTGGTATTCAAACTTTTTAGACCGGGACCCACTTTAATTGTGCTAATGACCCACCGGAAGTGATGTCATTAACCTGGAAGTGATGTTGTGACAGAAAGTGACATCATCAAGCAGGACATGCTGTCATTGTAACATAATAAAATGACACTCCTGGAATGCAAACGGGCATTCTTGGACTGCAGCAATTGCACAAGCAGGAAACAACCCTGACAGAAAGCAAAATTAGGACAAAATATGTAAAAGCACTGAACAACAACAACAAAAATTTAAACCCTCACTTGAAAATTCAAACTGTTAACACTCACAAAAGGTATATAACAAGAGTAAGGTCTGCAGCTTCCAAGATGGCTGCTCCCAGCTTTCCACGAGCCACCTGAGATCAAGTCGGGACCGCCTGCCCCCCTCCCCGTGGATCCAGAATCACAGTTTGAATAACACTGGTATAGAGGACGGAATTTTGGCAGGTGTAGTTCAACATGGAAGCGTTTCAAAAGCTGCACCTGTCAAAATTCCGTCTTCTAAACCATGGTCGTATAGGCACTCTGTATCTAGTAACCCTATTCATAGTAACTCCATGTTCCAAAAGAGGTAGAAAGCAAGCAGGAATTGTGCAACTTACCTAAACATTTGCCTGGATCACATGCTCCTACTCATTCATTAAGTTGGTTGACCACCTGTATTTTCCCTTGTGTAGAAGATGAAGCATGAGTAGTGGATCTATAAAGGAAAGAAGAATGCTGGATAATGGCAGGAAACCATAGCCCAATGTGAAGATAAAAAAGAGTAGAAGAATAGCATGGTGCATTTGCTATCTTCTTAATCAGTCTGTCGCTACGGCTTGATTAGATACTTGATTAGAATCTACAATTTGGCAAAATAATATTAATATTTCTTAAGACAATGGCTGATTCCCTGAATGGGCAGTTCACTTGCATGGGTGGATTTGAAGCACATGAGATCTTCCTGCTAGAGGGGTTTGAAAATGGTTTTATTTAACTCAGCAGCAATTGTCAAGTTCTGAGCTGATTCTGGCAATCAGCTCTGGTGTTTCTTTTGCTCTGGAAAACTGCAGGGTCTGAGTAAGGTGATTGAATGCACCTGTGTCTGAGTGGTGCACGTGCAGTTTGGCAGGAAGACCTAACCATGACTCAGCACTATGCTGATTGGCTGGAAGGCAAGGTAAAAGTCAGTGAGCAGGAAGTGTGAGAGGAAGGGTGAAGGTGCTGCCAGAATGTTTAGCCACCTTAGAACAGCTCCTGTTATCTGTATGTATCCCGACCAACAGTAAACTGACCTCGGATTGCTGTTATCTGGACTGTTCTAATTGGCTTTTCCTTGCAACTAAAATATATGTCTCTGAAGAGAGAGGGGGCTGCTTCACGTGTCTCTGACTTGGCCTTGAAGTCAGTGGCTGCGTTCACAGTAATCCCGTTATGTTCAATAAGACTAGGGCTGTAATCTTATTTTACTCACCAGAAACAAATACCTTTGTTTCAAATACAATACCTTGTATTTCAAATATTGAAAACAAATACCTTGTTTTCAAATATTTGAAAACAAATATTCAAATAGCTATTGAATATTGTCATCTTATGTTTCTTGCTCTCTTATTGTAACTTCATAAACAGCGAATACATTTTTATTATTAATTATTATTATTATTACTATTACTATTATTACTATTATTACTATTATTGCAATCATTCCTCTGTTTTTTGCATTCCTGTGATCCCAACCCACAATTCGGGAACGACTGAAATACACGCATATACTGTACCATGGAAAGCCATTCCTTTCTCAAATCACTCGGAGACCTCTTATTTTTCAGCTTCAGTAATTTGTGGCAATGGTCACCCAGTGTGTAAATCCAGCAAGTTTGCCAAAAATACATGTGCTCCTAAGAATCAGATGCGAAGGCAGAAGTGTATCTTACATGACATCCTCTAATTGAAGAAAAAGATAAATACACCTATTAGAGGAAAAAGGTGGGCTAGAAATCTTTTAAATAAATAAATAAATAGCAACCAAATATTTGTCTATAATGCTGCAAAGTAATAAACTTCCAAGACAGACTGCAGAGGCTTGGGGAAGCTCAAATGCATTGCCACTTTTGTCACTGATAAGAAACTTTGCTATTAAGTGATCTACTGAGCTGAAAAATGAAGGAGGGGGGAGGAACAAACCACAATTGGTGGGTTCCTTAAATCACTATAAGGGAGAAGCAATTTATGTGAATGGAAATTACTTTTCCTCCCATTTGGCCAGACTAAGAAGATAATAACATTAAGCAGCAATGTTATGAATTGATTCTGTTCTGCAAAATACATTGGAGAAATAAATGGGAAGAAACTGAAATTAACCAAACCCTAGAAGAATCTTGTTTAAAAACCTATAGAAAGCTGTCTTCTTCTGCGGGTGCAATCCTAACCTGGAGTTAGGCCATTGAGATTGCCTAGCAGTGTCGCCAATCAATCAATCAATCAACAGGTACTTATATACCGCTTTTCAACACAAAGTTCACGAAGACGTTTACAGGCAAATAGTAATAATAAATGGCTCCCTGTCCCAAAGGGGCTCACAATCTAAAAAAAAAAGGCAAAACACCACCAGCAACAGCCACTAGAAAAGACACTGTGCTGTGGTGAAGAGGGACAATTACACTGCCCCTGCTAAATATAAGAGGAACACCACTTGAAAAAGTGCCTCTTGCCCAGTTAGCAAATGCACTGTAAAACATGTTTGGATCACATTCAGAGTCAGGGAGGCTGGCGCCTGTCCATGTGCTGGCCTCCATGACTCTTGAGAATGGTGCAAACCTGCTTAATGGTGCATTTGCAACACTCCTAGGTTGGCACAAGGGACTTGTGCCAGCCTGATTCCAGTTTAATCCTGCACCTGGAATCACTAGATTGGTCAATCTAGCCCAGTATTGTATCTACTCAGGTAGTCTTTCTCCAAGGCCTCAGGCAAATATATTGTCCAAATCAACTACCTTGAACTGGAGAGGTCAGGAATTGAAATGCACGCTTTCAACATTTACAGCATATGCTCTCTCTGGGCCCTCCTTCCATCATGTAGCTAGAAAGTGTATTGGTGGGGGCAATTTAACCCTGTCTAGCTCGGTATTTGTGAAGCTCAACAAACCCCAGCCCCCCTTCTAAAATAGCCTCTGGCTTGTATGTATGTTTCATGTCCTTTGTGGATTAGTGGATTCATGTTACAGCAAACATCAGAACACACACACTTAATTCCCACCCGTCATCCTATCCCAGTGATGGCGTACCCATGACACACGTGTCAAAGGTGACACACCTCATTCCTAACACTAGTAAAGTATAAAATATTCCCGTTTTCCATCCCTAATAGAGTCTTAGCACTTCTTCTTGTCCTTCTTTTATATGACAAAAAGCAGAGAACTTACAAGGATGCCAGATGGCTGATCTGAATCTTGAACCTGCACAGCACCACCCTGATAATGGCAAGAGGACAGACCATAGAGGAAAGATCACTAGAGGCGGCATGCCTTAAGAATCAATAGGAACCAAATGAAGCCAGGGGGCGGGCTTAGCAGCCATGTTGGGTGACTCAAAACAATCATTATTCCAAGCATTTCAGATTGCTTTGCGCGTAAGTGTTTAGAACTGAATAGTTTACTCCTGAAGTAAAAACTTACGAAAATAAAAACGTGTGATCGTGTAGAAACATCACTGGTAACCTTATTATGATTTAATATGCAATTACAAGGTTAAATTCCTCATAATTATATTATTGAACATACCGGACGAAATGCTGTCTATTTAAACTCAGATTGCATTATTTTGACAGACTTTATTGAAATCTACACAAGCAAAAATAAAGTGTGAATGGGAAGGAAAGAAAAAAAGGGGAGGGTGCGCAAAAATTAGATAAATATATAGGAAAATTACATTTAAATCTCTTCATAACACAAGTAGTTGTCAATAGGAGAGTAATTCTTTTTTACTTCTAGGCTATTAAGAGTTTTTTTTAACTTCTACACTCACCTCCCCCATAAAACAAATTCTGTTAATGTTCAGAAGTTCGAAAATATTACAGTAGAAAATGGAAGGCGGGAAAAGACGTGTAAACGGGAAGGGGGAAAAAAGGAGGGGGAAAATATATTTTTTTCTTACCTTCTAGACCATTAACAGTGGGTGTCAGAAAATGGTGAATAAGATTGCTAGGAACAACAAGAAATTACACAGCTTCAAAAATAATGCACTATTTCCGTGAATTGTAGTTTTATTGAACCGATATAATGTGAATACATGAATCTTTCCATGGAAATTAAATCCCATTTTTCGTTCAGCGATTCGCACACCCATATGCAGAACACGCAGGCATGATTAAAGAGGTTGAAATTAACTTTTACACGCATGCAGGGAGATTTTTATTCGTGAATTCGCGGCAATCCTCCTTCGCGACGATGATCTGCGTCAGCCATATTTGTTGACCCGGAAGCTTCAAGATAATGACGTCATGCCGCCTCTAGTGATCTTTACTCTATGGGACAGACTGTAGTTGCACAACCAGCGAAGTCATGTGACCTGCAGAGCCAATTAGGTTTCATCCGGCCTTCTATGTTTATTCTTTCTGGGTCTGTTCTCCAGCCTGAGCGGCTTATCATGGAAAGCAGGCTCCTATAGCTCCACCTTCCTATGTCCTAAGTCCTTCCTTCTAGAATCTGACCCCTGATTACATTGCACAGTATCACCGGTCTTGGCCTGTACGATTGCTACCTTTGGTAGTTTATGAGTAAACTGAGAAGGATAGTGCTACCTGCTTCTGAGTAGCCGGCACAGCTTCTTTGAAATGGCTTGAAAACGAGCCACGCCATAAAACATAAAAGGAGTTTTTGAGAGGGAACCTAGGCAGGAAGAATATCATGCAAAACAGTACTGAAAGGCATTTTCCTAAATAATCTTATATTTACTGCTTTTTATGCTTTTTAAAAATTGTTTTCCTCTTTTCAGTTTAAGCCTCATCAAATGCATTTTATTTACAATAAATTCAACTTCATTTTTTTTTAAATGCATGTGTGGATTTTTTCAGCATGCCTGCTCAAATCACCCTGGTAAGCCACACATGTTCACACAGACGGTTCTCAGGATATTTGAGTCCTTTTTTTAGAGGAGGGGTGAATTTGAGGGCAATTCTAGGTGCTAGAGGTGCTAAATGATGGTGGAAAAGGTTGGGGACACTTTGGGTTAGAGAAGCAAGGAATGTGGGGCAGGAAAAACACTCTATATCCCTGCCCTCAGTGCCATAAGAAGTGCAGACAGTCTTTGATCAAAAATGTAACAGAAATAACTGTAGTTTGGATGCACTTCTAGAGTTAGGTACCCCTGGTTATGGACCCCCATACAGGACTCTGATCTTTGCAAAAGTCAAGAAGCCTTTATTTCAACTGTGCAGTTGGGTGTCCAAAAGGGAATGTTTTTCTAAAGCTTTCAGAGACAATTTTACATTGATAAGTTCTTTATATTGGCGCTGTGCGCCTCCCACAAGTAATGATTATTCTTAGCATTTTACCACAATTAGGAAAGTAAATAACAGTTCAGCATTTTTCATTACATGCATTACACTTGTTACTGCTTCAGCAAAAGTCTTGATCAGACTTAGCTAGGTCTGCGGTTTATGATTTAACTTCCTCTAGCGAAAGGTCATTTGTTCAGTTTAGCAATCTAAAATTGTCACTCTATGTCCTAAGTTCAAGGGGTGACAGAAAGGACAAGGGAAAAGGTTTCCAAACTTTTTATGGATTTGATACATAGCACATTTCTTTAATCATAATACCCAAAAGCACAGAAGCGCCATTCTCACTAGTATCAGCTGATACCAGATGGGTGATTTCTGAGAAACACACCATGATGGCATTGTCTAAAATGGGAGAGAAATATAAACTTGTATTATGAGCAAACAAACACACCTGCCTCTATTTACAAATCAAATGAGATTCTAAATTCAGCCGTCAGATTTTATTCCAGTTTTGTTGAAGTACAGTCTTAAATTGCTGGATGTTCAGTAGCGATTTAATGTATAATTGTGACTGACTCTGGAAGGTCCAGCAAGGACTTCATTTCCTTTACTTCTTTTTCTTGCTATTTATTATCTACTATTTTAATTTGTGTTCCCTATTCAACAAGATACACAACATTTTCATGGCCTTGATGCAGAGGCACCTACCCGATCCAAAACTATTACATAGAAGAATTATATGTAATTTAATAATTACACATATTAAAACATAAAAGAGAGGCCCAAAAGATTATTTTGACGTCCGTTCATTTGTACATTTCCTTTTTGCCTTTAAGCTCTGAAAAGCTTATGCAGATATGCAGACAATATGCAGACGATACCATGCTAATGGCAGAAAGTGAGGAAGACCTAAAGAACCTTCTGATGAGGGTGAAAGAGGGAAGTGCCAAAATTGGCTTAAAGCTCAACATCAAAAAAACTAAGATCATGGCAACCACTCCCATCACTTCCTGGCAAATAGAAGGGGAAGAAATGGAAGCAGTGACAGACTTTATTTTCCTGGGCTCCAAGATCACCACAGATGGTGACTGTAGCCATGAAATTAAAAGACATTTACTTCTTGGGAAGAAAGCTATGGTGAGCCTAGACAACTTAATCAAAAGCCGAGGCATCACCCTGCCAACAAAGGTTCGCATAGTCAAAGCGATGGTTTTTCCAGTAGCAATGTATGGCTGTGAGAGCTGGACCATCAGAAAGGCAGAGCGCCGAAGAATAGATGCTTTCAAATTATGGTGTTGGAGAAGACTCTTGAGAGTCCCCTGGACTGCAAGGAGATCCAATCGGTCAATCCTCCAGGAAGTCAAGCCTGATTGCTCCCTGGAAGGACAAATCCTGAAGCTGAAGCTCAAGTACTTTGGCCACCTCATGAGAAGAGAAGACTCTTTAGAAAAGACCCTCATGCTGGGAAAGATTGAAGGCCAAAGGAGAAGGGGGCGGCAGAGGATGAGATGGTTAGACAGTGTCACCAAAGCGAGGAACATGAAATTGGGTGAACTCCGGAAGCTAGTGGAGGACAGGGAGGCCTGGCGTGCTGTGGTCCATGGGGTCGCAAAGAGTCGGACACAACTTAGTGACTGAACAACAACAACAACAACAACAACAACTTCAGAATGCCAGGTGCAAGAGAGTGTCAACAGGATGCAGGCATCTTGTTGTCTCATGTGCTCCATGAGGCATCTGGTGGGCCGCTGTGAGATACAGGAAGCTGGACTAGATGGGCCTTTGGTCTGATCCAGCGGGGCTCTCCTTATGTTCTTATGTACTGAATTGTTACATCACAAGGCTGCATAGCCAGTTGGATATGGCTACGTGATGACTGAGGACAAGTGAAATCAAGTTAGAGTGAGGACAGTATGTCCTGAATTGGTCACATGAACAATCCCAGCCAGTCATGACTTTCACTGACTGATGGCAAACAAGGCCTGTTCAGAGGGCAATGCTTTCTGAGTAGGTAAGCACTTTCACCCATTTTCACAGCCACCTTTGAATATCCTCTGAAATGCAGTATAAATTTTCAATGCTGAGAAAAATATTCATGAACATTGTCCCCGTTTTGGCTCAGCCCTAAAGCCAATTCATTCCTTTTTCGACTGCATTAGCATGGGATAACTGGCAAAACCCCAAGGATTAAACTTTTATTCACTGTTCTTCTACAATAGGTTAAAGATGGAGGCCTTTAATGATAACTTAATCAGATAGGATCAATACAAAAGGTAATACTTTGCTCAAATGATTTCTAAGTGCTCTTTGCAGTGCACACTTGAAAGAACAGACTCTGCTAATTTTATTACTGTAACTACCGGAATGGTATTAAAAAAGGATTGAAATGATGGCATTCCAATTATAAACAGCTTTAGGAAGATTTGATTAACTACATTTTAGGCCTTTATGTATTCACATAATTAGAGTGGCCTATTTAATAATAACTTAAATAATAATCAACCCCCTGCCAAAAATTGTACTTAGCTAAATCTTGGGGGGGGGGAAGAATGCATAATATTCTTTGTCTCACAATTTTAATAAGCTTTAAAAGAACAAAAAATAACTGGAGGGACGGCTGTGCAATCAGTATTTTGCCAGAAAGAATCTGCATCTCATTCATTATGTCACTGTAATGGAGACGGCACTTGCATTTGCCGATTAGTATTCCAGCTCTTCCTTGAAGAAGACCCTTTTATTTCTTAAGAAGTGATGCTGCAAAAGCTTGCCAGACTTGGGTCTAGATATGAGTTTCAGAGGCTTGTAATGAGAACCTCAATGATGACTATTTGTTCATTCAGGGTCCCTGAACAGGGTTGTGTTTTGTTTTGTTTTTTGTGGAGGAGGGGAGGGGGCTCTGATTAAAATCCACACTAGAGAAGAATTTTCAGTTTACCCATTCCCACAAGCCCGCTTCTCCTTGAAATAACACCCATTTAGGGCAGAAGCATTATGCCAGCAGAAGGGAGGTCTACTCTCCCCAGTCAATCTGCTGTGTACTAGGATGAAGACTCCCTTGGCAATGTAAGAGGAAGAAGGGAGGAAGAAGAAAAATGGGGAGGAGGGAGGAGGAAGATGTAAGCGTCTGTCCCCCAGCTTACAGTGGATTGATTCTCAAAATGAGATGAGCTACATCCCAAACAATCAGAAATAGTTCAGCTTATTTTCCACATCAGAGTAGCTTGCTAGCCCAGGAAGCAGAATGACCACAGATACTGAAAGGCCAAAACCAGCTTAATACTGCAACATATGATGGCTTTTCCAAAAGAAACAAACTCAACCAGATCAGAGCTTCCATAGAAAATAGCAGTGGAAACCCAGAAACTAATCTTTTGAGGTAATTACTTTGACTAATGTCACTTACAAAACTGCCTCAAGTGACCCATTCATGTATTCATTAGGCGAATGTCTCCATAGCCAAAATGCTCATTGGCACTGTCATTTTATAATTTTGTTTAATGTACATGACAGTACAATAGTATGGTGCTCACAAAAGACGCACAAAAGATCAAAGCTTTCAGTTAGGTATCGGATAGCAAAAAAGAAGACTCTATCTTCAAACGAATACAAGATTCTGTATTGAGTAGATTGATCTTGGGTCCACTGAGAGATTGCTTCTAGTCACTGTCTAAGTTAAATGAGTCCATTTGATACTAGATTGTGGAAAATAAGCTTATTATGCCTGAAGTTTCAGACAGAACTAGATAAGAGTCCAATCCTAGCCAGGTTTTTGATGCCAATACAACTGCAATGTAGCCCCGAGGTAAGTGATCAAATGTTCCCGTATCCTGAGGAGGCCTCCCTGACTCCCCCTCCACCACAGAATGCAGCACACACCCCATTAGGACAGTTTCATCAGGATTGGAAAATGGGATAGAATTTGGCCCTAAATTAGTGTTTTGTTTGACAAGTACAATTTGAGAGAGAAGACAAAAATCAGTACTCTCTCTCCAGAGGTGTGTTTGGCCTTTGGCTCATTGCCCTTATTCTTATGGATAGACATCACACATATCTCATTGTTAATAAATTAAGGGCCCAGCCCTATCCAATTTTCCAGCGTTGATGTAGCAGTGCCAGGGTTACCCAAAAGTCTGTTTCCAAAAGTCTCGTAAGCTATGCAGAAAGCTCTCCTGTTTATACAAGGAGTAAATGTGTAGTCCTTCAAACAGTGGTCTCACAGTTTGAATTGAACTTGACAAGCTGGGCTATTGTGCAGTTTTTTAACCCCTGTCCCAAAATGGTATCATCAGAAGCATGCTGGCACCTGAATGCCTTCCCCCGCCCCCCCCATCAACACACTTTGAGTCCCAATTGGCTTTCCAAAACCTCTTCCACAAAATCACCCACAAGGATTTCTTGTTGGAAGTCTCCCTGTGATTTCTAAATCTTTGGAAACCTCAAGTCTATACAATTAAGGAGCTTTGAAACTTACATGTCCAAGAACTCTTTGTTCCTGTGATGTACTAGAAACCTGCTTTTCCCAAGGTTCCTGGTACATGGGATGCTTCCATTACAAGGTTCAAGGCACCAAGGAAGGGGGCGCTGTTTCTAATTGGGAAAGGGGGTGAGGAATGGAATTTGCATACTCATGGCAAATAAGATGCAGAGATTTGTATTTCAAGCCAAGCAATTACAAATTTGGGGGACATCATCGCTCCTGCATTTTACTTTCAGTTATCCCGATTACCTGGATCCACATAAGCAATTCAACTCCTTTTATTGGGAGTAGTTTCTGAACCAA
This sequence comes from Lerista edwardsae, assembly GCA_029204185.1. NCBI lineage: Eukaryota > Metazoa > Chordata > Lepidosauria > Squamata > Scincidae > Lerista > Lerista edwardsae. Next base: position 36,977,995 of record JAJKFI010000005.1, read on the forward strand.
GAACCTGTAAAAGATGCCTCTGGGATACTTGATGATGAGGTACCTGAGCTGTGCGGACCTGGCCACTGTGACCCATGCCCTAGTGACATCAAGATTAGATTATTGCAATGCGCTCTACGTGGGGCTGCCTTTGAAGACGGTCCGGAAATTACAACTAGTACAGAATGCGGCGGCTCGGGTGGTTGCTGGAGCACGTCGGTTTGACTCTGTCGAGCCGCTGCTTCGGCGACTACACTGGCTGCCGGTTCTGTTCCGGGCCCAATTCAAAGTGCTAGTTTTGACTTTTAAAGCCCTTTACGGCTCGGGTCCGGGGTATTTGAGGGACCGCCTTCTTCCATATAATCCAACCCGTACTCTTAGATCATCTGGGGGGGCCCTCCTGACTGTGCCGCCACCAGGAGAAGTGAGAGGGGTGGCGGCCAGGAAGAGGGCCTTTTCGGTGGTGGCCCCCCAACTCTGGAACACCCTCCCCTTAGAATTGAGAACTGCTCCCTCTTTGTTTATATTTCGGCGGGGGCTGAAGACCTTTTTATTCCAAAAAGCTTTTAATTGTTGACAGGCTGGCTGGTTATTATAACCCACAGGGCTTGTTGTTTTTATATTGTTTTTAAATTTGTTTTTAATTGTGTTCTTAATTTTTGATTGTATTGTTTAATTCTGTTTTAATTGTTTTTAATTGTGAATTGTTATATTGTTTTTATATCTATATTGTAATGCCGCCTTGGGTGCCTTCGGGCACAATAAGGCGGGGTACAAATCTAATAATAAATAAAAATAAATACAGGATAGCCTTGGCTGAGTATGACTAGTCTTACTGAGCCTTAGTGAGCTCAGAAGAGCGGCAGGCTTGAAGGACAAGATCAGATCAGAACCTTACAGATCACTCCATACCCTGCTCTCCAGTAAAACAGGTTGTGGAATCACCACCTCAGCTTCTCCCATGGAGCCCCTCACCCCATTCATACACACAAAATGTTTGTTTTCCCAAACTCTCTTAAGGCGCAATCCTAACCTGTGCTAGAATAGGCAGGCTGGCTCACCTGCGCTGCATCCTGCACTGCATCCAAATTAGAGATGGCAGCAGCTCAGTGCGGAACAAGCTGATATTTTCCTCTTGCCATGGGGTAAGCCTCAGCTAGCCCTATGGGGCTGCTCAGATCTGGGCCTGCAAAAGACCAGGTGCAAGTCCAAGCAGCCAGGAGCGGCCTGAATTGGGGCTGCCCAGCCCAGGGATAGGAGTTAGTTACATGGCCCAATGGCTTTGTCCCATCTCCGTCCACAGCACTGCCCCATTAAAATAAAATAAAATAATAATAATAATAATAAAATAACGCTCATATTTATATACCGCCTTTCTTAAGATCACTAGATTACTCTAATGACTGTAACTCAAGGCAGTTTACATAGGCAGACTTTTTATTCACAAACCCGAAGGTTTTTACAATTATACAGAAACGTTCTATCTTTCAAGAACAACACTCATAACAGATGGATCTTTCTGGATTTAGTCTTCTTTCTTTAGCCGGCCGTCTGTCTTCTGCTGGCTGATAAGAGGCTTCCCTGCTCTCAACAGAGATGCAGCTGACCAGCACACTCCTCCTCCCACGAGGCAGCTGGAACTCAGCTTTTTAATCAGCTGCAGTTTGCAAGGTCTGCCGCTCACAGAGACTTCCGGCAGTCCCAAGCTGGCGACCTTTGGATCTTCAGCTCTTATCTTAAGGCAAACGGAGGCATTAACCCTCTCGACTAAATCTTCTGCCCTCCTCTTCTGCCATTACACCTCCTGCCCTCCTCTGGCATGCTTTTGGTGAGGCCCTGCACCAGCAGGGTTAAGTCGGCGCTCGACCGTGCACCTGATGGGCACTACAGCACCTGTAAGCCAGCACTGCTTCTTGCACCAGCCCAGCAACTGAATCTACAGCTCAGAAGCACCTTCGGCATGTTTGCGACACCGCTGGTCTGGCGCAAGAGCACTGCGCCAGCACAACACCAGGTTAGGATTGTGGCCTTAATCCAGGGGTCAGGGAACTTTTTTACCTTTTACCCCAAAATATATTTAGATACGCCAACGTTACCCCCTTGACGTTACACCACCCCACTCCACCCCAGCCAGAACAAAAGAAAAAAAATTACATATTGGAACCCGTTGCTTTTTATTTGATTAATTAATGAGCTTAATTAATGTTATGTAAATATGAAGTTGTAAAGAGTTTGGGTACACCTGCAGACCTTGAGAGAATAGAATTCAACCCTTCTGGGTTACAACTAGCTTACCTTTTTGACAACAGGTTTAGGTGCTTGGACTTAAGATTTCTCTCTATAATGAATTCAGATTGCGGCTGGCTGGCTGGCTGGCTGCAGCAGTTCTGATTTTGTTTTTGTTTTCTGCTGTTCGCCTTGCCTCCTGCCTCTCTTTGTGTCCCTGACTCCTTGGGCAGGCACCCCACCCCTCCCCCCGCTCGCTCGCCCGCCCACCCCACTCCTTGGGACAGCAAGACAAGGCAAACCCAGGGAGAGCCCTAGCTGCTCACAAGCAAAGAGGCACGTCCACAGAAGTCCTCTCAACACACACACACACACACACACACACACACACACACACACACACGCCTGCGGGCACATGCACACACACAGCTCAGCCGCTCACCAGAGCCTCCCCCATGCCTGCACGTCTCGCGTCCCTGCCGGGCTCCTGGGTGGTGGCGACGACGGCGGCTCCTCAGCCTCCCCACCCGGAGCTGGTTCGGGCTCTTCCCTGGCATCAAGCACTGTCGACTCCACGGCTGCCTGAGTGCCAGCCGGGAGTGGGTCTGCGCCGGCCTCGCTGCCCAGAATAGGCTTGGCCTCGCCGGCTCCCCCATCACCCGGCACCGCCGCAGTTGCAGCCACAGCAGCCATTTTCTCTGCTGTTGCTTCCTTCTCCCTCTACCAGCAGCGGGATCGATAACCACGGCCTTCTTCACCGCCTGGGAAGGAAGGGGAACGCTGCCTTTTGGGGGCCAAGTACCTTGCCGCTTCTAATCTCCTATTATATTGGAAGCAAGGGAAATCCATCTAGTGTGAGAGGAACTTCCCATTGGTCAGAAGAGAGAACGTTGGTCATGAAGGAAGGATGAGGGAAAAGGGGGCGGGGCATACTCCTATCTGTCCATTACCCCCAGGAATTTCATTTTTACCCCATTTGGGGTAATTTACCCCTGTTCCCTGACCACTGCCTTAATCTCTGTGTTCTGTACACCTTTGCATTTAAGTATGTACAGTACATATAAAGTCACATCTAATGAGAGACAAAGCTTGAGTTTTCACCATATAACTATTTACGTAGTTGGGATACTTATAAGATACAGTCTCCCACTGGAAGGATGTTTGTGAAACAGTAAGCTAACAAATGAATATAATGCATTCCCAAGACCACACATTTAAGCATAGAATTGCAGTGGATTTTCAAAAGGAGCATTCCAAGAAAACACCACCCAAACGATGCATATTTATCATAACTTGTCATACCAGAAATGATGATACCATTAGCTGGGATTGCATGAATAATTTATGAGGTCTCGCCACCATATCTGGAGTTTCAAAAACCAGCAGGAGATCGGCATGTAATTAACAAAGTCATTATTTATAGGTATTGAACCCCAAATAGTCACATTAAAATACATTAATGGATTGCTCTAAACCAACAAATGGAAATGAAAACCACTCGGTTGTTCAAAATATGAAACGTAACTCCTTCTTACCCTCTCCAAGGAAGCCTCATCTAAGCTTCCAGGGGCCTGGATAAAGAGGTGTTGGATGGCCATACCCAGTTATTGGACTTTGAACACATGAAGCTGCTTTCTACCAAGTCAGAATCCTTGGTCCATCTAGCTCTATACTGTCTCCACTGACTGGCCGTGGGTCTGCTGGGTTTCCAACAGGAGACTTTCTCAGCTCCTCCTGGAGACCTCAAGGATTAAACCTGGGCCCTTCTTCATGTACATGCTCTACCACTGAGATGTTGCCTTTTTCCAATCTCTCTCACTCTTCCTGCTTCTCTCAAGCAATAGATCAATCATGGGTTTCATCACCAGTTGTGGGTTTTGTAGGTTTGGTGCCTTGTGACCACAGTCACTGCAGAGGAGCTCCTAATTTTTTTGGGGGGGGAGAACAACCTTAGCAAAACAAAACAAGGGTCCCTAATTCCAACAGTCGTTGCCAACCCCATGATTAACGTTCAGAGCACAATCCTAATCTGGAGTTCGGCTGGCACAGTTAGGCCAGCCAAGTTTGGCCAGCCCCAGGTCCATCATAAAGCACATTTGGACCACTCTCAGCCTCAGAGTCAAGCACATAGATGTGCGCCATCCCCCCCGACTCCAAATGTCCAAATGTGCTTTACAGTCATCCTTGTGCCGGCCAAACACCAAGTCAGGATTGTGCTCTCAATTAAGGAGGCCTATTTGCAAGCCAGCGGACCTCCAAAGTAGCCCATGCATCCTCAACTGGGCAGAACCCAGAACAAAAAACCCTAACAGAGAACAGGCAAAACCAACAGGGGTTCTCCACTAGCAAAGGATCCCCTCAAAGGATCTCATAGGATTCTATGCAGGGGAGTCTATAAAACTCTGAGCGCTGGAACGTCACGTTCTCCACTTCAACACTCATTGTTTCCATGTATCCTGCCTTGCTGTCTGTGGAGCATTAATCCACTGCTGCTGCTTTGTGTCACCCCCATTCCAATGAGCCCCTCCCCGCTGGGAAAGCAACATGGTTCCCATGCCCCACTTCCTAACTGCATGCTGGGGCTTGTTCCATAACCCTCTTTCTGTCTGTGTGATGTGATCCTGCTTTTACCCGGGGGTTTCATTTGGTCTTTGCTCTCATACCCCATGGCTCCTAATACAATGCTCCCAAGCCTCACAGAAACAGACTGTAACTTTGGGCAAAGACCCACCAGTTCCCTGTTCTAATCAGCCAACTAACAGCCCAATCCTAACCAACTTTCTAGCACCGATGCAGCTGCAATGCAGCCCTAATAGTCCGGTCAATTTAGGGGGAAAAACCCATAACCCGGGACTAAGTCTAATAAAAGGTCTGTCAACTGTTCTTGTCAGTACTAGGTGTACTGATTGACAGAAAAAAAGTTCTCCAAAATTCGACCATCGGAAGTGGGTTATTTTCAAGATAGCAGCCGCAAACCATGAAAACCAGCCAAAATCATGCAACCATGTTATTTTTAAGCTCAGAAAAAGTCTAACCAAAGGTCTGTCAACTGCTCTTGTCAGTACTAGGTGTACTGATTGACAGGAAAAAAGTTTTTCAAAATTTGACCACTGGAAGTGGGTTATTTTCAGGATGGCAGCCATGAAAACCATGAAAATCGACCAAAATCATGCAACCGTGTTATGTTTAAGCTTAGAAAAAGTCTAACCAAAGGTCCGTCCACTGTTCTTATCAGTACTAGGTGTACTGATTGACAGGAAAAAAACTTACCAAAACCTGACAACCGGTTATTTCATCACACAGTCACTAATTTCAAGTTCAAGTTCACTAACTCACTAAGTTCATGCTCAGCAGCCTTTTAGAAATGCCCACCAGGGGAAGATGTAATGTCTTGGGGTAGGAGCTAGATCTGGAGGAGGTGATGGGATATGAACTTAGTGCTTACCCAACATCACTGTTCGAGGACTACCACATTCTGAGAAAGGCCAATAAACCACAATTAGCCCATGCCATTGATGAGCATTGTAAAAATTGAGCATCCATGGAAACAACACCAGATGCTGTTCCGAGCACGCAAAGATTTGTTATTGACGGAAGCTACTTGATACGGAAGTTGAAGTGGCAGAAGGGAGACAAATGTGGCAAAACAGCAAAGGTGTATGCAGACTTTACAGTTGAACAGTATGGGTTGGCTACTGTTGTGTTCGATGGATATGACGCAGGTCCTTCAATAAAGGATAATACACATAAGAGAAGGCAACAAAACTGTAAGTATCCAATAGTTCACTTCACAACTGATACGGAATTCAAAGGGAAGCAGGAAGAATTCCTTTCAGTAGGGCGCAACAAACACCAACTAATCAAATTAATCACTGAAGAACTGGTGACGAGAGGCTGTGTGGCTTTTCAAGCACAAGGTGACGCTGATGTGGACATTTCAAAGGCCGCAGTGAATAGTGCCAAGGAACATTCCACCACGCTCATTGGGGAGGATACAGACCTGTTAATTCTTCTGCTACATTATGCAGAAGTGAATGGCAATCCACTGTATTTTAGATCAGACACTCAGTCATGAGGCATTCCAAAAGTGTACAACATCAATTACTTGAAGTTACTCTGGACAGTGCATTATGTGCACAGTTGTTATTCCTTCATGCATTCACAGGATGTGATTCCACCTCGTGTATTTATGGTGTTGTAAAAACAGCAGTTTTCCACAAACTTTTAAAAGAGAATTCTGTCCTTCAATCCTGTGCAACTGCATTCACTTCACCAGGCAAGAACCCCACTGAAATAGTAGGTCTTGGCAGTCAAGCAATGGCTGTTATTTTTGGTAGCAACAGTTCTTTGGCAGCCTTGCGCTACCAGACACTAACCAAGGAAGTCGTCACAGCCAAATCGTTTGTGAATCCAGAACGCCTGCCTCCAACTGAGTCTTCCACAAAATTCCATAGTCTAAGAGTGTACTATCAGACCATGATTTGGATGGATATGGCTGGGGAAATGAATCCTGTGGACTGGGGTTGGAAACTCGATGGCGGTGAACTGGTGCCAGTAATGTGTGATATTAAAACTGCACCAGACACTCTACTGCAAATTATACACTGCAATTGTAAAACTGGTTGCAGTGGTACCCGCTGCAGTTGCAGAACATACGGACTTCCATGCAGTTCTGTATGTGGACCATGTCAAGAAATGTATTGTGACAACCAGGTGTTAGGTGACCTAGAGGGCAGTGATGAGGATGAACAGAAAATTAAGGAGTTACTGTTTTATCTGCATATTGCTGCAGTTTTCTTAACCACGTTTAAAGGGTTCTTTGTTAAATATGTAGTTTTTTAAAAAGGAAACAGTTCAGTTCAAATGTTTTATGATATAATAATAAAAACATACAACTTGATATTTGTTATGACTGATGTTGCACCTGCAATGCTCATTACACTGGAATCCAATCTTCAACCCATGAACCAAGTAATTGGTTAAAATGAATTACTTGACCATACAAAACACCTTGAGTTTGAAAAATGAAAAAGGACTAAGCTTAAAAATGACACGCTTGCATGATTTTGGCCGATTTTCATGGTTTGCGGCTGCTATCTTAAAGATAACCCACTTCCGGTGGTCGAATTTTGAAAAACTTTTTTCCTGTCAATCAGTACACCTAGTACTGACAAGAACAGTTGAAGGACCTTTGGTTAGACTTTTTCTGAGCTTAAAAATAACACGGTTGCATGATTTTGGCCAATTTTCATGGTTTGCGGCTGCCATCTTGAAAATAACCCACTTCCGATGGTCGAATTTTGGAGAACGTTTTTTCTGTCAATCAATACACCTAGTATTGACAAGAACAGTTGACAGACCTTTTATTAGACTTAGTCCCGAGTCTAATGACATATTGACTGGACTATATGGTAACAAACATTCCTTAACCTTGAGGCAGGTTTCATAAGTACCCTTACACACACACACACACACACACACACACACACACAGAGAGAGAGAGAGAGAGAGAGAGAGAGAGAGAGAGAGAGAGAGAGAATGCAGCAGATACAACATTGACGTGGTTGCATTAGTCCTGGAATGTTGGTTAGGATTGGGCTGTAAAACGCTCTGCTTCGGAAGCCGGCAGTATGGGTGATACCAAAGTATATGAATGCTGCATAAGGCAGGCCGGGAAGAATCGTCAGCCTATACAGGAAGGGAGCTCAGACAATGATCCTTGCTGGGAGAAAAGGAGGTGCTACAAGTATACAAGTTTGTTCCTCTGTGCAGTAATATTGGAGAGTATGGCCTCAGCGCCTGCTGGGAGTCAGGCAGTTGATGCTAATTTTGTATTGATGGATTTGCAGTCCTCCCACATGACATCATGCTTGTTCTTCCAGTTCACTAACTGTTCTTGTTCTCAGGTACACCTGCATCATGGTTAATGGAAAGGCAGGGCTGCCGGCAGAGATTCTCAAAGCATGCAATTATAAGCCTGGACGTTTTCAAGTCTAACCTTCTTTCCAAAGGCAACATCACCCCACACTCAATTCGGACGGAATTTCAATCAGAGCACACAGAGATCAGAAGCAAGTGAGCCAAGGACCAAGGAATGCCTCTTCTTTTGTCTTCCCAGGCCTTGGTATTGTCGTGGCAACCCAGCTGTGCAAATGTATCAACAGCAGCACAAGCTGGCTCCGATGACTTTCTCACTGGCTGATTAGGATCTGCCTCGACGAGATCATTACAGGCATCATGTTTAAGCCACCATCCTTTAAATGTCAGCTCTCCAGCGCTGACTGTGTTGGGGGGGGGGTTCTCCCTCGTGATGTTTGTTTATGAGCATGTCTAGCAAAACAAACACCTGAATGTTAGCCAAATACTACAAGAGCTCCTCCTAATGGAACAAAGTTAATTTTTTTTTTCAGGAGCCAACTGAGCCTGAACGTCGGCATGTGCTTTCCTTCATCTGAAGCTGGCAACAGAGATCACTGGGAAGATATCAATACATGCGAGTCACCGGGAGCACAAAAGGAAACATCCTCTCCCAAGGCACATTCAGCAATAAAAATGCTACACGGTAAAGAATCCTGTGGTGCCATAGAGACTGCTTAGGTCACAATGAATGCACCTTTAAGACTCTCTGGGTGCAATCCTAACCTGGAGTTAGGCTGGCACAGTTAGACCAGCACAAGGGACACTGTAAAGAACGTTTGGACCACACTTGGAGACAGAGAGGCCAGCACACAGATGTGCGCCATCCTCCCTTCCAATAGTGGTCCAAACATACTTTACAGTGTTCCATGTGCCGGCCAAACTGTGCCAGTCTAACTCCAAATTAGGACTGTGCCCTCTGTTATTTTTGCTACATTCTTGGCTCCCCACTTTGGAAGTCAAAATGGCAGTAAGATGGCCAGGTTGGATGCATCCAAACTCTAGAATTTTCACAGATGGGGCCTGGTGATACTACAAAATTGGAACTGGTGATGTAATAATTCTTGCTAATCCATGGTGGAGAAGATGCTGTGGTAAATGGTTAGAACCCAGCAGGCCCCAAAGGAACCAGTAAGTCACCATTGCCACCCTCCCACCGAAGAGGATGGCAAAAGAGGATTATTTTGGACAAACTGGCAACTTAACCCTACCATCATATTGGCTGGCTTGACGGGAGCTGCTGCAGATAGACGTGTACTTCAGCCTAAGCTCCTAACTGCTGCAGCATCAACCCAACAGGATGACATGCTGGAGAGGCCCTCCCTTCCTGCCCACTGCCCACATCAGAATGATGCCATGTCTTTGGGCAGCCCAGGGCCCAAACAAACATTCCCTTACCTTGAGGAGGCCTCTCCAACTGACCCCACATCCCAGGAGGCATCCCACACCCCATTGGCACAGCTTCCTTGGCCCTGGAAAGTTGGACAGGACTGAGCCTCCAGCTGTGCTAATTTATCAGAACTTACATGAGCCACTGCCGGGACATGATGGCGCAGCGGGTTAAACCGCTGCTGCTGGGCTTTCCGACCGGAAGGTTGGGAGTTCAAGACTGCATGACGGAGTGAGCTCCCGTTGCTTGTCCCAGCTCCTGCCAACCTAGCAGTTCAAAAGCACCAAAATGCAAGTAGATAAATAGGGACCACTTCGGTGGGAAGGTAACGGAAGCTTGTCCTCGGACAAACGCCGGCTCTTCAGGCTTTGAAATGGAGATGAGCACTGCCCCCTACAGTCAGTTACGACTAGACCATTCAGTCATGGGGAAACCTTTACCTTTACCTTTTACATGAGCCACTGCATTCGATCTGGACCAGATCACGTACAGTCAGGAACTGATCAACTGTCCCCTTATATCAGGGTTAGTATCAGGCTGCTGTGAAACAGCTAGCAAAATAATTTTGTGCCTTTAAGGGAGTGTTTTACTCTCAGAGCAGCCTGCAGGTGTGTTTAGCACCACCTGAGAGCAATTAACGCTGGAGTGGCTTTTAGCCATGTGAGAAGCCCAGTCTCTCTCTCTCATTCATTCCGTCTGCATTCTGTTCTTGTTTGGATTCATTCTGAGACTGTGGCTGTGAGCTATATGCTCTGTGCTTGTGTTATTGGACTGTTGTTCTGCTTCGTGCTGATTGCTCGTTGCCGAGGACCTACGTTCGTTCATCTGCTCGGGGAGCCGTAGCTGGAAAGCTGGATCCCAGACAGACAAGAGGACTCGTGGACAGTAAGCCAGTGGAAGACTTCTGTGAAGCTAACAGAGGCCTTTGTTCCTGGTGTGTATCTGGACTACTGGACTGTCAGCCGTTTACCATCTACCTGTGTGTACAGTCTGTACCTACCTGTGTATTATGTCTGCCTGATTCCTTTGTGGAATCCCTACCAGCTAAATAAAGTAGCCTGAACCTAATACACTTTTGTGGACCTTGCTTCTGTGAGTCTGTTCTACTCTGCTGTTGTGGTACCTGAAGGACTTGCACCACCATCTAGCGCACGTAGTACCATTAGTGTGTGCGCCCCAACAGTTAGGCCCATGAGGTTGAAGGCAGTGAATTGCTGTGGTAGTGCATTGGACTGAGTCATTAGAAAATAACTGATTGTTATCATCACCATTATCAGTTTGTTCTCCTCCTGCTCTATATCCCCCACTGACAGTTGGGGCAAGCAATCATGGCTTTTCAGAACCGGCTTAAGCAGATTGTGAATAATATCCCTTACTGAAGTCATTAGCACCCACTAAATGAACTGCAAAGTTTTTCTTTTTGCAAAGTCAAAAATCTGTATGCAGCCAACATTCAGATTCCATTTACCCAATGAAAGGCCGGCTGGTCTAAATTCGATTTTTCGCTCTAACCAAGTCTTATAGATTCCAGTCCTGTTTCACCTCCTCAGCTGCACACACTGGCTTCTACGCACTGGCCATAGTAAGGATGACAAAATGGAATCTTAATCTAAGTTGACAAAATGTTCTTTACAAAGAGATGAACATGTTTATAATTCATGCTGCTACCACATCAAAGAATAGAGCATCTGCATGAAGCAGCCTGTAAAAGGGTGATAGGGAGAGACTTCCATGCCTTTGCTCCTGCGCTTTGTTTTCTTCATTTGCTATAATAAAGGAAGTCACCTTGAAAAAGTTACAAGCAAGCCTTGCCTAGAAAAACAAAGGGTTGTTGCCATCTAATGGAATATCATTAAGTGAGCATTCAGCTGCGTGACTAGAGATTTCAGAATAGACTCTGCAAAAGCACAGTGGCCAGCTGAGACACAAATATTTCCATTCTGAAATGTGCAGCAGAAACCTGAGTTTACTGCAATGGGGTGCATTGCCCTTATTTGTTAACATTTTAATCCGCTGCTGCTGGGCTTTCTGACCGGAAGGTTGGGAGTTCGAGACTGCGTGATGGAGTGAGCTCCCATCGCTTGTCCCAGCTCCTGCCAACCTAGCAGTTCGAAAGCACCTAAAATGCAAGTAGATAAATAGGGACCACTTTGGTGGGAAGGTAACGGCGTTCCGTGTGCTATGGCGTAGAGTCATGCTGGCCACATGACCACGGAAGCTTGTCCTTGGATAAAACGCCGGCTCTACAGGCTTTGAAACGGAGATGAGCACCGCCCCCTACAGTCGGTCACGACTAGACCATTCGGTCATGGGGAAACCTTTACCTTTATATCCCACCTTCTTTCAAGGAAGCCAGGATTATGCATATGTGGTGGCCACGGACTTCTATGATGGTCCTGACTACCTCTCTATCACTTAGGGTGCAATCCTAATCCAGTTAGGCTGGCACAGTTAGACCAGCAATGTTTGGCCGGCACAAAGGACACCGTAAAGTATGTTTGGACCACTCTCTGAGTCAGAGAGGCCAGCACACAGACGTGCGCCAACCTCCCCGACTCCGAAAGTGGTCCAAGCACACTTTACGGTGGTCCTTCTGCCAGTGGCGTTTCTACAGGGATGGCAAAGCTCTAAGTTTTGCAAGAAGCCTTACCTTGCAGTGGAGATTACTCCTCTCCTGCACCGTTTTAGCCAATCGTGGCGTTGCTTACTGGCTACAGCAGCAAGGGAGAGGAGGGATTTACACGACAGGGTAAGGCTTCTTGCAAAACTCAGAGCTTTGCCATCCCTGTAGAAACGCCTCTGCCTTCTGCCCCCCAAACTTTGCTGGCCTAACTGTGCTGCCTTAACTCCAGGTTAGGACTGCGCTCTTAAGTATTTAGTCATGGTGGCTACCATAACTCTACCATAACTTTCTTCAGCTCTACCTGTCCAAAGTTCATCTTACCTTCTCCACCTCAGCTTCACCATGTAAGTCCTTCCTATCAGCAATGAGAGCTAAATGGAACCTCCATGGTCAGAAATAATGAACCTTTGGATTCTAGGAAAATAGGATTACCAATAGGAGAATACACTTGCCTTGATTTGAACCTCCTGGAGAAATTTTTAAGGCTCTTCTTTGAAGCAGGCTAGATGGAGATAAGACCAGAACCAGAGTATAAGGCAGAGGTGGGAGTCTGAGTCCCAAACAAACACCCCAATGGTGTCCCTTTCCAAGATTGATGATTTATGATTCGGCATGTGCTGCAATGCCCGTTTTTCCACATTGCTCCTCTACTCCCCACCTTCCCATGCTTATGAGATCAAAGGAAAATCAATTCAGGCAGCCTCATAAGGCAATGCTGCACACATTACCGCTTCACACAATGCTAATTAACTTAGGGAATTCACTGCCTGAAGGTATGGTGCTGGACACGGGCGTAAAAAGCTTTTTAAAAAGGATTAGACAAATGTATGGAGGATAGGTGTCTCAACAGCTGCTACTCATGACAACGCAATGAAAACTCTTATGTTCAAAGCAAATACCAGGTGCTGGGATAAGCAACCGAGAAATCACATCAACTTCCTGTCTGGTGTGTGAGCTCCCAGAGGCATCTGCCTGGCCCATGTCCCCATCTCCTCCTCTTCCTCCTACCAAAGGAGGGGGGTTGACACCACAATGAGCACCTCAGAGTAGGCCGTCCCAACAAAGGCTGACTCACTCAATTGTTTTCCCCTCACAATTTCTTGGCCAGAAGGCCAAGCCTGCATTGACAGCCCAATCCTAGCCTTGAAATACAATAGTGTATCTCCACATACCCCAGTGCAACAATGGCTCTGCTGGTGCAGAAGTCCACCTACCAGATGCACCACTGGTGTTTTTCTGAAGTGCGCCATCCTCCCCAACTCAGAGTGGTCCAAACGAGCTCTAAGGGGTCTCTTGTACTGGCCAAACTTTGCTGGCCTAACTGTGCCAGCCTAACTCCAGATTAGGATTGTGCTTTCACAGAGTAATAAATGTACCTCTTTTCAGTAGTGTTCCTGGGGTGGGGGGAACGTGCTACATTTTTCAGGTGCCTCAATGCACTGTGTAAGCAGCCCCCCCCCCCTCACCTTCAGATCCATTCCGGGCAGTGAGAGCCACCCACTGGCTGTCACACTTAAACTGCCCCTCAGAAAGACTTTGAACAGCAAACGGCACAGCAGCTGTAGGGCAGCCCATTGAGCAACATGTCTGAAGCACCACTAACAGATGTCTGTCATCACTATAGACTCCCAGACTAAAAATGGCTTCAGCCTCCTATTTTTAAATGAATCAGGAGGCAATTATCATAAATGAAAACAGCATATGGTGCTAGCAAGCAAGTTTTAAGACATCTGGTGACTACCGTTAAAGACGCACTGGGTTAAATTCGATTTCAAATTATTTTTTTAAATGTTCGCCCTCGCCCTCCTGCTACAGCAGCATGACTAAGAAGACAAGTTCGTTTTCTTTCCAGGGGAATCCACTGGGATATAAGATAAAGGGCAAGCTCCTCACACTCCACAGCCACACAGTTCCAGACGGATGATCACAAGAACATGTGGTGCATACATACAGTCTTGCAAACCGTGTGGGAGGCTGACTGTATGTGTTGCTGTTTCTCCATAGCACTATGTTTAAAAAAAAAAGTTGTAACTGTCATATGTATATTTTTTAACATTCAGAACATAAAATCGTCACACGTTATAAGCAAAGTTTAGAACATGGGGACTTGCACATGCAGTATTGATCACAAAATGCTGCATAACGGATAGAAAATATCACACCAGTAACTATACTGAATAAAGTAAAAGCATGCTAAAGATTGTGAATGAATTGCTTTCTGATGCCTAGGTAAGTATGATTGGAAAACCCGAGCTCAATGCTTCCTAAACTGAGGGTCGGAACCCACCATTGGGAAGCAACACTGGGCCATTCGCCCTTAAGGGGAGTGGCCCAGTTTTGGGTGTCCCTACAGAGCCACAGCTATCACAGCGCTGTGAGTACCCAGTGCCCCTTTTAATGTACCTGGTGGGTCGGGGGCCCTCAGGAGGGTGGGGGAGGCCTTCAGTCCCCGCCACTGGTCTCCATGAAGGGAAAAAGAGCCCCGTTTTGAGCACAAGCACAGCACTTCTGGGTTTCACAGGCCTCCCCAACACTCCCAAAGCCGCCGCCCCCAACCTACCAGTTATGTTAAAAAGGCCCTGGGTGCCCACAGCTCCGTGATCATTGCGGCACTGTTGGGACACCCTCCACAGTCCCAATCCCCACCCCCATAAATACTTACAGCGGTCTCAACATCAGAGGATGACTTTGGGAACTGCTGCCCTAGCTGAAAACACAAGACCCTTGCAGGGGCATTCTGAGGCTCTGGAGGGATAGGGAACCTGCCTCGTCAAGGGGCAGAATTGACAATTGGCCCAAGCTCTCAAGGCGGTGCGAACATGCTTTGCAGCATGTTTGCGACACTCCTGGGTTGGCACTAGGGACTTGCGGCAGCCCATCTCTGTCTCTCAGGGTTGCACCCTGAATCACTCCCAGAAAAAAATTGGAAACCAGTTTTTGATCAGCTCAATTTACAGACTGCAATTAATCATTAATTCCACTATGTCACACAGGCTTGTGATCCTAGCCCCATTGAGCACAATGGGATTTCTGAGTAGACATGCATAGGCTTGCATTGACATAGGAAGATTTTTGTGGCAGATGGGGCAGTATGTGTCTTCATGTGCCCACCCACTCTATTTTGCATTTCCTTCAGTCTTAGTAGACATAATGTTGCTTCCAGTTCAGCAAAGGCAATTAAAAAAACTGCCACTTACAGCTTAGTCAATGAGGATGCAATCCTAAACTGGCGTTAGGCCGGCACAGTTAGGCCAGCAACATTTGGCTGGCACAAGGGACACCGTAAAGTACGTTTGAACCACTCAGAGGCCAGCATACAGAAATGCACCATCCTCCTTGACTCCGAGAGTGGTCCAAACATGCTTTACAGTATCCTTTGTGCCGGCCAAACTTTGCTGGCCTAACTGCTCCAGCCCAACTCCAGGTTAGGATTGTGCTCTGAGTCTTACTAAAGCATAAGACCAAACTGTTGCAATAAAGCAATTATACCACAGTGTTATGCTGGATGCCTTCCAAGCAGAGGAAACATCTGTTTCATTGTACCTACTAGCAAGAATGTTCCTGGACTAGTTTATTCTGTAATAGAGGGACCATTAGGCTCTCCGCCCTGCCAAGCACATAGGACATTTCATGAACTTAGAGCGCAAGCCTAAGCTGGAGTTAGGCCAGCAAAGTTGGGCCTGCAAAGTTTGGCTGGCTCAAGGGCCCCCGTAAAGTGCTTTTGGACCATTCACGGAGACAAGGAGGATGGTGCACATCTGTGTGCTTGACTCTGGGAGTGGTCCAAACATACTTTAAGGTGTCCCTTGTGCTGGCCAAACTTTGCTGTCTTAGCTTATGCCAGCCTAACTCAGTTTAGGATCGTGTCCTTAGTTTCCCATGCATCGGCTAAGGCTCACACAGATGTGATTCATGTGTTCCTTCCTCCGTTGGAAGAAGAAAACTGCATGAGCTGGTCTCTGCACATAAGCACAAACATTTGCGGCTCCTCCAGCTCACATGCGCATCTGCTCCCTTGTGCTGCAAGATGACAGTCCTGTGCTGGGCAAGTGTGAACCAGCACACTTTGTTTCACTGCCTAATCTGTGCCCTTGAGTTATGAAACAATAGCACTTGTCTCCCTTCCTGCATCAATATATAGTGCACACCATGTATCAATATGCAGCATCAAAGGTCAAGAAGCCATGAGATCACATTATTATTTTCTAAATGCACTGCTTGTACTTTTAGAAGGTGAAAGGGGGCGGCCAGGCTTCCCATAGCCTTATAGGAAATGAAACTGTTCCTATGCTTGGCAACCATCACCAACACCCCCCCCCCCAAACACACACACACCCCTTTCATCTTCTTTTATTTAAAAATCTATAATATATTTCCTGGTTTTAAGGGCCAGAGATAACAATAAAAAAAGAAACTTGTATCCATGTAGCTATGCTTTATATATTTACTTTGAATACTGTAAGGTTATTACAACATCCATCTGTGAAGCTCTTTTTTCTAGTGAGTCATACAAAATTAGTACACGCTTCTTTTTTCATGGGAAGAAAGCAATCCAAATGCAGATTTGCTGAGACAATGCTGGTAGCATTGGTTGTTCTAGTGCCAGTTCTTTAAAAAGAAAAAACTACAAAAAGTAGGTTTCATCATTTCTTTTTTGTGTATACATGAGGGATATCTTTCCTTGAGTTTTCATCGAAGTCTCTGTGTGTGTTTTGGTGTGTATGTATGTGCATGTATGTAATGGACAGCCTAATTCAGTGTGTCGGGTGAGGCAGAATTACCCTACCATAGTTGGTGCCTCCACTGTTGCTGCAGTGGCTATGATCCTGTGAGCACTTACAACCCATGGGCTTCAGCTGCTCAAAGCCTATGGGTTATAAGTGCTTGCGTGATCACAGCAGTGGCAGCACTTTTCAAAGTACTCCAGTAGAGCAGTTCTGCCTCACTTGCCACACCCCCACCGCAAGTCGCTGGCTTAATTCTAAACTTTCCCAGCACCCAGAGGTACAGTGGTGCCAAAATCGCCACATATCCAGTGGGGTCAGGGAAGCTGCTCAAGGTCTCCTCAGGGTAAAGGAACTGCAGTCCCCTTCCTTGATGTTGAGCCCAGGAGGCCCCAATGTGTCTACTCAGATCTGTACCTGCTATTTAGTGGACACAGAACCAAGGAAGTCCATGTTGGTCTCTGTGGCCCGAGATGGGGTTCAGAATATGGCAGCAGCCTCTGTCGCTGCCCCCATTGCCCTTCTGGACCTGATCCTCACCTGCGTTCCCTCTGCCCAGTTCTGCCCCTTCCCTCTGCCTTCCCTCTGTCTTTCTCTCACCCTGAAAAGCCTCCCTACCCACCAGCATCAAAAGCTACCACTGGGCACTGTCCTGTTGCAGTTTTCCAGCACTGAGGCCCAGTGCCAACTGGCACTAGCCTCTTCACCAGCACTGCATCACCACCAATGAGGAAGTGCCTTATGGCACTGCTGCGACATCCAATGCCAGTGGTGCAAGCATACTACTGGCACTGGGCACCAAAGGATTGAGCCCCGAGTTTCATACAGCATGGCTTTGCAGGCGGAAGTTCTAAGGTGGAATGATGAGGCTGCTCAGACCTTTCCTACAGAGATCAGCAGCCCCTTCACAAGAATGCCATTCTAAAGGTTCATTGGGAAATAGGCATGATAGTCGAGCTGCTTCAGATGTCTAGTACAAGCATGTCTTTTGTTCACGCAGGTAAACAGATTGTATGCTCGTCTAAAGCTTAACTAGGTCATGGACCAGGCTTTTAATCAAATTAAAAACGAATTTTATAAACCCAAATGCAAGGATGTTATCCACTCTGCCTCTCTTTTTGAGAAAACAAGAACAAAATTAAAGAGAAGAAAGTTAGAAAAAGGTTAAAAAGAAAAAAATGTGTGTCTTGTTGGAGGATAACACAACGGACAGAACTGGGATACAGCCAGTATACCTTAAAGTAGGTGCCTAACAGTATCTAAGGATTAACCTCTTTGGGTGCAAGAAAGGGATTGGCAGCGGACACTAAAAATACCTGTAATCTCTCTTTTCTGGATGGCACATTCTGGATTCTAGCACAGAATCTCAGAGAACCCACATGGCACACCTTAGCAAAGTACAAATATCCAACCATGACACACAGTGGGGCAGACCTGTCCCAACAGAGAATATTCTGAAGATACCATAAGCACAGGGAGGCCTCATGATGTTCACCAGTGTAGTATCCTTGAAGGATTCTGCACCATGTACAGGGCCCTGACACTGGTAAAACCTGTTTTCAAAATTCAATCAACCACAGACGTTACATTCCTGCCCTCATTGTCACTATAAGTGACAATCTCATAGTCACTATTAAATATGTGTATGCGGGGGGGGGGGGAGGCACAGGTTTTAGAACTTTTCACATTGACGGATAAAGGAGAAGAACAAAATTTAGAGCTTCCAGATCAGTATTGCTAATCTTGCAGTACAAGTGTTTTGCTTGGAGATCTCAGCCTTTTAGGTAGGAAGGTACCCTGCAAAACCAACAACTGATGAGGAAGCAGCATGCCTGGCCTTGAACAGCATCATTCCAGACTGGCCTCCTCTTGGTCTCATATATGCTGTTGTGGCACATGTATAAGAACCTAGGAAGAGCACCTACTGGCAAGAATGTTCCTGGACTAGTTTGTTCTGTAACAGAGGGAGCATTAGCCCATCTAGTCCAGCTTCCTGTATTTCAGTGGCCCACCAGATGCCTCAGGGAGCACACAAGACAACAGCTACCTGCATCCTACTGCCTCTTCCTTACACCTGGCATTCAGAATGCCAGTATACAAAAGCCCTCCTCTTCCCCAGTGGCTTCCTGCCGTCCATAAGACAGGCAGGCAGGGTTCAATATACATGCAAGTTAAATAATTCTATTCCAAAGCAAGCCAGCGTTCCCTTCGTTTCCAAATTAGGACGTCATCTGCGTACTTATCCTGATCATATTGCGTTCAGAGCAGAAAGCCAAGCAGCTCCCGATACTGAATGTAGCCAAGGACCCATTTGTGATGACAGCAGATGTTTTTCTTTTGTAAAGTACTTACATTTTGGGCCAAGCCTACGCCAGTTCCACGCCAAGGTTTCCACAGTCAGTCATTTAATATCTCAGAACAACAGCCCTAAAACATGAATCAGACTAGTTTGAGTGAGGCAAATAGATATACATTATGCATGTAATTTGGGAAGCCTTCCTTGGCAAGCTTCAGCCATAGCTGCCTCAGGAAGCACACTCTGCCGGGTCAATCTGATAGATGGCAGACCTCTGGTCCAAAAAATGATTTCTGTTTCAGAATATCATCTGCTCTATAGTGGTTTGTCACAATAGCAAGCAATATCATTTGTCAAAATATAAAAGGGAAAACAACCCAGCAATGACTGGGTTGGAGAGTCTGTAGCATGAAACGCTCATTCAAAAAAATGGCCATGTTGAGAGGAAAGCTCCATCGACCTTTCTTTTCTATTTGCCCCGAGGTGGTATGCAAACAAGAGATCCCTTCATCTGCAGCTTGAAGTAGCACAGTCCAGGAAGAGACTTATCATTTGATTCTGCAGAATTCAGGGTGCAATCCTAACCTGGAGTTAAGCCGGCACAATTAGGCCAGCAAAGTTCTGCTGGCACAAGGGCCACTGTAAAGCGTGTTTTGACAACTCTCAGAGTCAGGGAGAATGGCGCACATCTGTATGCTGGCCTCTCTGACTCCAAGAGTGGTCCAAACATACCTTATGGTGCCCTTGAGCTGGCCAAATTTTGCTGGCCTACCTGTGCTGGCCTAACTCCAGGATTGTGCTCTCAGCATAAGATGCGAAAACCTTTCACGCTTCATGGTGAAATTCTGCAACTATATCTGTGCATACTTAGCCGGTGAATCCTGTGAAACTAGCAGGACTACATAAGAAGAGCCCTGCTGGATCAGGCCAAAGGCCCATCTAGTCCAGCTTCCTGTATCTCACAGTGGCCCACAGTGACTAAAGTAAACATGGATTGAATGAGGCTGAAAGGACCATAATTTTATGCAGCACCTCCAATTTGGGCTCCAGTTCTCTCTCTTTCATGCACACGCACTTTCATGCGCACAGGAATGCATGGAATGGAGGAGAGAGAGAGAGAGAGAGAGAGAGAGAGAGAGAGAGAGAGAGAGAGAGAG
>JAJKFI010000005.1:37005780-37022375 GCA_029204185.1 Lerista edwardsae
GGTCCGCAAGCCCCCAACTCTGCTCTAACCAACACAAATTGACAACATGATATAGGTTGAGGATGTTGCGATTAATACAAACAGATGCCTCAGGTTAGTTCACATTTGTTTACATTTGTATTCAGCTCTTGCTCCATAGAATTCAATGCAGCACATACTCAGTTCTCCCCTCTTCTTTTTTATCTTTATCTTCACAACTGAAGATATAGTTGAGTGGGAGAAGAGGTCTGGAACTTTTCCTACAACATAAGCAGCGATGTCATCAGCAGGAGCACTGAAGTGTTGCCTTTTCAAAGAACCAGAGATGAGAAGCATCAGGCTCAGTATGAGGAAAACTGAGAAATGTGCCTAGGGGCATATGCTAATGTATATGCCTTGGGCTGCCCAAGAGACCTCATGCTCAGGTTGCAGACCTATGCAAGTTCACTTGGGAATGAGCCCTATTGAACACAAAAGACTTACAGCCCAATGCTGAGCTGCCTGGCTCCTGTAGGAGCAGAAGGGCCAAAACGACCATCGCAGCATCCAACAGGACCTGCAGCAACCGTCAGAGACTCCTCAGGAGGCTGGCCCCATAATGGGCCTTCTCAAGTTAAGTCTTTGCTGGCTATTTTGCCAGTGCAGACTTGAAAACCTCTGGGTCAGGCTATGCGGCTTGATACAAAGGATGGGATTCAACAGTGGAGGCCACCCCTGGCCCGAGCCCGCTCCGCCCCTCCCACACCCAGTTCTGCCTTCCTCACAGTCCAAAAGAATTCACCACCAACGGCATGGTAACACCACTGGGCAACTCCATGCTGGGTCCTCCGGGTGCTGGGGCCGGGTGCCTGCTGGAGTAAGTGCCTTACAGCACTTTTGCGACATCAGCATCAGTGGTACAAGCATACCAGTGGTGCTGGGGTTTGGTAAGATCAGACCCTTAGAACACAATCCTCACCTGGACTCAGGCCGGCACATTAGGCCAGCAAAGTTTGGCTGGCACAAGGGATACCATAAAGTATGCTAGGACCACTCTTGGGGGCAGAGAGGCCAGCACACAGACTTGCGCCATCCTCCCTGATTCTGAGAGTGGTCCAAACCCGCTTTACAGTCGCCCCTATACTGGCCAGACTTTGCTGGCCTAACTTGTGCGGCCTAACTCCAGGTTAGGATAGTGCCCTTAGTTGTACAGTTTACTGTTTAGATTTGTCCAGGTTATTTTTTATCCAGTTTTTTAAAAAAAAAGTTTATACGTTTGTTTTGAGCTGTTGGATTGAAATGAGCAAGACCTTGAAATGTTATCAGGTAGGAATAAGGGACAGGAGAAGAAAGCACTCAAATGAAGACCTTTGAAATGGATTTTGTTGGCCGCCAGTCTTGGTGGAGTGTCTCTATACAGGGTGTCATGATGATCTCCTGCGCTTTAACATTTACTGGTGCTCACAATAACCCTGTGAATTTGGTTAGGATGAAAGATTATGACTAGCTCAAGATCACCCACAATGTCATGGCTGGGGCGGGGGGGGAGCTGAACCTGGGTTTTCCCAATCCTCAATCTAATCTGAATCATAACACCATATCAGTCCTATAAATAGCACAGAATAGGTTTAAAAATGAAGAAGCAGTTAGAAAGGCAGGATATGGAAGTGCAGTAGCCAAACAGAGGACTTCGCACAAGAGTGGGAGAGTGAGGTTAAAAAATCCCAGGGTTTTCTTCCCCTCCTTCCCACCCTGGTTTCACTCCTCCTTCATTTCAATTCAATATTAACCACACTCCCCAAAGGAAACAAAAGCAATTATCAAAGCTGAGAGTGATGAGATGCTTGGACAAAAGATCAATATAGTATCTGTGCTTGGCTGCCCTGAATGGCAACTTCAAAGTAAGAGGTGGACAGCATGGCAGATCCATAGGCTTAATCAAAATACATACAGACCCCAAGAAGTGTTTTTTTTTCCCCTCTTTCCAACCCTCTCCAAGGAAAAAGGTGGTTTTGATCAGAACTTCTTACTGCAGAGGTGAAGGCAGCTTTGAAAGGATTTTTCACAAGATCAAAAGATTGCTGGAACGTGCAAGTGGATTGTGTCAATCTACTGATATTTCATGCTGCGGAACATAGAAGGACATTTTGAAGAAAAGTCCACCCACCACACCTTACGTAGCAATATATAAACATCGGAATATTTTTCTGTACCAGTTTTATGCTTGCCTGTGAAGTAAAGTTGACACTGGAGACTGAGCATTGGCGATGCCCGCATATCAGTTATACCGCTGTTGCTTGTTCCGTTAATACTGCTTCCTCCAATAGGTGGCAGCAGGTGGGTGGGCACCAGTGAGAGTGCTGATATGCAGGCACTCTGTCATTTGGGTGGCAAGAGAACAAGCTTCAGCAGAATTGGCACCCAGCTGGACCTTGGAGAAAGGGCAGGCATGAGCTGGGTGGACACAGAGGCGTTTCTACAGGGATGGCAAAGCTCTAAGTATTGCAAGAAGCCTTACCCTGTCATGTGAATCCCTCCTCTCCCTTGCTGCTGGAGCCAGTAAGCAATGCCAAGATGTTGCTTTTCCCTGTGAGGATTGGCTAAAACGGTGCAGGAGAGGAGTGATTTCTACTGCAAGGTAAGGCTTCTTGCAAAACTTAGTGCTTTGCCATCCCTATCGAAATGCCACTGGGTGGACAAATGTGGTGTGACCTTGATATCAGCTGTTGCCACCAATTTGGAAGTTGTTACAGCAGAGCCCCCCCCCAATGCTTCTGGAAGAGAATGCCATAATTATATCAGAGGTTAGGCTCGTCCTTGAGGCTACAGGCATGTAAGGAACATTCCACCATACAGGTCTGATGGCACAATTAAAGGGCCAGAATGCAGGTAGCCAGTTGATCTTGCTGTTGTAACCTGACATTCTGAGATGCTCATTGAACAGATTTGGGACTGCTTTGCCCCATGCTTTACTACTACTACTACTACTACTACTACTACTACTGACCTTTACCTATCTCTAGGCAAACCACCATAAAACAAACACACACACACATTCATGACAAAACACACACACAAAGAAAAGCTAACAGATGCCAACATAACTCATGATTTGGGAATACTGCATAGCACATACTGCAGTCTTCAGTTAAATATTTCTCTACTACAGACACCCACATTTCTCCTAGTGGTGGAAAATTAACACATTGCTTTTAACACACTGTTTAGCCAATTAATGGTTGCCATACTTTGTGGAGAGCTATTCTTTTTTCCAGCGGCTCTTCTGTTTGACTCTTCCAGAAACTGGCATATGTTATTTTAACTGTTACTATAGATTTATTACCAGCTCGGGCAAATGCCTTGGCACTTCAGATGTTATAAAATTTAATAGATATATACAGGATTATAATTAGCAGTATATTTATCATTTCTTGAATTACTTTAATTACCATTTCCCAGTATTGGAATGAGCAGCACTACTTGTTCCTGAGGAAGATAGATGTGTCTCTCCATCCATATGCATAGGCACTGTCTGCTATGAAAACAGACCCCTTGTCATGCCAAATGTCTTTCGCCTGCTCCCAGTGGCAACTACCTTATCATAGTGTTCTGCCAAATTCCCTGCTGGGCCTCCCCAAGGGCCCCAATGTCCACACTAGTTTCCCCTCCAGAGCTAACTAGTTTCCCCTCCAGAGCAGCCTCAGAGAGAGGCAAGGGGGAGGGGGTTCATTCACCCACTGGGCCTCCTCTCTTCCAGCAGCTTTGCTTGGGATCACCGGCTGGCCAGCCTCCTCCAGACTACCCTCATCACTGGCGTAGCTCCAAACTACTCTAAGTCTAGCACCAACAAACCCCACCACCAAACAATAGGCAGTCAGCTTGCCTAAACCACAACTGCCTCCTCCACTTGGTGGCTCCAGGGGTGTGGCAGCCATACAACAATTCCCCACAGTTATTCCCAATTAAATAACTTTACCTTATCCAGTTCTTTAACAGTCAGTTAGTCAGTCAGACCCTCTGTCCATCCAGCACCTGCCCAGTGCTTCTCCTCCAGCACCTACCTGGTGCTAATCACCCTAACAATCCATCCAGCACCTACCTGGTGCCCTCCTCCAGCCCCTTACTGCAGCTCCTGCCTCCCACTTTATACTGAGGCAGGCCAATTGGTGTCTGTTGCTGGGCAGGCTCTAGCTCATCAGCCACACCCATCTGCACCTGTGCTAATCCCTTCCTAGCCAGGGGCCTCATCAACCTGCAGCTGTGCTTCTGAGGCTTGCAGAAGCTCTGGGATTAACCCTGTACTTCCTGGGTAATCTGGGACAAGGGGCCACTGCTGATACCATTCCCTATCTCCTCGGGGTATCTCTGGCCTTTTCCAATACACATAGGGATGTGGCAATGCGATGCATAGTGATGGATTTGTCTTCTCAAATGCCTTATCTTTTCTGTTGTCTAATTATATTTGATGGCAGTTATAACAACTAGCACTCTCGTACATATACTACTTGACCTTTGTATAATGTTGTCAGACATCATATTTGTATAATTTTTTGGCAAAGAGGCATGGCGTATAAAGAAAGAATATACTGTGTTAAATTGCCTCTCGGCCCTATCCTAACGGGGCTTCAATATTATAAAGGTATGTACGAGAGCATACGTGTCTTTATGACATTGCAAACAGCATGACGCTGGTGGCCATTTTGGGAGTGTAACCACGAATGGCAGCAGTGGACCCCGCATGTTGCCACAAAAGGCAGGTAAGCTATCGTGGGAGGTGGCAATGAGTGGGGGGGAGTGGACTGAAGGAGGGAGAGGAATGAGGGAGTTTCTGGGCAGGGAGCAGGTCAGATGGGTGGCAGAACAGGGGGAGTAGATCCGGATGACACCTGCATGTTCCAGGACTCTATCTATGTAACCCCATTCTCACTCTTCTTGGTTCTCTGGCAGCAAAATGACTGGCACAGATCCAAGGAGGCCCATTGGGACAGCAGAGGGTTTTCCCAAGGTAAGGGAATGAAAGTTCTCCTTCCTCAAGGAACTGTCGCCCACCCACCCCCACAAGATGCAATGTGCACTCCCTTGGCATGCCTGCATCTATAGGGGGAGAGTAGTTAGACTTGGGCTGTCAATTAACTATAATCTTGTGGACAATCATCTATTAAGTTCGTATCTATATGAGCCAGCATGGCTCCATCATGAAAGCATCACATAATGTGAAACTGTTTCCTGACATTCCCAAACACCTCTTCTTCAGGTAGGAGAAGCCTGGGTCTGCCTTGCCCTGTGCTTTATTTGGGGAGGGAGCACAAGATACTGCCTTTGAGAACCTCTAAACTTTAGACCTCTAAACTTTCCTGTCCTTTGATAAGGAATCCCATATGAAAAATCTTCAATAAGGAGCCATCGCCACTTCCTTGGTCTATTGTTTCATCTTGTGCCCTTGAGCAAGATCCCAGTAGAATTTTCATATAATTGTAGAGCTACGTATAAGTACACTATAAATACATTTTAAGGCTGGAAATAGTGAGACCTATGCTCATTATTTCCAAGGCTGGGTGCTTTGCTTTGCTATTGGTTTCTCATAATTATCAAGTATGTAAATCATAAACACCCACCTATTTAGAGCAAATATTGTACTCAGAAACCACATTTTGCTTTTTGTTTCATTGACTGCAACTATATGTCTTTTTGATCCAGACCAAATATGAAAAATTCAATACGGAAATGAGTTTATTCCCATAGAATACATGCATGTTTGTAGGCAAAAGCCAGTTGGATTTCTTTACACATGTGTGTTTTCCCACAGAATAAGTCAAGAACCTTTTCCACTTTTTATTCTGTAAGTTTCAATTCTTCTACAGGGTGCCTTGAATGTTTGGTTTCAAAACTCATGTGGTTGTCTATATCTGTGTGTTTGGAGGGGCCAAAAGAGGTGAGGGCAGTGATGCAATTCAAATGAATTAACAACCGGTTCTATGATGTCATAGCCGGAGCCAAAAAAAAACCCGAAGCCAGCCGAGGTAAGCGAGTGGGTGGGGCCCAGCCATTTAACAACCGGTTCTATAGAACCTGGGCGAACCCCCTGAATTTCACTACTGGGTGAGGGTGCATCTTAAATTGTCTCCCACAGAACTCCCACCTTTCACCACAGCTCATCCTCTCATTTTAGCTTTAAAAGGTGACCATTTTCACCCCCTCTTGCTTGTGGTAGGTAGGTAGGTAGGTAGGTAGGTAGGTAGGTAGGTAGGTAGGTAGGTGAGAAAGGCAGGAAAGGGAACCTAGCTTAAATTTTGCTGGAATAGGGTCAACACTTGATGGAGGAAGCAAGTGTTCCAGACCTTCCAGCTGTTTCTTTCAGCAGTGAAGGGCCATCTGAGGAATCCTTTATTGGGTGATGTGGAGCTGAGAGCTTTCATAAATACTTGGCGGGGAAACAACTGTCCAGATGATTGTTATGCATATTGAAATGTCAAACAGTTTTGCTACATTTCAGAGGAGTTCAAGGACATGGACTTTCAGAGGGACCTTGAAGCATGCAGGAACAGAAATGGAGACTTCTGACCAGAAGCATATCTGCAACATCTGAGGAGCAGGCAGAAATGACAGCACCCCTCAACAGCCTCCAGGACAGACAGATTGTGGAGTGAGGTATGTACTTTAAGAAGGCAGCATAATGCTAGCCAATATGACCGTCATGCTTGAGGTTTTTGTGACCCAAATTTCAAGGACTTCTGGATATCCGTTAGGACTTTTGGCATCACTCAGCATACAGGTAGGCCTTTATAGCCGTTATCCATGGTTTTAATTATCCACTGATCTAGAGCTCCCCACCGCCCTCGTTAATGTTTTTTAAAAGTCTTACCGGCAAGTGTTTCTTTCCTTAAACAAGGCACTTTAAGCATTCACGCTTATTGTGTGCCAAAGGTAAACTAAATTTTAACCTTCCTCAGTAGCAGCTAGGGCAACAAAACAATTACCCACCCAGCTACTACTAATAGCTTTATAAACCCTCTAAGGTCTTTTGGCTCTGACCGAGCACCAACATTGATTCAAACAGAGCCACTAAGGATCTCCTTTACTTGTTTGGTAGCAATTGAATAACCCAGGCTGGATTTAACTCCCATCCACAAGTCCCTTACAACACAATCAGCCAAAAAAATTTTTTTTTAAAAAACCCTAAAGTTTATTCAATGATTAAACAAAGACAGGCACTTGCAATACTTACAAAAAGAATAACATAGAACATAAGTATAAAGACACATGAACACTTAAAATAAGAAATCAATAGCTAGCCTACAGTCTGACTATATCTCACCAGACATGCATTCAGTGGCATAGCTAGGGCATTTTGCACCTGGGGCTACTTAATTTTTTTACACACACTTCATGGCAATTTTTTTGTTTTTTGGCCATAACTTTTGCTAGCATTAAGGTGTTTCACTCCCTGGGAGTTTCATTGAATTCCTAGTGAAATTCCACATCCAACAGTATACAGCACTATTGTATTATTCCTTAAAACTGGGATTTTAAAAACCACAATTCTTGCAAAAGAAGTTTTATTTTTGGTTTTTACTGTTTTGGCCATAACTTTTGCTAGAATAGAGACATTACACTGTATTTTTTTTTATTGAATTCCGGGTAGAATTCTGCATCCAACAGTATACAGCATGACCACAATATGTCGCAAACTCACAATTTTTGGAATTTGGGGTTCAGTGGTGACACCCCCCCCCCCCGAAGATGGCACCTGAGGCACCACTCTCCCTGCCCCATAGGTAGCTATGCCACTGCATGCATTGACTTCTTCAATCAATCTTCAACCTGCCTGACTCAGCAGGTTCCCCAACAGACACAAGAAATACAAGGGGGAAAGGAAGAGTACAGGAACTCAAGAGATGGTCCCTCTTTTATATCTGGTGAATTTACTGTAGCCCATCATAATTCAGACCAGCCAAGCCTTCTGGTAGCCTATGTGATATTTACCAACGCACTCATGATATAATTCCCTTCTCCCACCTGAATCACACAGCTGTAGTACATTTACTGGCTACATGGTGGCGCAGCGAGTTAATCCGCTGTTGCTGGGCTTTCGACCGCAAGGTTGGGAGTTTGAGACTGCGTGACAGAGTGAGCGCCCATTGCTTGTCTCAGCTCCTGCCAACCTAGCAGTTCGAAAGCACCTAAATGCAAGTAGATAAATAAGGACCACTTTGGTGGGAAGGGAATGGCGTTCCGTGCGCTACGGCGTAGAGTCATGCTGGCCACATGACCACGGAAGCTTGTCCTC
This sequence comes from Lerista edwardsae, assembly GCA_029204185.1. Taxonomy (NCBI): domain Eukaryota; kingdom Metazoa; phylum Chordata; class Lepidosauria; order Squamata; family Scincidae; genus Lerista; species Lerista edwardsae. The sequence continues at coordinate 37,014,026 of JAJKFI010000005.1, forward strand.
GGACAAAAACGTTGGCTCTACAGGCTTTGAAACAGAGATGAGCACCGCCCCCTACAGTCGGTCACGACTAGACCATTTGGTCATGGGGAAACCTTTCCTTTAATGATCTTGAGTAATTAGCTAACTAGATAACACTGTGTAAGGAGGTGTTGTCCAAGGAGAACTTGTACTGTAGTAGAGAACATCAAGGGCAAACTTGGGGGATTGCCCCCCCAGTACACCTCTCTGACCCCCCCCCCCAAGTAACTGAGCCCTGCCATGAAAAGCAGAGCATGCAGCTTGGACAAACACAAAACCATGGCGTGTGTTGAACCGGCTAATAAGCCCAGGCAGCTGTGTCAGGAAGTGTCTCTGGGTCAAGAAAAAACTCTGATCAGCTGGATGAAAGACTTGGAGCTTCTAAAAGGGGACCACACAGTTTATTCCAAAAGCATAAATATAAGTACAGAGAAAGAAGGATTTTTGGAACGTGCAAGGGGGGGGGGGAAGGTGTTGAAATGTTGCAGAGAAGGTTTAAGGACTATACCTGCCTTTATCTTCTGTGCCTATTGTCAATCTTATCACCACCACTGTACACTGTACACTGTACACCAGGATTTGGTAAGGGCTATTCAGATGCAGACTCCCTTCCTGCCACCCTAGAATGGCCTTCCTCAAGATGATTGGGTCAGGAGGAAGGTGGAGAGGGGAAGATTCCAACTCTTAAGGTTTGCATCTTCCTGTGTAAGTACTTACCACACTGATAACCGACTGTTGTTTGCCACCCGGTCAAATGTATCAAGCAATCTAATGTGTCAAGCACTCATGGCTAAATTTGTAAATAGTTTTCTGGTTCAAATGTCTCCTTTTTACTTTTGTGTAAATACCTCCTTCCTGCTTAAATGTGCCAACTCTATTATCTTGTCTTAATATTGGTATCATTGTTACTGCTAAATGTACCTGTGTTTGCATCTGACTATCCTTTGTAATCACCCCTCCTTCCCTACCCTGATGTTCTCAGAGCCAGGCAGGCAGGCAGGCAGGCAGCGAGCGGAGCCTTTCCTTTCCTTGCCACTGAAAAATGAGTTGCTCTGGGGTTTTAACATGATGCCAGGCCTCCTTAACATGTTCTGGAGGTGCTGTGGAATACTGTTGCAACTGTTGGGTCAGTTTAAAATCATCTGAGGCCTCAAAAAGGGCTTTTTTATGTCACTTCCTGCCACGACATCACTTCTGGCTTATGACGTCACTTCTGGTGGGCGGGTCCCGACATGTGCCAATCAAAAGTGAGCACCTGTTCTTAAATCATTTAGATGACACCACTGCCTATAGCAGATTGCCAACTTATCAACAGTGTTTCATTTGTTGTGCCTTTTTCATATTTGCATGTTCAACTGTATAATTGATTAAACCTAAATTTACACGTTACACAAGTCAGTCCTTCGGGACTGTGCACTTTGCTGCTTGTGTCACTTTATTAATAAAGTTTCTCTTGGACTATTTTTACCATCAAAATCCAGCACTGGTTTCTGTCATCTTAGGTTTGTGATGTCGTTTTAGCCTTCTTTCAGCTAGGAATTTTCCATGAGGTTTTTCTCTCCAAGTTGCATGCCGAGCGGGGACTCTCAGCTGGGGCACTTCTCGAGGTCATCCATAAGGACCCCAACAACAGTTCGGCCATTTTCCAGTCTCTTCATACAAGAGTTCTTTCAACCCAATTTAAGGTATACTTCAGCATCTATACTAAGTAAAACACATTAATTCAACTCTCACGGTGTAAATAGAACAGGCTTCCGGCAGCCTGAATAACTGACAAAAATAGACCTAATGCTAAACAGGAAGCAGTTAACTTCCACTTCCTGTTTAGCATTAAATCTATTTTTGTCAGTATAATGAACAAAATAATGAACCAGACCCATGGTGGGGGCAGTGAAGTCATCCGTCAGCGCCAACAACCGGAATGCACGGTTGAGTGGCAGCTCCCCGCTCCCGTGTGGAGCCCAGCCACGCCTCCCTGTGCCCAGTATAGCTCCATATCAGAGCGAATCAAGCACAGGGGAGGGCGGGAGGGCCAAAAAGCACACGGCATCTGCCGCGCAATGGTGCCCCGTCACAGCCCATCCTTGGAACAAGCGGTATGGCGTTCCGGACCGTCCTGCCCAGATGACATCGCTGGGTGGGGGGTGTCTTAATGTTTATTATTTTGCCACATTACATTAAAATAAAATAGATATAGATTAAAGCAAAGAAAATGACAGCTTGGAGAAAAATTGGTCTTCATCAAGTTGCCATGCCTATGCATTTATTTTCAGGTGTTTAAAACGCAATCAATAAAAACATCAACTCATGGCTGATGCAATCAAAGGTCACTGTATTAAAGACAATGTGACAGGTGCCTTTCAGATAAATGATTCTTTTTTTGTATTACAATTTCCTGTAAATGTTGGGTTAACCAGAGTTCTGTCATCGAATTCAAAGAACACAAAAACCAGAACTATATAAATATACTCAGAATATGTATACAGAAAATACATCACATGACATATATAAACAGAATATTTCTTAATTAGTCATTTCTTTGACCTACACTGCAATAAACCTGCCCCATGAGTCATGGAAAACTTCTGAACAGATAATCAGCTTTGGGAATAATTGTAAAGTTATGAATTTTGCAGTTTAAACCCACAGATCCCTCACATGCACGCACTAAAATGTCAGAGATGCAGGATTAATCTCTTTTAGGTCACTGGCTGTATAATGATCCATCTGTTTGGTTGTATAACGCCATCCAACATCTAGTGAGGATACTTTGCTCTATTAGGATTTCCTGTTAATCAGTTGCAATCATTGTCGGTGTCCTGCTGCTGTTTGTTTCTTCTTGTGTTTTCGTGCGGACAGTGGCTTTTCAGCCTAATGGGTGGTAAAAATGTGGGAGCAATAATCCTTCTGATGCTCCACAGGCCATAAATATTATGCCAATGGATATCCTGAATAGATTTCCTGAGTTGGTGGAAAGCTGGATGCTGGTGAAGAAGCTGAAATTACATCCAGACATGGTGGAAGCCCTTCTGATCAGGGACCTGCTGATTCAGAAATTGTGAGTTCACGTGTTGTGGAGTAAGTTGCATTCCCTTTGAAACACCAGGGTTGCACCTTGGAAGTACTTCTTGATCTATTCTTGCTCCTGGATGTTCAGATGACAGTTGTGGCCCCGGGTGCTTTTACCCATCTTCAGCTGAGGTGCCAACTGCATCCATTCTTGTCTCATTTTGCCAATCCCACTGCAAAAATGAGATCTCCTGTCTCATTTTTCATTGTACCTGCACCAATCCTATCTGAGATATGCTGGCATATCTCCACGTATGCTGGCACAATGACAGCCCGAGCAGTGTAGAAGGCCACCTGCCAACAGATGCACCATGAAAGATGCTGACATCATTGGGATGTGAGTGCAACTCTGCCATTGGAGAGGCCAAACCAGGGGGGTGATTGAGGTGTAGAGACGTACAAGGGATGTGGAAGGGACAAGGAGGAGTGGGCATGATCCTAACCTGCTTAGTTCACCCTGGTGGCACTTACCTGGTTGCCAGTGTGGGCATATTACACTCCTACCGGGGTGCATGTAGCAATTGGATCCTTGTATAGCATATTAATGATACATGTCACATGGATTATGAACTGACTTCATGGCATAGTTTTAGAGCACAATCCTAACCTGGAGTTATGCTGACAGTTAGGCCACCGAAGTTTAGCCGGCAACAGGGACACCATAAAGTATGTTTGGACCACCTCAGATTTAGGTAGATGTGTACCATCCTGCTGTATTAGAAAAGGCAGGAGATACCCCGAGGAGATAGGGAATGGTATCAGCAATGGCCCCTTGTCCCAAATAAACCAGGGATTACAGGGTTAACCCCCAAGGTCTTTGCAAGCCTCAGAAGCACAGCTGCAGACTGATGAGGCCCCTGGCAATGAAGGGAGGCCAGCACAGGTGCAGATGGGCGTGGCTGATGCTAGAGCCTGCCTAGCAACAGACACCGATTGGCTGGTCTCAGTATAAAGTTGGAGGTAGGAGCTAGAGTACAGCAACTGGATAGGTGCTGGAGAAAAGGACCCTGGATAGGTGCTGGAGGATGGCACCAGGATAAGTGCTGCTGGATGGATTAAGAAAGGAAGGGTGATTAGGACCTGGGTAGCTGCTAGAGAAGAAGCCTCTAGGTAGGTGCTGGACGGATGGATTGCTGGACTGATGGAGTGCTGGCTGGACTGCCTGCCTGAAGGACTGTTGGACGGACTGAGGCACTGGCTGAAGGACAAGATAAGGTAAGGTTGTTTTGGGAGACTATTGGGAACTGTTGTATAGATGCCTCGCCCCTGGAGCCACCAAGTGGAGGAGGCAGTTGTGGCTTAGGCACGCTAAATGCCTATTGTTTGGTGGTGGGGTTTGTTGGTGTTAGACTGAGGGTAGTGATGAGGGCAGTCTGGAGGAGGCTGGCCAGCCAGTGATCCCAAGCAAAGCTGCTGGAAGAGAGGAGGCCCAGTGGGTGACTGAACCCCCTCCCTTTGCCTATCTCTGAGGCTGCTCTGGAGGGGAAACTAGATAGCCTAGTGTGGGCATTGGGGCCCTTGGGGAGGCCCGGCAGGGAATTTGGCAGAACACCTCCCTGACTCCAGGAGTGGTCCAAATGTACTTTACGGTGGCCCTTGTGCCAGCCAAACTTTGCTGGTCTAACTGTGCTGGCCTAACTCCAGGTTAGGATCGTGCCCTTAGGCATGCTGACCTGAGAAGTGTACCTGACCTGAGAAGTTTATCTGGGAGGTAAAAACAGGCTTGCTGTTACCTGTCAATCTGTGAACAATCCCTTGCTGTTCACTAGACTGCTAAATTGCCACATACGCCTGTAGAGTAGAACTGTCACAGCTTTGACACACACACACACACACACACACACACACACACATACACACACACACACACGGCAACACAGTCATCACCACAGCTAATTTGAGGTTATGGTATTTTCCCAACCATTCAAATTTCATTCATTCAGCACACATAGCCTAGAAACAGAAAGGGCTGTGTGGGGAAAAGATATGTAAAAAGCCAAGGATGCTGTGTAAGCCAATTGTTCCAGACTTCTGCTCAGCAGGTAGGTACACAGATACATGTGTACAGCAGTTCATTGCTGTATGTGCATCTTTTGGCCAGAGCCCAGAAGGTTTCGGGGGAAAAAAAAAAAAAAGATTAATGAAAAGCAATTTGAAAAACCCAAATTAGTTTTTAAAATGTCATGATTCTAAAGATGGCTACAATTTTGGGGGGGAAAAACATGACTCATTATATCTGAATATGTATGATAGGATTTAAAGAAGTAATTTTTCCTCAAGCTGAAATAATTAAAAGCCTATATGGCACTTGCTCTCTGTAAACTATTTTTTCCCCTTAGAATTCAGAAAAGTGGGGCATGTGAGCGATGAGGGAAAATGTAGTCAACTGTCTGCAGATAATATAACCCATTTTTCTTAGAACTGTAAGCTAGGTCTTAATTATAGAAAATAAATGCCTTATTTACTAATCCTTCCAGTCTCCTCTAATTTGTTACTTTATCACACTAAGAATAATTAAGTTCTGTCAAAACATTCCATCGGTTAATCCTCCAACAAATTCATTAAATATATGTGTGTGTAAGAAATGTAAGCCTTTTTGTGTCTGGGAAGCTGCTGCTCCTTGAACAAGCAGAGTCGTGGTTGTGCTGATGTGTGGAAACAGTTCACTTGTTCAAGGGACATTCTGCATATCGATGCAGCGATTAAGAAACTGACAAATCCATCATGGCCCTCGTAACAATAATCGTCCATTGCTCCTGCCTGGTTGTCTCACAGAGGTAGCAGCCCAACCAGCATCAAAACATTATCCCTTCTGATTGCAAGTGGTGGCTCACAGTGCTGAGTGTTTCTCCACATGTGACTGGCTCTGCAAATAGACAAGCAGCCAATCAGGAAGGTGCCTAATCTCCCTGACGTCTTGTTTTCAGTGCATTGCAGTGAGGCATTTTTGGACAGCAGAGTCTACCCTCATCTGCAGTCTGAAGTGGCACATCTCATGCACAGGTTTACTCCCATGGAGGACAACATATGAACAATTGAAGAGCTTCATGCCCCTATGGACTGAAAACTATGGCCCTATGGACAGAAATATGTGTTTTTCTTTTGAATACATGCTAACATTGGCAACTGGCAGCAGCAAGGCGAGGAGGAGGGAGAGGAGGTCATTTACCATGTTCTTTGTCATGGGTTGCCCTGAAAACTTAGGGACCCAAAATTGCTGTTCCACTTCTTTAGTACAACTCTTTTGTACTTTCAAACCAAAGGCACAGTATAGAAAAGGCAAGGAGAGGGAGGAAGAAAACAGTGAAATGGTAACATGTACTAGACCAGTGGTTCTCTAATGTTTTAGCACTGGGACCCGCTTTTTAGAATGACAATCTGTCCGGGGCCCACCAGAAGTGATGTCACGGCCAGAAGTGCTGTTCGTGTGATGCCGGAGCCTGCTGTTTCTGAGAATGCGGCAAGAAGCTGGGTTGTTTCTCAGCCATTTTCCAATAGCAAAGTGAATCGGAAAGAAAAAAGCCTATTATATTTACCACCTCGACACAAGCAAAACAACCACACAGCCATCCCCCTTTCCAGCATCCCATCTTCCCATATTTTCAATATGGCTGCTCTAAGTGCTTCATGACCCACATGAAATTGGTTCGTGATCTGCTGGTGGGTCCCTACCCACAGTTTGGGAACGACTGTGTTAGACTAGTATGTCTCGGAAAGTTGGGAGGCTTCAGCCTCCTCTTTCCCCAAGACATGTTAAAGATCTTCATTTCCTTAAAACATCACACACTTCCACATACAAGCTCTGCTTCTTTTCCACCAATTAGGGAGATAACTTCTATTTCATACTACTTCATAAAACATACATCTCAAGTTCCTCAAAGCCCCACAGAACAGCTGTCTCCATCTTAGGAGTGCAAAAAGCACACACCGATAACACAATTCTCCATAGAGTAGTTCTACTTTTCATTGTATTTGAAATATGATGTGATTGACAGGATTCATTGCATTGCTAATGTCAGGAATTCCTAATTAACAGCAACGTCCTACTTCCCTAATGGCAGTTCTGTCTCAAGGGTTGACTCAACTTAGGGATGAATATTTTAACGTCAATTTCTCAGCTACCTGTTTCCAAAGTTACACAAGGATAACCAGTTGCTCAGACACAAAGTGAATGTTTTTCAAAAATTTGTAGAAGGAAGAGTTCCACTGGGTGGCAGTGTGACAGATCAGTGGAGATGACAGAAATGAGCTATTCACCGACTTAAGACCTGACCTCGATGTGCAGCTGTGTTAGAAAAAGGAAAAAAAAAAAAGACTTCTGATACACTTGTGTGATGAACATTATTTTTTAGCAGTTGCTTCTATAATAACGTGCATCCACAATCTTGTGAATTGGCAATGTAATACAGCTGTACTCTGGAAGAGATCAGGTGATTATTTTTATGCATACAGTTCTAATAAAAATGTGATCAAAAGCTATATATGAGAGAACAAAGGAACCTTTTCTAATCAAGATAAACTGAATTCCACATGCCAGCAGACTAAAATGTGGTTTTCTTTAATTATCTGTAGAGAAACCTTGGAAAGCATACAAGAAAAAAAGAAAGAGGCAAGCTTATAACTCTGGTCACTATGGAAACTAAGGACCAGTGAGGATAGAGCTGAAGGAGAGAACTTTTGGAGGAAAAGGTTGCCAAGTGCAGACCTTGAGCATTCCTAATATTCGACATTTGGATACCTTCCTTAGCAATGCATGTATTCAGATTGCTTATTAGTACTTTTAGGGAGCAATCCTAACCTGGAGTTAGGCCGGCACCGTTAGGCTAGCAATGTTTGGCCAGTACAAGGGACACTGTAATGTATGTTTGGACTACTCTCAGCGTCAGAGAGGCCAGCACACAGTTGTGTGCCATCCTCTGTGTTCTCAGAGTGGTCCAAACATGCTTTACAATGGCCCTTATGCCAGCCAAACTGTGCTGGCCTAACTCCAAGTTAGAACTGTGTCCTTAGTAACTTGACATTTCCTGATGCTGTTGGAGCCTATCTTGCAATAATATAATCTGATTACCTTGCAACCTAACTTCACAGAACCTTCTAGTAGCCAAGCAGATTATTATATAGGCTGTGGCAAGCAACTGTTCCAACTGATATTCATCACTGCTTAGGTAAACGTTTTGACAGCACAGGAATGAGTAATAGTTTACTCATTTAAGAGAGCAATCCTAACCAACTTTCCAGCACTGACATAGCTGTGGGGAAATGG
>JAJKFI010000005.1:37022385-37048925 GCA_029204185.1 Lerista edwardsae
CCAAGTCTTGAATATTATATTGTCACTAAAGGTGCAATCCTAACCAATTTTCCAGCACTGTGGTAAGGGCAATACAGTTCCAAGGAAAGGGAACAAACATTCCCTTACCTTGAAGAGGCCTCCATGACTGCCCTCCAACTGCATGATGCAGCACATGCCCCATTGGCACCGCTATGTCTGCACTGGAAAGTTGGTTAGAATTGCGCCTTGAGCCTAATACAGGCACTATGAGGCTCTACCCCACAACCTAAAGTACCCAATAAAAGTAAAGGTTTCCCCACGACCGAATGGTCTAGTCATGACCAACTTAGAAACTTAGACATCTCCGTTTCTAAGCCTGTAGAGCCAGCGTTTATCCGAGGACAAGCTTCCGTGGTCATGTGACTGGCATGACTCTACGCCGTAGCGCACGGAACACCGTTACCTTCCCACCGAAGTGGTCCCTATTTATCTACTTGCATCTTTAGGTGCTTTTGAACTGCTGGGTTGGCAGGAGCTGGGACAAGCAACAGGAGCACACTCTGTTGCGTGGTCCCGAACTCCCAACCTTCCAATCAGAAAGCCCAGCAGCAGTGGTTTAACCCGCAGTGCCACCATGACCCTAAGTACCCAAGCCAGCCCCTGTCTTGTGTGCATGGGGAACAGGGCAAAGTTGCTCCTGCCTTACGCAGGTGGCGAGAGAGTGGTGCTCTGTTACTAAACCCTTAAAGGGAGGCAAAATGTAAAAGTGCAAGGAGTGAGATGCAACTGAGACAAAAACAGAGACAAAGACACATCCATGCCAGACTTTGTAGCTTCTAGGGGGAGAGGCAGGAGAGGACACTGTCCCCCAGCTAACCTCAATGTCATCAAACAGACACAATTGCCCTTGGATCTCACAATTGTGGTATAAAAGGTTGGAGGGTGCACAGTCCGACCATTGCGCTAGGGCCATCTGTGCGTCCTCCTGGCCCTGTCTCAGTGAAGCACTGGATGAAAAACACAATTTTGAATTAAGAAATAAAAAGACTTCTATCTTCCAAACTTTGGGCATTACCGCTTGGTAAATCCGCTTCAGAAACAACCTTGACTTCTGGCGTTTGATCTTTAAGTCATAATTGGAAAGAAAAAAATGTGAGAGAGTTACTGGATTATTTATCAGTTTCTTTGGCAAAGGGAGAACGTCAATATAGTGAAAGATAAATAGCTTCCAGAAATAGAAATAAGAGGGAAAATCCCCTCTGGATATAGCCTCAATTTATTATCAGTTAAGTGTTATGATTGTGGTTTAGTGTTCACTGGCTAAGGCTGGAACAATAGAGGTTCATCGGGGCTTTGCAGACCCTTCCTGATAATCCCACCATCATGAAAGGTTTATCTGCGGCAGCAAAGCAACAAGTGAGCAGGGATCACGTCAATCTATTTATAGCCAGCACTGGAGCATTTTCATTATCAGGGGGATTCAGGTTGTACATAAAGCACATTCTGAAACATGAAAAGGGTCTGTACAGAGAGATTGATTTTACGGGGAAGGGCAAGGTGGGGAGGAGGTTAGAGAATCCCCCACAATCCATTCAGACTACAAATCATTCAGAAAATGTAATTTCCTTTCTAATGCAATGGATTTCTACCAATGGAGGAGGATCGCACTCAGGTTCAATTTCCCACAGATTATCCGCCTCCATCTGCATCGTCCCTAATTGGAGACCTCAATGGTGGGGACTCCAAAACATTTCCTTTGGTGGAACTGGATCAATGCTGCATGTTCCTGGCAACTGTGCCTGCTGGCATATCCATGTTTGCCAGCAGCTTTAATTTACCAAGCTAGCTGATCTCCTGATAAGTCCTTGTGATGCTAATATGCAAAATGTCTTCTTCAAAAGCGTGGACATTTGAGATGTAGCCTGAATTTGGACCAATATTTGTAAGGGGTAGTTTCAGATTTGTACTGTGTTCAGGGCAAGCAAAGGGCCACTAGGGTCAGCTTCTGTTTTGCAAGTTTAGTTTTAGTCCTGCAGAGGCATTCTAGGAAGAAGAAAAAACACTGAACACTGGCATCATGACCTGGTTGTTACCACACTGAACACTTATATGCCAGATTCAAAACCGAGATGCTTTCCACGAACACTGTGTGCAGGGCACTTTCATCCCGTGTCCTATTTTTAGCCAATATGCTAATGCTGCACTAGTTAACATATCAAAGGAAACACCCCGCGTAGGGTTGTCCCATCCATGAGGCTCACTGAAATCATTGCCTCACACTGCAGATTGCCAAGGTGTGTGTAAAAGGACCTCTTTCTGCCCAACTCCAATGCTCTTCATTCTCCTACCATTTCCTAGTTTCAAAAAGGAAGCAGAAGAGCAGAGGGGAAGTTTGGAGGAGAGGAGAACGATGAGTTAGAACATCAGGAATGCATCGTTCCCTTCTTCTGCTCTGTTTCCCTGTTCCTTTTTAAATTAAGACATAATATAAGAAGAGCCCCACTGGATCAGATCAAACGCCCATCTAGCCCAGCTTTCTGTATCTCACAGTGGCCCACCAGATGCCTCAGAGAGCACACGAGACAACACAATACTTGCTTCTTATTGCTACTCCCCTGCATCTGACATTCTGAAGTAGCCTAAGGAAGTTGCACCACCCATCATGGGCTGTAGCCTTTGATGGACTTTTCCTCCAGAAATCTGTCCAATCCCTTTTTAAAGGCGCCTAGGCCAGACACCACCCCCATTTCCTGTGGCAAGGAGTTTCACAGATTATCTGCTGGGTAAAAAAAGTATTTCCTTGTGCTGTTGTGTGAGAGAGAAAAGAACACCCCTCTTGCCACTGTATCCATCCCATGCATAATTTTGGACATCTCAATCATGTCCCCCCTCAGGTTCCTTTTTTCTAGACTGAAATTCTGAGACTGGGAGAAAGGTGGAGTGATGGGCAGAGGAAGATAAGGGTGCACTCCCTCAGGTACCAGGAGTATTGGAATGGCCCTGCAGAGGTGATTACTAGGAAAAGCAAGCTGACACCTTTGCATCACTGTAAGAGCTGACACATTAGAAAAGACCTTTGTGCCCAAACTTGGCTCCAAGACTGTGTGTTTGTTTTCAGTCCTTCTCTGAATAACTGGTAACTGGTTGTTACTGCCTATGAACATCAGCCTTGCTGTTCCAAAAAAGAGCAACTCTCAGGGTGCAATCCTAATCTGGAGGTTGGCTGGCACAATGTTTGGCTAGCACAAGGGACACAATAAAGTATGTTTGGACCACTCTCAGAGTCAGAGAGGCCAGCACACAGAAGTGCACCATCATCCCTAACTCAGAGAGTGCTCCAAACATAATTTATAGTGGCCCTTGTGCCAGCCAAACTTTGCTGGCCTAACTGTGCCAGCCTAACTCCGGGTTAGGATTGCACCCTCAATATAGGAGAATATCCAGAAAGGAATAATATACCTTTCAATTATGATCCATAATAGAAATATTAGCCTAAATTAATCCCCTGTGATTTTAAAAAAGCGTTCACTATATAATACTAATGGTGTTAATTCTTTCTTGATTGCTTGTTCCAGGCCAGATCTTGTTGAGATGTTATTGTTTTCAGTTTGATTTGGCTGAAGCTATAGCTCAGGAAAAAAATCAATAGTCCTTCTTTTCCTTTCCAATTCTCAGTATCTTTTTGTTACAAGAAAATGTAAAAATTGATGGGAGGGTTATCTGGCGGTATAAGTACCATGTTGGACAGGTAATTGAGGGTGAAATTAAAGAAAAAATCCTTTATCTAGCCCTTCATCAGTGATTGCTCTTGTCTCATTAGTTTGCTGGTTTCCGCTTTCAACTCTATCTTTTTGGGGTATGACACATATGCACAGTGCAGGAGGGGGAAATGCAATTTCCCCTCCTTACAGCCCTGTAATTTACATCCCAGCTCAGCCTCAGCAAGAGGCTGTGGCTCTTGGTCACCAAAAGGTTTACGCAATGTGTTGCATGAAGCCCCTTCAGTTATCAACTTCAGGGGGGTGAGTTTGATGGGAAAGCAAAATAAAGGGAATGAACCCACCCTCCCCCACGTGCTGCAATATCAGTCAGGATTGTTCTTCCCCCGTGGCTGCTTTTACGTAAGGAGTTATTTAAATGTGCAGTTTGATCTTTAGGAGAGAACATAAGAACATAAGAAGAGCCCTGCTGGATCAGGCCAAAGGCCCATCTAGAACAGTTTCCTGTATCTCACAGCGGCCCACCAGGTGCCCCAGGGAGGCATGAGACAACAAGATGCTTGGATCCTGTTGCCACTCCCTTGCACCCGGTGCTCTGAAGTATGTTTGGACCATTCTCGGAGTCAGAGAGGCCGGCACACAGACGTGAGCCATCCTCCCTGACTCAGAGAGTGGTCCAAACATGCTTTATGGTGGCCCTTGTGCTGGCCGAATTTTGCTGGTTTAAGTTTATGCCGGCCTAACTCCAGTTTAGGTTTGCGCTCACAGTGTAGTAGATTGTGCTTAAGAGTGTTTATGCACACGGACATCTCTGCAGCTGTGTGGAACGTTCAGATCTCGTAAGCTTATTATTTATTTATTTATTTATTTATTTATTTATTTATTTATTGTCATTGTGTTACACAACGAAATTCACTGACACCCGGAGCTCTTGTGAGATTTGCTGGAGTCAATCAGGAACAGTGTTAGAGCAAAACAATAAACATTCCAAACAAGGAGCAGTTGGCCACTAGACACACACACACACACACACACACACACACAGAGAGAGAGAGAGAGAGAGAGAGAGAGAGAGAGAGAGAGAGAGAGAGAGAGAGATTGTTTGGGAAACTTTGTGACTAGTAATCTTGGAAGTCCCTTCATTCCTGGTGACTTTTCCTCGGTCCAGGCAAAGGAACTAACAAAGTCACTGCAAAAGAGAGGGACAAGCAGGTCAGGGACATTGAGATCCTCCCAGGAAGAATGAGAACCACTGCTATCAAAATATTTTGAGACCTGTAATTCTACGTGAATTAAATGTTCAAGTCTCTAATCCAGAGGCTACAGAAAATCTGTGTGTCAGGGGTAGGGAAAGGTGTCCAGAGGGCAATTGTCACTCCTTTAGTAACTGTATGTATTCATTTACAAATCGAGCAGCCAGAAATATAAAGTACTTCTGGAGAAGGTTCTAAGCCTCTTGTGAGGGGGAAATTTCAGGTGTGTAGTGGGCCCAGTGAGTACAGTGTGTGCTCTGCACTGGGGCAAGGCATGCAAAGGGCCACTAGGGTAAACTTCCGTTTTTCAAGTTTAGTTATGTTCCTACGGAGGCCTTCTAAAGAAATTCGGACCACTGTCATAATGGCCCGAAAATAGGCAGCGCTGCTCAGGATATTGATGGTGCAGTGCGCTGCAGCTCAAAACAGGCACTAACAGTGCAATTCTACGTTGTGCTGGATTGGCGAGGCTGGCAGGCCTGTGTCAAATCCAGCACACCTTAGGTGCTCTGGGAAGCCTCCTCAGGCAAGGGCATTTTCATCCCCTTGCCCCAGGGGAGGCTTCGGCCACCCCATGGGGTTCCTCAGATCAGAGCCTGCTATTTTGCAGGTGCAGAACCAAGAAAGTTGTGCAGCCCAAATTGGGGCCAGACAGCCTCCCAAAGGGGTCTTGAATGTGGCCTAACAGCTGCATCCTGGCCGCGCCCCCTCCCCAGGCCGGCACACCTGCCGAGTTCGGCTGTCGCACAGGAGGCTCCCTATTGGCGCTGTAGCACCAATGTGGGGGTGTGCTAGTGACACTAATGACAGATTGTGTCCTAAAGAATTTTTGAGAGCTAAGGTGGTATAGTTTGGTAATTGGACTTAGACCTGAAAAATCCAGGTTCACATCCCTGCTCAGCCAGGAAGCTTCCTGGGTGACTTTGGACCAGTCACTATCTCTCAGCTTCACTTACCTCACAGGGTTGATGTGATGCCAAAGAGAGGGGAGGCCCTATGGGGAAGCTCATAAGAACATAAAAACATAAGAAGAGCCCTGCTGGATCAGCCCAAAGGCCCATCTAGTCCAGCTTCCTGTATCTCACAGTGGCCCACCAGGTGCATCAGGGAGCTCATGAGACAACAAGATGCCTGGATCCTGTTGCCACTCCCTTGCACCTGGCATTCTGAAGTAGCCGACTACTAATGTATGGAGGTTACACCACCCATCATGGCCTATAGCCCATGATGGACTTTTCCTCCAGAAATCTCTCCAATCTCCTTTTAAAGGCATCTATGCCGATGCCATCATTACCTCCTGTGGCAAGGAGTTCCACAGGCTAATTACCCACTGGGTAAAAAAGTATTTTCTTTTATCCATTCAAACTTTACCGTTCTAACTTTTATCCATTCTCACTCAATTTTAATGGATGTCCTCTGGTTTTGGTGGTGGAAGCTCCTTGGAGGAAGGGTGGTGTAAACATGTAAAAAATAAAATAAATACATAAATGTTTGTCTTGGTCTTGCTCTGTACCCAACAACATGATCCAAGGAACTTGTGGAGTTGTCCTAAGCACCCCACTGGTACTGTCAGAATGAGAAGAATCAGAATCACCATATTCCAAACAATTGTAGATAAATTTGGGGGAAACTAGCCATCAATATATATCCTGGACAATACTGAAGAAAATTTAATGATCCACTGCTTACTAAATAACACAGATGCCCTTGAATCGACCCTGGACGGAAATAATACATTCTACTGCATCTGGATGATAGGTTCGACAAAGAGGCCCTGCTGCTCCTACAGCAAACAGTGAACCCGGAGATAAAGGCAGCTGGCAGATGTTTAGAGCAAGGGCTGTTAAGTCTGATTCTCTACAAGCATTTCAAGCCATTAATCCAGCCTGCTTAACATCTGGTGAAAGGCCCAAACAACCACCGTTGCTGTACCAGCAGTTTCGCAGATGTGGAACGTGGTTCCGCAACAGTGAGGAAACGCAATATGCAAGGCTAACAGATTTGAGTTGAGTAATCTTATGGATTCATGATCAGTTCCATTCATCAGCTCCAGCCTGGCAAACATTTAAAGAAGTGCCCAGAGCCTGTAAGTACATCAGGCATGTTGCCCATTCTTTAAGCACCAGCTGATGGCTATGATACAAAGGCTTCAGTGATGGGTCATTTTATGACTATCTTACTACATCTGGGGTAGAAATTCACCATAATTATAGCCAATCAGCCTCTGTACAGAGCTGGTGGGAGCAAAAACCCAGTGAAAGGATGGGCTGTCTCTCAAGCGTGCTATCGCCCGAACCATTAATGCATGGGAATATGGAATTGGAAGCATGCCCCCCAAAATAAACTGGGGTGGCCACCCCAAACCATATACTTACAACACAAGTAGACTGTCCCCTATGAAATATTCTAGCATCACATCCAAGTCAACACTTCGCTTCTGCAACCAGACTGTCAAGTATGCTGCCTCCAGACCAATCACTGCCTATATTGGTATATATGAATAAGGAACTACTTAGGGACATAAAAATGATAATGCGGCTGGTCTGCTAATGCATGGCAGCAAGGATGATGATTAGCCCACATTATTCATTTCCCTAGAGACACATTGAAGGTAGAGGCGACTGTATGCAATGCAGGTTTCCCATTCTCAGTCGCAAATCAGTGATCATTTTCAAATCTGAGTTTTGCCCTGAGATTCCTCAAGTGTTGAGTAACTATGTGATCAGATGGGAAAATGCTTTATTCAGAATGAAGTCACACTGAATTCATTGGTAAGGTAAGCGTGCCTAGGATGCAGAGTACATGATGTGCATGTTTGTGTGATGCAGCCTGAGTGGCCTACAGGACCCATTAGGCATGGATATTAATTTGGAATCTAGACAATTGGCCACTTAGGTGGCCATACCAGTCGTGGGTCAACCTTTCCTATTAACTTTATAGACAGGGAGAGAGTAAGATTTGAAACCATTGGCAGAAACAGGGGAAAGAGACCAGGTCTCCTGTAGGAGAATAATATCAAAGCTTTTCAAGTAGTTCAGACAGTCCACATCGTTTGCTTTTCCTCTCCAAACTGCAATATTCCAGAATAAAATTTTTACAAATGGCCCATGGTGGGAATTTGGAAAGGAAGTTAATCGTCAATCTGTCAGGATGGGTTGGATCTCTCCCCTTTGATTGTCCTCTTGTATGCTTCCATTTCTAGCATGCTCTAGTTTGAAAAAAGGGTCTTGTATGGCAGAGAATTGTTGGTTTAGGTTTCCCGGAACAGCCAATAGTTTGTCCTATATGGGACTGCAGTGAATGTCTGCCACTTAATTTGGTCTCCTTTAATCTCTGGGAGCCTGTAGTCTTTAAATCCCATATGCTGGGGCAGCAATGGTGTGATTAGGGAGTTCCCAGTGCTCCTCATGTTGTTCATCAAATCCATTTTAACTGCGTCCAGCCTTTCAGTGATCTTCATTTGTTCATCATATGGAAGGGATCTAAAAGCAGCAATTGCCTCTGTTCCAAGACCATCTTCTTCAATATCAAGCTGCAGCAACAGATCCTTAGAGCAAGACTGTGTCAAATCCAGCTGGTTTGGATGCTTTGGGATAGTTGGCATCATTCTAGCGTCTGCTTGTGTGGCCAGCAGCTCATGGGTGCAGCTGAGTAATGGAGGAATTTTTCCACAACTTTTAAAGACAAATATGAACCTTTCTTGAGTGGATCTGTTATAGCAGTGATATTCAAACTATGGGTCGGGATCCACTTAGTGGATCGCAACCTGATGCCAGGTGGGTCGCGGAAAGCTGGGAGCAGCCATCTTGGAAACTGCGGACCTTACTCTTGTTATATTCATTTGTGAGGGTTCAGTTTGAATTTTCAAGTGAGGGTTTTATTTTTAAATTTTGTTTTAGTTCACCGCTTTTACCTAATATTTTGTCCTAATCTTGCTTTCTGTCAGGGATGTTTCATGATTGTACAATTGCTGCTGTCCAATAATGCCAATTTGAATTTCAAGAGAGTCATTTTATTATGTTACAGTGACAACACTTCCTGCTTCATGATGTCACTTCCAGAACATCACTTCCAGGTTAATGACATCACTTCCAGTGGGTCCCAACACGAGTGCCATTCTAAAAAGTGGGTCCCGGTCTAAAAAGTTTGAATACCACTGTGCTATAGCTAAGTCAACAGCACACTACAGTCACTTGGATCCAGGACAAATTATAGTTAAACTGCAGAACAATCTCAGGGACATAAATACATTGCAGGGGAATATCACATTTTTCAACAAAGGATTTGTGAGCTAAACCTGTTTTTCTGTTTGCAAATAATATTTTATGAAAGCGCCTGGCCACCGAGAGCAGAGACAAACAGCTGGCTGAGGGGAAAGGGACAGAAGAGATTTGTCTATTCATTTTAATGTTTCTCCTCTGCTCCTTTGAATAGATCAGCTGTGGACAAATTTTTGTTGGCATTTAGGTCCGCACAGTCTTTACAAGTCAAAGCTCTGGGGCATGGCTGTCCCAGGACTGCAACTTCCTAATCCTGACACAGGCTGCCTCAGGCCAGTCGCTCTTTGGCCAAACCCGTTGTGGTTTTCAGTCCTCAAGTCCCTGATGGCACAAAACAATCTGTCATTTCAGCTTTGTTCCCAGCCTGTCTCCCGACTCTGACTGTAATAGTATTTGGCACTGGTGACAGTGAGATAGATCCAAATGCTTGAAATCCAGGGATAATTTGGGAAGGGAGAAGATTGATTGGGGCAGTGTTTTTCTCTCTCCATCCAGCCCCTCTCTGCTATGAACTTAGGTGACCCCCATTATCCCAGTGGCTTATGCTGGTGCCACTCTGCTCATCCTAGCAGCCTGGGGGCAGAAAGAGAGAGTGGACTGGAGAACGAGGGAGTCATTCATTCATTGGGTAAGTTGTGTTTTTCCCTCTCTGTCTCCTTCTGCTGTCCCTTGGCTCTGCTCACACTTGTGCTCACACTTCCCCCACTTGGGATTCCAAGTTAGAAAGAAAGTTAAACACAAGTGTTCGTTGAGTCAAGTGAGAACAGAGAAGGCCAGAGCAAAGGAAAGAAACTACCCAAACCTTTCCAATCACTTGCCCAACCACTTTTGGCTATCCTTCAAAGCTGGCTGCTGATTAGGTATATTGGAATATCGGAAGAACAAGGATGCAGCACATGCCCCATTGGCACAGCTAGGTCAGTGCTGGAAAGTTGGTTATGACTGTGCCCTCTGTTATTCAGAACCATACTGACTCTATACATAGGTTTTCTTTGAGGGTGCAATCCTAACCTGGGATTAGGCTGGCATAATTAGGCCAGCAAAGTTTGGCCAGCATAAGGGCCACCATAAAGTGTGTTTGGACCACTCCTAGAGTGAGGAAGGATGGCGCACATCTGTGTGCTGGCCTCTGTGACATACATACTTTATGGTGTCCTTTGTGCCAGCCAAACTTTGCTCACCTAACTGTGTCAGCCTAACTCCAGGTTAGGATTGCGCCCTGAATGTTATAAAGGCATTTGTACTAGGTTTTCATTAGTCGTTATTGGCCCTTACCCCACCCCCAAACATACCTCCAAATTAGCAGCACTTCTCCTTTCTTTAGCTGACCTGTAAGGAGGTACTCCAAAAATTGACACCGAAGCCCTGATTTCATGGTTTCAGTTGTTCCTTGGCAGTGATGAAAGTAGAACAAGGATCATCTATTCAGACTGAAAAATGAATGTGAAGAAACAACTGAAATGTGAAGGCACAACTGAAAATGAATGTGAAGAAAGATGCTGTTCAAAAACTGTCAAGCTGACTCTATAGCAAACCTTTTCAGGGTTGTGCAATATGTAAAGTCAGATCCTGTTAGCAAAAAGCTACACTATACGGAGCATGCATTCTTCATAATGGCATAGACTTGGACAAATGAGCAAAATAATCTTCATGCTCAAATAATAAAGGCCGAACTTCAGCTCAGATTACATTTCAAAATGTCTTAGCGTATCTTCCAGACCGTTGTAAGGCTGTTAATGCTAATGTTTCCTATTGTTTAATTTGAATTCAAAACATACTGTTTTTAATTCAAATTAAACAATAGGAAACATTAGCATGAAGTAACCTGTTTGTTTTGTATTTTAAAGACTGGTGGCTATTAACAATTGGAGGAATTATTTCCTTTTGGTCCATGCCCTGGTATGCTGCCCATGACTCACTTTATAAAAGTGAAGTCACTTCTTGACTTGAGTCAAAATAACTCGAGGCTGATTATGTTTTATATTCCAATAAAGATGATGATGATGACGATGACGATGACGATGACGACGACGACGACGACTCGTGTCATGGCTCTGGGCGAGTCAGCAAAGTCTTGGGGGTGATGGAAACGACTTGAGTCTCATTGTAGGAGACAAATTCCAAATTCCCATCCCTAGCAGCCACTTGGACTTCAGGACTTCAGGAGGCAGAAGGAACAAGCAGGGCTAACAGGTACTGTAACTCTCAGTGCCAGCTCCTCTGAAGCCTTCAGTGAGAGATGGAAGGAAGAAACAAGCACTTCCCTGAACTCCCCAGTGGGGCTGATGGAGCAAGCCTGGAAGCGGCACTTGACGAAAACTTAACAAAGTGTTTTTTCAGAGCCAAAATGGGCCATCTTCACTACAAACCAGTAATGCTTATGCCCTTCATGTAGAAAATTGGATTCTGTGCTTTCATTCAAATTGGTGTAGGGTGTTGATTATGTAAAAAGTTTCACTCACAGATTTTCTCTGGTGTACGTTTTTACAGCAACTGGGAAAATTCAGCCTCAATAGTTTTGCCGTTTGTACCCTTCAACATTCATCTCCCATATCTCAGTTGAGTGGAACAATTTTATTCTGTTCTCTGCCAAAACTCTGTGGACTGGAACTGGGAAGTTCTGTCAATCCCTAATCTTGATCTGATACACATAGATACGCAGACACTCAGCATACCTGATTCAGTTGTTACATTCTTTATTCTGATGTATTAAAGAGCTTAAAGGAGGAACAGTTTGATTAGTTGGTACTGAGAACAGGTACTGAACCTCTGCTGCATCCCTCAAAAAGGGGGCACTGAGAGAGGGGGGCTGAAATGGTAGCGGGCTGTGGGGTGTTGCTGACCTTCGGTACCAGCTGGAATGTTGGTCCTTGGATGCCAGCTAGAATGGAGGTGTTTAACGCAGCATCAGCAGACAAATGCACCAAAGACCAACAGTAAGGCACAGAGGAACCAAGAACAAATAACGAAAGGCTTTAAAGCCCAGGATTTTTATAGCCTTTCTCCCCATAGAATCTTATGGGATTCTAGATGAGGTCATGCATTACTAGTTGAGGACTCCTGTGGGATTCTGCCTTTGTCTTTCCACCCAATTGAGGGTGCGGTATCTAGTTGAATGACCTTGGGCTTGTTTCTATATTGAGTTTAATCATGGGGTTGGTGAGGACCATTGGAGGTGTGGAATCTCTCATTGGTTTTGAAAAAAGTTGTTTTTCCCCAAATCAGGATTCCTCCAGAAGTGGCTATGGTCATTATGTGCCAAATAGACTGTCACAGCAGGATTTGGAGCTAGTAGCCTTTATCGGAATTTTAATGGTGTGACAATTCCATTTCAAATTAAGAAGTAAAGTCTCTGTTCAGACAAGGAGCATGGAACGCCACGGATCAATTAAAGAGGGAGATTACATGGTGGGCAGCACAATCCTACAGGGGTTTAGCACTTGTGCCAATCAGCACCCCCGCATTGGCACTAAGGCAACAGGACCGGCACTACAGGCAGTGCCGGTTCTGTTGCGCCCACGCAGCACCTCCCTCACATTGCCAAAGCCAGCTGGCACGAGGGAGTCGCCGTGACGGGGCAGCTCGGGGATTGGCAGGAGGAGTGCAGGAGGTTGGTGGGACTTAGGTGGGATGAGAACGGGATGTAGGCGGGATCCTAGACTCGTTTGGGAGGCCGTGCGGCCCTGATTCGGGCTGCGTGGTCTCCTCGGATCTGCATCTGCTGTTTAGATCCGAGGAGCCCATAAGGGAGGCTGGAGCCTCCCCTATGGTAAGGGAGCACATGCTCCCTTGCCTCGGGGAGGCTCCAGCTTCTCCTATTCTTCTCTGGATATGGCGTTGGCCAGCGCAGTCAACTCCAGTGCAGTATAGAATTGCGCCCTCAATTAAAAGTGTGGCCTTCCTGGACTGTGGATTAGTGGCTTCTTTCCATCTGTTCTGTAAATAGCCACATTAGTAGCCTATGCTTTCCTTGCAGGCACCCAGCACCAAGTACACCTGCTCAAATGCTTGTCTCCTGCATGCCTTGAAATGAAAGAGGATAAGCAGAAATAAAATATTGACATTGAAACAAGTCCCACATGGCTCTGCTGATGTTACTGCTACAGACTAACAGTGCAATCTTATGCATGTCTAATCAGAGATGTCCTGTTGACTTCAATGGGACCTAGTCCTAGAAAAGTGTGCACTCCAAAGGCCCAATCCTATGAAGGCCTTGAGTGCTGGAACGAGGGTTTCTGCAGCACAAGGTCCTTTACAGCTGTCACAAAATGTGACGCGCTGTTCAGCCAGACCACCACCATAATCAGAGCAGGTGTCTAAGTGCCAGTGGCCTGGACAGGAGTCCCAGTGCCAGTAATCAGCCTGGGG
Source organism: Lerista edwardsae (assembly GCA_029204185.1). Taxonomy (NCBI): domain Eukaryota; kingdom Metazoa; phylum Chordata; class Lepidosauria; order Squamata; family Scincidae; genus Lerista; species Lerista edwardsae. The sequence goes on from JAJKFI010000005.1 coordinate 37,035,967, forward strand.
GTAGGGTAGACCAGGGTGGGAATTGGGGCTGGGAGGGAGAGGAACAGGGGGGAGACCAAGGCAGGGAGGAAGGGGGGTAGAATCTGTGGCAGCGGTGCCACAAATAGCTTATTCCCCTTCTTGGGCTCAATTCACCTTCCTGGGTCCACTCAGACTTGTGCCAGCTGGTTGGTGCAAATGAAAGTAGAAACAGCAGGACAGGTGTTCCCTTTCCAGGAGGAGACCTTTGGAGCTCCCCCCCCCCCAAGGACGTAGGTTGTGCCCCAGTGGTGCAGCTATATTGCAGGGTGGGGGTGATAGAATTGGGCTGTGAGACTGTTCTGATAGTCTCACTGAAACTCTTCACCTGAGAAATGCAAATTAGTTGATTGTGCAGAGCAGACAAATTCTGGTGTTTGTGACAGGTCATAATATAATGGGATCCAAGCCTAATCGCCGAGTGTCCTCTTTACAAAGAAAAAAAACATATAGTTAATAGTAATGATATTGTGATTATAATTCTGAACTGTTTTGGTACAGTATCATTTTCAAGAGGAAGAGCATTGCAGAAGCTTTTTGTATTGGCTTTTTGATGTGCTCCATAGCTTTGACCTCAAGGGCTTTTTCACTGAATAATGCACACTGTCCAGCTCTAATTATGTTCTGGAACCACATGAATTATCTTCTCTTTGTGTTGTGCCTGCACTTCAGACATCATAAATTCACCTTCTGTCAAATAAACTTTCTTGGCTAATAGAACAATGGCAATAATAAGCGAAGTAATAATAATACACATTGCAAGTTTGGAATTCATGAGGATAATAGCTTGCCTGACACTCTTTAGAGCCAATATGGGAGGCTTACGGTCTCCTGAGACACATTTGTTGGGTCCTTCCCATTAAGAGTTGGTAGTAAAACAGCCTGTTGTCTTCCTATTTTTGTCATTAAGCACACTCCAGTTATAAATGGACTGTCTCGTGTGCTACAGAATTATTCCTAGAATCTCTTTTCTTGAAATATTTCTCCGTTCTTGATTTATGAATTGAATTTTTTCATTTCTCATTTTCTAATAGTCCCTTGGCATTTCCTCCCTTTTCCTAACTGGAAAAAAAAACTCTTCTTTTTCCTTGCTAAAAGAAATCAATTTGATTTTTCCTGATTGCTCCTGATTTCGTAGGACTGCTATTTTTCATTTACAATCAGAGAAAATGTAAAGTTGGAGATATACATGTGAGGCCTTTTATCCTCTAGAGTTCCATTCCCAGAACCCTCATGGAGAAAAGAAAAATCTGCCGGTAATTAAATCTGTGGATTTTGCCCCACACACACACTCTAGACCCAATGGGAGCTGTGCTCGCTCCCTTCGGGTCCAGGGGGCTTTCTGAGCTCTGCCGAAGCTGTTCACATTCACATGCAGTCTTGGCATGGCTTAGAATGGTGCATTTCCTCTACCCCCATCATCCGGACACGATGGGAGCTGGGCTTCCCCCATGTTTGGAGGGCTTCTGAGCCCTGATAATGCTGCAAGCCTTTACACGCAGCATCAGCGGGACTCAGAATGGGGGATTTTTCCCACCCTCTGGACCTGAGGCCTTTTTAATGCCTTTTAAGGCATGACGAGGGCTGGGGAGACCTTGGAGGGCTTCCCCAGGCACTGTAATGCCTTATAAGGCATTAAAAATGCAATATCCAGTTTCCCCAGAACATTGCTGCATTCTCTGAAAGCAGCAGGCTCTGTCATCACAATGCCATCATTTCTGGCCATGACATCACTTCCAGTGTGTCCTGAACAGACTGTCATTCTAAAGAGTGGATCCTGGTGCTAAAAAGTTTGAGAACCTCTGCCTTAGAGTAAACCCCATTAGCTAGGGTTACCAGATACAAACTAGGACAGAGTGCTTGTACCTTTAACTATTGTATAGAATAGGGAATTTTGGCAGGTGAAGCTTTTGAAACCCTTCCATGATGAGTTGCATCTGTCCAAATCCCCTCTTCTATACAAACATTAAAGGTATAGGCACTCTGTCCCAGTTTTACCAGTTTAACCCTTATCATTGACTGTAATGGAACTTGCTTCAGACTAGACATGAATAGTTTTGGGCTGTAAGAGACGAGCCGCAAATCAACCACAATCTCCCTGGTTCAAATCTTGCCTCTATCATGAACTGCCTAGCTGTTGTAGGGGCAAAACGTCCCAGGGGCAATATGGAGGTAATGAAACTTAGGGCCCTATCCGGTTCCCCCATCACCAATACAGCCATGCCAAAAAGATGTGTGCTGTATTTAGCAGGGGATGGGGTGGATCTGGAATCTTTGGAGGGAAAGGGGGAATTATTTCCCCTTACCCCTCTGTAAAGCCTCCCATTGGTACAAGTCCAAGGATAAAAAGGAGGTGGAGAGGCTTGAGAAAGGAGGGGATAGAATCTACACACATCATTGCCACAGATCCACTCCCTCTTGCTGCCTTCTTGCCCCCGGTCTGCTCCTCCCCAGCCCCACTACTGCCTTACCTTTTCTGGCAGGCATGCCAACGTTGGTTTGTGGGGTTGGAATGCTGCCACCTCTTGTGGCAGTGCTCAGAAAATGGCTGGCAACAGAGTGCTTTATGCTCAGTCAGCAGCCATTTTAAGGTAATGGAGCTTACTTCTGCTTCTTTTGTAAACCTTTCTGCGGTATGGCTCAAACCTGATTAGGATTGGGCTGTTACTGACCGTACAAGATTGTTGTAAGGATTTCATCAGGATGATATACGTGAGGTGTTTTTCATGCTCAGAAAGTGCTATAGAATTGCTTGGTATTGTGTTATTTTTTTCTTCTTCTCTCATAATATCATTACCAGCATTTGTTTGTCTCTCCTCAAAAATTTCTGAAATGTAAGTACATTAGAAGAATTGGGGCATCCCCTTAAACAGTCCTGTGCTATATTCCATGGCAAAGCTAGAATCAGGCATATTAAGGTTGTTGACATTTTGTGGTAAACAATAATTGAGATAACCATTGTGAGTCACAGCTGAAAGCCACGGGAGGATTCCAGAATTTTCTAGCAACTTCTTGCCACTCAAGTCAGGATGCCTTTTCTTGGCCTTGGCTCATTCCTTCCTACCATAATTGGTCACTGCTCTTTTCTGTCACTATATAAGACATCGGTGTAACAAAGCACCTACCTGCAGCTGGAATGCTGTTCCTCACTCTCTCCTGCCTCCTTTCCTGGTTCTTCAACCCAGCCAGTTCCACTTGATATAGCTAAAGACATTTAATAGTAAATAAATTTTATAGTAAATACAATATGTGCATGTGGATTCAGTTCACAGCTTTGGATGAGCTTGCAGAGGTCTGGGGCAGAACCACCAGATGTAGCCTCACACTTCACATCCATACATTTGGATACATCACATGATAGAGTATAGTGTGTAGAGAAGGGAGTGGGACTGAAGTGTGTTAGCTAACCACTTACCGTTTTGTTCTGAAAGTAGAAACGGAAATGCAAGTAATTTTGACAAATCACACTGTAGATCAGTTTTTGTTCACATGCTTTAGCTGAGGCTCGCTCATCTTAAATATGAAATATAAATCTTATTATCAATAATGCATCCCAGTGGTTTCCAAACTGTGGGTTGGGATCCATTGGTGGGTTGCAACCTGTTTTTTGGTGAGTCCTCAAAGGATGATGGAGAGATCAGATAACTAATTGTCTCAAGCCCTGAGGTGATTCAAAAATCAGATACTGTAGCTGCTAATTACCCTGCAGTTCCTGATAACTGCACTGCTCACTGACCTACCTGGGTAAATATAGGGAGATAGGTCTTTTTCAGGTCTTTTTCTGGTTATTATTTACAAATAAATAAAATATTTCTTTCTAAATCTCCTTTTTTTTAAGTTATGGTAAATCTAAATGTGTCTTAATAGAGTGTCATTTTAAGAATGTGGGTCCCAGTGCAAAAGGGTTTGGTGACCACTGAGGTATCAGATACAGTTGACTGTGTAGAATCGGTTTGTGGCACCTTTGCTTTGATTGTGGAGCAACTGGCAAAAACCCACCCAATTCTGTTTGTAGAGATTAGGATCAAAATGTTCTTAATCTCAGAAAGGCAGCACTCACAGCTCATCTTTGAATTTATGGCCGGACTCCTTGCTATGTCCCATAGGCTTCTTTTATAAATTAAAAGAAATTCATTATTTTGCTGTAATGTGTGGAATTGTCAGCTACAGTCCGAGCTTAAAATTCACTCAGAAGTGTTGCAGAAGCCCCACAGCAGCTCACTCAAATGAGTTTATCTACATCAATGAAGTCATGAAACCTATTTAGAAGAAGCGGTCGTAAAACCAAAGAAAGAACCCAATTCTCTGGAATCTTGTTATTTCGGAATCTTTGCCTCTCCAGATTCTATCTGATATCATTTGTCATCAGATGTAACATGACAAAAACAGCTTGCTTGACAGATCCTTAATGCACTTCACTTGCATAACTCCAGCACTATGGCTCGAGACAGATTTTTATTTAAACTGTGTCATGTCTCTGTGCAACAGGGGATTGCGTCTTTTCCTAGCAAATCTGCCATCAAAAATCTGAGGAAATCTTCTCTTTTATTGCAGTGGTTTGAGGTTTTCCAACAGATGAGAAAAAAATGAAACTTACCCTCCAGACACACTAATATATTCATGCTGTTCTTCAGATGCATGAGCGGAAATAAGTTCTATCTTAGTTGAGCTGCTTCGAGTCCCTAAAGCAAATGAAGTCTCATTTTGTGCTTATTTGGTTGCGTTTTGGCTTAGCATGACATGAGTGGGGTAAGAGGGGATGATGTGAGTGAGAAAGGGGGGGGCTATAAGCAAAGCAAGAAATCCCTCACAGTACCTCATCTCAGGGGCATTCAGAGGTCCTAAGCTTTGGCATCTTCTTTTAAAACTCAGGGACTTCAGTTGATTGCATTTTTTCCTCTTCCTCAATAAAGGGTTAGGGGAAAAAATAAAACTTAGGGACTCCATAGAGATGCCACTCTATGATAGACTTATAAAATGTTCTTTTCAATTGATGGTTTTAATGTGCAGAACAATAATCTTGAAATTGTCTCATCTATTAGGCTGAACAAATCCCATTCCAATTTCCTTGAGTACTGGACTTCATTGCTTTCCTATCTTCTTTCATGTGGATATGGCACAGATGGCAAACTATTAAGTCCTGAAGAGCTTTTATCTATCTTCTCTTATATTCTACCCCGAGCTTTCCAGGTCACCACTTTCTGGACTGACTGGCAACATTCTCAGTGGCTGCCCCACAACCATACCCTGCCTGATCTGGGGCCATCAGCAAGATATAAACTGAGCCGTTTCCAGAAGTACTGTGAGCCTTTCTCATTTGGATTGGCTTTTATTTATATTCTATTTGTATTAAACCTTGTGAGGATTCCATCCAATAACTAGTGCAATACGTTGTTTTCTGCAATGTATCACCTTAATATTCCACTATTATTAGGTTGGATGGGATTAAGCACATGTGGGGAATTTTTAACCAGTTCTCCCATGTATATTTTCATTGGGGATTTGATCCAGTTGGTTTTTCAGTGAATATAATGAAGGATCTCAATAGGGTAAATAGAGTAGTTGGGGTTGGAAATCAAAGCAAATAAGTCAAACATTTGACATAAGGACAGCATTTGTAAACAGTCGGTAAAACCATACAGCAGAATTTGTTTTCTCACATCGCTTTCCAAGTATTCTGCAGAAACCCAAATCCCTCCTTTCCTATAACATGGCAACAGGGACTTCTCTTTGACTTGCCATTCATCAAGCAGGCCTTAAAATGAAGCCATGTTCAAAAAACAAGATCAGCCAAGTAAAACATTCACTTCTGTTATTCGTAATTTTTTTTAACTTTATTAGTATAATAGAATTACAGTTTGACATAAAATAACGAGCTTTTGCTAAACTCTGTAAAGCATTACACATGCGTCTGCCAGAAACAACCTCTATTATAGATTTAGGTTTTATTGCCACATCACTGCACTGAGGTGCAATAAACATTCAATGTCATCTTTTTTTTTTTAAATTACCCCAGGAGTAAACAGAAACGGTCCTCTATAAGAGTGTATCATTATTTTCAAGGAAGACTTACTATTATTACATGGTTTAGCAAAGCACTGTAAAAAAGCTACATAGAGAATACCTTGTCTTTGTTAAACTGTGCAATCAGGTTTATACAGTATACTATTCACAGAGACTAACAAACTAAGAAATGATATAATGCAGTCATTGCATAGCAAAAAAGCAGACTAGTTAAGTAATAGTCACATCTAATGTGCAAAATGCAGACCAAAAGGTAGCAAAATGGATAATTAGGAAGGTAAAATGCCCTTAATGAACACACTAGATTAAACGCCAAAAATAACAAGATAAACAAATACCGAAGTTAAAGAGTTGTATTTTATTTTTATTTTTTTCTATACATATATCTACACATAATACCAGAAGATTACACATCCTCTTTAGTAAGCTTCCAATCAGATTAGCTCATCAAGTTTAGACAGGACTAAATGGTAGACAATGAAGCATTGATTTAAAAAAAAAAGTCCTCTTTTCTAAAGAAAAACTCAACTATTTCATTTTGTAGATACTAAGTGAGCAGCAACCTCTTGATTTACTGAGAAAGAGTATATAAAACATTGCCTGCCACATGTATAGCTATCAAACTATCTTATTAGCTATTTCAATGGAAGGTCCATGTAGCTTTGTTTTTTGAATGCAGTCACTACCATGTTTTATGGATTCTGAACCACTGTGTTTTGATGCTTCCAAAAATCCATCAATCTCTCAAACATCTTGAAAATATCCACCTCTTACATTTGAGATATATTTTATTTCTTTTTAAAATAAGATCTCAGCAGAAATGAAATTGGCTAGAATTATTTGGAAGGGAATACTAATACCTTGCAAAATGGACATCTTGTATTTAAAGCCCTTACATATTGTTCCTACAAATATATTGCTACAGTAAAAATGAAATGTAATAAGTTTACTCAATAAAATGTATTTTCCTGTACATTCTTTTGTGTATGTTTTTTTCTGTATTTAATGCTACATATATTACATCACTTATTGTTTAACAGTTAGGTATCAGCAAATATAGCAATAATATACAGATGATTTTTGTCTTAAATATTTTACCATTTTCCTACCAAATATAATTCCATATTTTCATATTCGCACATTTCCTGAGCATACCAGTCATTAGCCTAATAGTATATACTGGATGACAGTTTCAAACTGCAAGCTACTGTACACATCACCACTTTACAAATGGAATTAATTCCAAGCTCTCCTCTTTTGTCTTTTTTTTTTCTTTGACTTTTCTTTCAAACGCCACTGACTTTTTTTTTTAACTGCAGGCTCTAAAATATATTTCCTTTTTAAATATAACAACATATTAAGAGCTTAGTGAGGTGAACCCTACACAACAGTTTAAGAACATAAAAAAGTAAAAAAATGTACAATCTCATGCTGTATATTTACATATAGTCTCAAAATAATAGGTCTTGTCTTTCAGCTAGCCATATGTTTCAATCTAAAGCTTTTAATGTACTGTTTTATAAAATAATACATTCAACATTTCAAGAGCTGGCAAAACACGTTTTCTTCCTACAATGAAATAAAAACTAACAACAAAAAAGGCTTGTAAATCATCCAAGTGTTGTTTTATCTAACAGGTTACAAGGAATTAGAGCACTGCACTTAATGTGCAATAGATTGAATATTCTGAAGTCGAGTGACAATCTGATGCTTAAAAGAAGACTGCAGTGAGAGAGCGTATTAAAGCATTCATTATCATTAATCAAATGTGCTGTTCTGTGATCACCTGTACCATTAGTAAGTAGGCTTTCTTGTATGTAAATAACACTATATACTTTAAAACTGGTGGTTGAGATTTTAGGCAAAAAAAAATCTAGGAAAAATATTGTATTTTTCTGGAATCCACCACTTTGGAAAGATGTATATTCTATAAAAGAATTCAAAAGAAGCAGCACTCCAAAAATGGAAAGTAGAATATTGTATGTGCAACATGAACATATATAAAGACTCTTTTACCTTCTATCATTTTGCATAAAAATATTTCTGTTCTGACATGTACAGCATCTCTTATGGGGACATTCAGCAATAGGCTATCTACAAGTGGTTTTGAATTCTCTACATTTCCCTCTGGCATTCAGAATCCCGGTTCAGAATCAGGTCTCTACATAACATTGTTACAGCCCTAGAATACAGAGTTAATATCTTTTCTATTATATATATATATTTATATTTATATATATATAATATACTTTTACTTTATAAAATAAGGAAATCTCAATTTCTTTAAGACAGAGGCAATGAAGCAAATGGGAATTACTGGGTGTTTACAACCAAAAAGCAATTCCCAGTGCAAAAAGAGACTGAACAAACTAGATGGTTAATTGGGTTAGTGAGGAGGATTTTGGTCTTTCAGCTGGGGTTCTCTATTTAAATACGTTGCCCAATACACTAAATTAAAAATTCCAAAAAGTAATGGAAAGGCTATTCTTGATAGTCGATCAATTTTGCTGACGCTGTTAAAAGTCTTCTTGGGTTCCGGAGGTTTCGTTTCAGGTTTAACATCTTTTGGCTCTATTGTTGCACTCTTAGCAATGGTAGCTAGTCCAGGGTCCCTTGCGATATTAGGGGTGAAGCTGGTTGCTGTCGCTGGTGCTGTGAATGAGTTGTTTTTCATGATGAGCGGATCCTTCACTTTCTTTGGCTAGGGAGAAAACAAATCCATTTCAATCAAGGTCTCTTTTCAGCAGGCAGTCCTTTCAAAAATATTTGAATGGTTTTCAGCTCGGGACCAGAGTACTTAAGGGAAGGAATGCCTTCTCCTGTAGGAAACTACTCAACCCTAAGGTCAACTGCGAAGGCTTTCTTGCATGTCCTGCTACTGGCAGAAGTGCATTTGGTAGTGACACATGAGAGGGCCTTCTCTGCAGTGGCACCTAGATATGGAACTCTTTGTCCCTCGATGTAAGGCTGGTTCTCTTACTTCCACTGTTCTGAAGGCAACTGAAAATATTTCTGTTTTGCTCAGCTTTTGGGGCCTAAGTTTATTGCTGAAAAGTGGTATATAAACATGCCACTTTATATGCGGGTGTAGATTATTCTAACTAGGTAGATTTTAACATATGTGGGGTTCTTTGTTTTGAAGGCATCCTATGCAGCTAGAACCACAACCTTTCCCTTGTTAAAACAGAAGAATTAAAGTACCATCTCTGATGGGAAGAGGAGTGACTTATCTTCCCCTCCTATACAGCAGTTATGATGGCGGAACGTCCAGTCCACCACTGTTAAGTGCCATTCCAGCATCATAAACATTATGCTCCTATCAGGCACTTCAGAGCTGCTGGTCTAGATGGGCCAAGTCCTCGTGCATATGGCAGTGGCACTTGCACAGTAGCATAGCTAACTATGGGGTAGAGGGTGGGGTGCCCCGGGTGCCACCGCTAGGAACCAAAATGGTTAAAATCACTGTTTTTAGGAATAATACCATCATTTTATATACACCATTCGATGTGGAATTTCATGAGGAATTCAATGGAAAAAACCCAGAGCGTAATATTTTCATTCTGTCCAAAGTTATGGCCAAACAACTAAAAACCAAAAATACAACTTCTCATGTAAAAATTGCAGGTTTTTAAAATCTCAGTTTTAAGGAATAATACCATCATGTTGTAAACTATTCAATGAGGGATTTCATGGGGAATTTCATGGAAAAAAATGGAGTGTGCGATCTTTATTCTATATTTATTTTGGGCCATGTTATGACCCTACCAAATGAAAATATCACTGACTTATTGGCTACATTGAACCTCCAGATGCAGGCGCAGTATGTCACTGAGGGCAAAATCCTAACCAGCTTTCCAGCACTGACTTAGCTGCACCAATGAGGCATGTTATGCATTCTGCAGTGGAGTGCACTAGTCACGGAGGCCTCCCCAAGGGAAGGGAATGTGTGTTCCCTTACCTCGGAGCTGCATTGCCCTTCCCCCAGTGCTGAAAGGTTGGTTAGGATTGCACCCTGAGTACTATGTGCAGGGGAGCAAAGCAGGGGAGGGCACTGACAGTCATCTGTTGCTTGTGGGGAAATATTCACTGCATTTATTTTCCATCCATTATTATTTTTCATTTCATGACATGACTATTACTATCTCTCAGCCTCACAGGTTTGTTGTGAAGACAAAAGAAGGGGAGGAAATGACTCAAACTCATCAGTGACTAGCCATTCCCACAGCCAATGAATGGATATAAAGTTCCAGGAGCACATTTCACCGATGATCCTAAATCTGCAATGACATTCTATAAGCTGGAGGACACATGGTTAGATCGCTTGTTGAATTCAATGAGACACAAAATAATGAAGGCACAGAATTCCATCTCAACCAGATATTGGGTTGGACTCTCATTTCTGGTTAGGAAATATTGGCTTATGTACCAGATACTAGATCTGCGGATTACCATTTGGTTGTAGGTATAGTCAGAAATAGCATGGGCAGGAAGGCTGGGGTGTCCTTATTCATGATTTGAGACATCAAGTTTAGGGCAAAGGTAAATAAAAGCCCAAACCTAGCTCACTTTTGAGTGCTGATACAGCCATGCCAAGCTGATTACTTAATTCTGTAGTCACTGAGAGCCCAATCCTCTGCATGTCTACTCAGAAGTCCCATTATATTAAGAAGAGCCCCACTGGTTCAAGCCAAGGGTCCATCTAGTCCAGCTTCCTGTACCTCACAGTGGCCCATCAGATGCATCAGGACAACAAGACAACTGCATCCTGTTGCCACTCCCTTGCACCCATCCATGAGCGTGGATAGAATTGCATCCTGAGTACTTAACCTGTATATGTGAATTCACCCTGAATGACCATACAAAATGGCTGTATTACATTCCAAGTGTCTATGCAGATTTCAATATTACTAACTTATTAGTTAATGAGCTAATGCATTAATGAAATGCTTATTTGATAAAGTCTAATGTGAACTGATAATATATTATAATGCAAGCATTTAAAGTTTAAAATTGAGATTAACTTAATTCAGGACTTCAGCGTTTATTATCTGATCTACTACTCAATTATACTGAAAGGCTTCAATTTCAACAAGTGCAAGTATGGAGGCAGCCCAATTGAATTGAATGGGCTTTTTTTTGAATAAACGTGTACAAGATCAGCCTGAGAGTCCAAACACTTTTCCGGAGTAAGGCTTGTGCATTGTATTGCACTGATGTGCAGTCTAAAAACTGATGTTAAAATTGGAGTTACCTTTTGAGGAACAACACTCTTGCCATCCCAGGCATAACCTCTCTTTGTGAAGTAGTTCACTGTTGCAAATTCAATTAGTGCTGAGAAGACAAATGCATAGCACACAGCTATGAACCAATCCATAGCAGTGGCATAAGCCACCTTGGGAAGGGAATTTCGGGCACTGATACTCAATGTGGTCATTGTTAGCACAGTCGTCACCCCTGTAAAGAAACATTCATTATATCATTGTCACTTCCTTTTCACAGCACAAATGCAATATTGGTAACTCTGTAGGTCACCAGAATTCGAAAATCTAGTTATTATTTTTCCATGTTAATTTTGGTACCTTGAAGAGGGCATTACAGGTACAGCCTTCTCACCTGCGGTTTTCCCATCTGCTGATTTGACTCAGTGCAGAGAGAAATGCCCTTTATTTAACTTAAACACATTCCTCCAGGGTTGTTTTTTTAAAAGCTTATCTTACCATGGCAAAGCAGAGGCAGGCATTCTCACAGATTACTATCCATTAGTAGTCTAATTAGTAAGTAGTAATAAGACCTTCTCCCCTGCCCTGGAGCCCAGGAATTGTCATTAATTACTTCCGTTTTGCATTTTCTTGCTTGCTCCAGGATGAAGTGAAGAGGTCTTATGTCAGAGTGATATGAAACTAAGGTTAGCAGGAGGATAACTGGAAACAAGAAACAACTGAAACTATGGCCAGCCCTACCATTAGGCAGGGTGAGGTAGCCTGCTTGAGATGATAGATCTTGTGGAACCTCTAAAGAGCAGCAAGCCATCAATTATTAAATTTGTCATGATGGGTTTTACCTCAGGGATTTAGATTTTCTGCCTCAGACAAAAAAAAATGTCTTGGGTCAATCTTATTGAAACCCATCTCTCTTGTCATTTGCAGTGAAGTTCCCTTTGCAACTGCTACATCTTGACTGGATGAATTGGCTTAACATTCAAGATGTTTAAAAATGAACTGCATGGTTCATTTTCTTGTTTCAAAATCCCATTCACCAGTCGTGTTTTCAAGCTGTTCTCTGTAGACTTAGAGGCTAGTAGTTACTAATGTTGATCATATAAGAAAGAAGATTCCACTGTGCAATATACTTTGCATTTTGAGGAGCGCAGTTCCACACCTGCCGCTGAACAATTTCCTTCTTAACTAGTCACCAAGCTTTTACTGAGAGTACGAGGCTTGCATCTGTGTTACATTGCTTACCGTCGCGTTAAATCACATATCCACCAGTTACCTTGACAACTGCAGACATTTCATGTATTAAATCTCTGCTGCAGTATATTTCCACTGTGTCAAGTGTAAGCCAAAACACAACAGCTATCAGAAATATCTTGCACGATCCATATTCAGATGCATTATTTATTCCCAGTGGCAAATAATCCAAGCTTTCAATTATCAGTCATCCTATTCTGCAATGTCTCTGACTATGTAACAATTTGCGTAGAACACTGGCTTTAAGGCTGTGGTCCAGCACTCGGTTAGGCTATTTTAATCCCATTGAAGTCAGTGGATTTAAGCATTTCGACCATGCAAACAATTGCGGTCTAACTGACCAAATTCTATATACTTCCTACCAATTGTTATGCATTCACTGTCCTATGAAATATTTGGGGTGTGTGTGTGTGTGTGTGTGTGTGTGTGTGTGTGTGTGTGTGTGTG
>JAJKFI010000005.1:37048935-37060830 GCA_029204185.1 Lerista edwardsae
TGTGTGTGTGTGTGTGTGTGTGTGTGTGTGTGTGTGTGTGTGTGTGTTCCTTTTTCAGGATAGCTACACCTAAAGATGAAATGCATGCAGAAAGAATGAAAGACATGAAGCAAATACTGTACCAAGAACAGTGACTTAGGGCCAAATCCTGAAGCCGGAGGAGGGGGGGTACAAGGTTACCACCACCTCCAGTGTCGCAAACATGCCACAAATAATGCTTGTGGCACCACCGATGGCCCTACCACTGGCACTGAGCCTGCCTGGCCTCAGAACCCAGAAGCGGCCATGTCTCCATCAACCATGGTAAGTGTTACCGTGGGTTTTTGGAGAGGCTTTTGAGGGGCTGGGGGTGGGTTTGGGGAAGGTGGATGGAGGGGAGGAGCAGCCTCAGGAGACGGGTGGAACTGGCGGCAAGACAGGCACATGCTGAACCCCTGGGTCAGTTGTCTAAACATAACACAGCGCTGCTCCAGTGTCCACCAGCAAAATAACCAATGGAGACTTGAGTAGCCCCATTGTGAGGACCAGAATTTCCCCTGGGGGAATAGAAGGAGACAGACTTCCCTTCCCCTGTGACTCGTGCAGCTGCTGTGGCTCCCGCAGGATGCAGCAGTAACCATTTTGGTACCACTGCTCCTCTGTAGGGAGGGCAACTGACGACATTGATCCAGGAGCTGAAATAGAAGCTTGGACGTAAGAGCTGTCGGGGTTCTGGCCTGGGGAATATCTCAAGTCAGAGACTAGCCTGATGTATTATCATGCAATTGATATTCATGAGCATTTGAAATAATCAGCAATCCTATTGGTACAGGCACTTACCAAACACAGTTCTGGCAGGAACAGATTCTCTGTTGAGCCAAAAAGAAACCTGAGACAGAATCACTGTCATGATGCAGGGAAGGTATGTTTGAATGACGAAGTAGCCAATCTTTCTCTTCAAATGGAAGTGAGTAGTCATCACGACATATTCTCCTACAAAAAAAAAATAACAGCCATGAAAAGTCAGCAGGATTTTTGTTCCAAGTACATGGGATCAAATGCTTCAAATGCTTGCATCAGAAATGAGTCAGACACAATTATAAATTTTTAGTGTCATATAATATTGATTCCCATCTCAGAAGTTTTCAAGGAGCACCCATCTTGGGAAAGATGGGTCATGTGGGATTCCATCCCTTTCCCCCATTGTCTGCAGCGTCATCATGCTAAGTGGATTGTAACTGGACTCTATTTCCACCCAAAATTCTCCGAGAGGTGAACTGCCCTTCTCCCACTCCACCAGCACTGCACCTGTGGCATTTGCCACTACCCTCTTAATGGTACTGAGTCTCACAGAGAGCTTTACCCGGGGTTAACATCCCTTTCCCCGAGAAGACCTCCATCCGGGGATGGAGGCTGCATCAGCCATACTGGATCACAGCACGGGACTATCGTTAGGCTGTCCATTTGTTTTCCTGTCCCCTTCCCATCCTCTTTTCCCTATTTATTAGAGTGTAGGCCTGTGGGCAGAGCTTGTGTTGTTTGACCATCTTTGTATAATGACCAAATATATCTGGGCACTTTTTAGACATGTTTGGACATTTTATTTAGAAGTAACTCAGAAACATTTTTTGCTGCCTGCCTAGAACTGCGCATACAAAGATGATTATGATGCACCTGGCATGCACACAATATGAAGGTGACAGGTGGTGTGTTCGTTCGGTAGGCCACAAGCTGCGGAAGCCTGAGATAGATTTATCTTTGAAGGACGCAGGTGGCTGACTTTGTTTTTAAGGTGGCTTGTCCAAATGTCCACCGAGTCCCTTCCTACTCTATGGTTCTATGAATTACAAATTAGCTGCAGTTTTCATCTCTAAAAACAACAACCCAACTGCTCACTGAAAACCATCTGAAGTACCTGATCGCTATTTAATGACTGTGGCCAAATTGTGTTTTCCAGAAATTAAGCGAGCATCTAATTTTTAGTTTCACTATTTGCAACTATTAGTTGGAAATCTAATAACTCGAAAGATCAGATGCTTCAGGGATCTAATAATGTGGCATTGTGTTCAGCGCTGACAAAACTGAAACAACACAGATGTCGGCACCAAAAAAAGAAAAAAAAACGGTCGGTTTGAAATCAAATTGATTCCTCTGCCAGAATTAAAGATGTTATCTGCAATAGTTCTGGGCTTGTAAATAGTAATAGCACAGCCTCATTCTGCTTCTAACTGTAGGCAACAAGTAGTGGTCCTAAGGTGAGGATGTTTCTTTCCAAGAATATAAAAAAAAACAGTTATCTGCACAACAAGCCATAACCTGAACAAAGACAGCAAGAGACAGGAATCCTCATCCAGATGCATGACTGCATATGCATGCACTATGTACAGAGAAAGTTATGGGGATCCCTTTTATAAATCCAGGTTAGGGACTCAACTCTGTACCTAGAAAACTGGTACCTAAAAGTGAAACTTACAAAGGGGAATTTTCCCCTATAAGAAATAAGAAATAAGGGGTTGTAAGTAGGGGTTACCAGGGATTAGCAGCTAAGGTATTATCTATGCAGAGCAAATCCAAATATCCTGGAAGGGTAAGATGTGAAGACACTCCCCCTGTTATTCCAGTTAATGATGACATGCAATGTCAAATCATAACAAATGCCACAGATGATACAGTATTGCAAATACTGTAAGTAAAGTAATGATGTCCTTTTAAGAGCTGGGGTGGGGGGAGAGACAGAAGAATACACAGAGCACACAATAACAGAATGTAGATATCCAGAGGAAAGTAGAGCCTAATTGAGGATATAAGTATTTTTAACCTTCAGGTCCACAACAGGGAGGACTTAAATATGGGGAAATATATAATGGGGAGACTTATGACCCCCTGTAGTGTCATTCATAGATGTCCCTTGTTGGATCAATACAATACATGCAGACTGTATTCTTCACTGCACGCCAAAAGCAATTTTGCGTTTTCAAAGTATTTTCATGCGTCAATGCTGAGAAGCCGGGCTTCGTTTTGGTTATGCTTTGGAAATTGTGCATTATGCCTCTCCCGACAGATTGGCTTGCACGACCTTTTTTGGGACCTGACCCATCTAGCTAGTTTTAGCAAAGTTTATTGCAATTCAGCTACAACATAGGAGAGTTTGTGTTTAAAAAAAAAATCAAGTTTTTGATGACCTAATTCAATATCATTTGTTGCCATCGTACAGAATGAGATATTCCAAAGTGAATTATATTGGAAGAAAGCCATTCGTTGTACACTGGGGGACTCACTAATTCCAACATAGACTCTGCTGCCTCAGGGGTTTCCCTAGCCCTGCCTCTTGCTATCACCAATTCAAAGTGCCCAAAAGGTCAACGTGAAAGATTTCCAGGCACATGCGCTTTCCCTATAGCTCCTGTCCCCTGAATCATCATATGTGTCACAATTTGCATTTTGGTTCACTTTCGGTAAGCTTTGGGGCCGTCTCCCCACATCTTCTGCTTTATGTGTGTTCTCATCAGTGATTTAGATCCAAAGAATCAAACCAACTCCTCTCTAGTCCTTCAAAAGGATCTGATCTCAGCTGTGCATAGCTGCAGACTTATGTTCTCTTTAATATTTCATCTTTGATATTCTTCATTCCTCAATACAAACGTCTTTTATTTCTTGTTTTTACGAGTCCGTGGAAGCATCTTCGGCAGACGTTGGCACTAATCATAAACAACAGTGATTAATGTATTTTAAGCCATTATGTTAATTTTGTTTTGATATCTTTGCAAATTGGAATTCCTTATTTTTTTTTTCTGCTTCAGCTGTTCATTCCTGACAGCACTGACAAAACGCTGGGAATAGTGACTTGAATGTTAACTATGTGCTTTCCATCTACTTTTTTTTTTTTTTGGCATGGAAAGCAAATAGCAAAAGCTGTAAATGATTCTTCATATCCTGTTTTAGATGAAACAGAAAAGGTTGCTTGCCAGTTCCTAGAGATGCCATCAGCCAGGTAGGTTCTCTGTTGTATACAACGTGGCTCTCTCCTTGACGCTTATTTAATTCATGTCTGACATGGGAAAAATATGTGGGTGTGGGAGGAAGAAAGCAAATATATTTGGACTCACAGAGACTCAACTCTGTAATATTGAATGTAACGTGACTATATTCCATAATGGGCTGATTTGGTATTGTTCATTGTACATTCAATCCAGGCCACAGCAAAAGCACTTTTTGATGTCCAGACTCCCATTGTGTTGTGCGTTTAAAGCGCATCCTTTTTTAGAAACAGAAAATACATTAATTTAGCCACCTTGATGACTAGTGTTCCAAAAATTGTGCACATTCCAGGCAGATTGCCGAATGCCCATGCAACATTGCCTCTATTTGCTTTTATATTACAGCAGCATTGATGGTGAGCATTTAAAAAAAAAATCCTGTTGTGTTCTGACATATAAATGGATCATGTTCAACACAATGCAATGGAGGGTGCAATCCTTACCAATTTTCCAGCACTGGGGTAAGGGCAATGCAGCTCTCAGAATGCAACAAACATTCTGTGACTACTACTCCACTGCAGGAAGCAGCACATGCCCCACTGGCACAGCTATGTCAGTGCTAGAAAGTTGGTTAGGATTGCGCTTGGGCCATCAAAAACCAAATTTGGTGGGTGGTGGTGGCAGTGGCCCATTTTTAAGACATGGATGAGCATTTTATCCCCTAGTTCTTTGTAAATGCTGACATAGTTGCACTGCTGTGGCAAAAGCAGAAGCAATAGTACCACTGGTGTACTGTGAAAGCACCAGGGCTGGAAACAGGTTCCAGCTTCAGAGAAAGTGTGCAGGTACGAACTCTATATTATGATCTGTCTTGACTCCTTGGATCAGGCAGTAGAGGCACTAAATAATGAATTAAATAAAATCACCTTTCTTCATAGCTTTCTGCCCTGTAATAGTCTGTGCTGCTGCATGAGTGATGCAGAGGTACAGGAACTTTGGGGAGCTCCTGTAGGCTGCATCTGGATGTACAATTCTGTAGACGTCTAACCCATCTGTTCAGGGTGCACTGTGCAAAAGGGGAACCAAATGGCCCATGCCATCACTGTGTGGTTAGATAGGTTCTCCTCCAGTACCGTCGCCTACAACTTAAGGATGCTGAGGGTATCTCAAAGGCAACCCCAGGCTAAGAAACATCCTCCCTCAGAAACCCAATTGAGCCTCGCTGTACTCCTACACAATTTAATATTTGAGCATGTCTTTATCTCTAAGTGAGGTCTCATGAAGCTTCAAATATGAAAGCTTTATGAAAACATTTGTGAAATGCTCAAAAGTGTTTGCATATTTAGGGTGAGAACAAAGTGATTCAGAAATCTTTGCCCTCACTCTGAATTGACCTCATCTCTCCCCTGATGTTGCCACAAAAGCAAATCCGATTGGTGATGTGATTCCATTATTTCAAGAGGAAGAAGGCTAAGGTCTAAAATACTGTACACATCATTGATAGGGGCAGTTTCATGGGCTTAAATACAGAACTGCCCCAATTACATATAAAGAGTGTGGGGCATCTGATTTCAAGAGCACCAGCTTTAAGAGTGGGTGGGTACCATATTCCTCACCTGTACTGGACTGCACAATATCCGAATCCACAGTTTGTCCCATGAGATCATACTGGTTTAGCCGAGAGCCGTCTTCAGCAACTACAACAGACCTTGCTGGTTCCCGTGTCCATTCATACATTACTTCTGATTTTGTATAAGCATCTAATTGAGAAGAACAGTATGTCATTTCCATTCTTTGCCCATTTCAGTTCAGATCCCATGTCACTTGCTCGCCTCCTACCCTTTCCAACCCAAAAGAGTGCACCGTCTGCTGACGCAAGAATGTTTTTGGAAGAGATTTAGCACTCTTAATCTTCCCCATCATATATGTAATCCTATCTTTACATTGAGAAATTGATGTGCGATCTGGCAGCTATTATGTCTTTTCTCTGAGTGACTTGTTGGAGGGTGCCTAAGGGAAAATAATACAGCTCAGAACTACAGTAGTTGACCAACCTCCCCAGGTATGAGAAGCCGGTCTGTGGGGAAGGGATTTTATGCAATGCATATTTACTGATAGTCTCTTCCATCCCACAAGTTTCATTATCTAGGTTCCTTCCCAAGTACTTCCATAATAACCTAGGCGCAGACAAGAGGGAACTATGCCAGGGAGTATTGTTGGCAGGTATTGTTAGCAGGTAATCCTTGGATTGGATTGTCTGCAGTCTAGATTTGCCTGCAACATCATCATAGGAATCTCAGCTGGAACAAATGCTAACACATCACTACATTCATGGGTTGGATTGAGCAGGCTCTTTCCTATTTATATTTAGCCAGCATCCTACCCCAGATATTTTGGCATGCCAAACACTCATTCCATATTCTCCTTTCCATTTTGGAACAGCTACTGTGGAAGTCCTTCTGTACAAGGCCAGCTGAAATGAACAGGAGTTGCATAAGAGCACCTTTAACTTCAAGGGCGCTTGTACATAAAGACTTTCCAATTGAAAGTCCAACCTTTTTTCATTTTGGGAAAAAACCAAGTGTCTGCTCTCATTTGAATTTTTTTTTTTTAATGTTCATCTGAGATTTCTGAGAACAGCTATGAATGATAGAAAATAATTAACACAACTTCAAAAATGAGCAATGGTTGGATATATAGTCAGTCCTCATTGCCCGCTAGGGTTAGGTTCCTGGAAATTTATTCTCGTGTATAGCAAATTCACAGATAATGAACCATGGATCCTATAGGATCAATGGGATTCAAGGGGTCCATTATCTGCCATTAGAAGAATCCAGCACAGACCCTCAGGAAGTCAACAGAGTGCAGCAGGAGATGCCAAAAGATCTCTGAATGCTGCAGGGACCTTCCAGAGGCTGCAGGGACCTTTAGAATGGCACTTGCGACCAGCACGAACATCTTAAACACAACTAGAAGATGCTTCTGACAGCCATTTTAAAGAGGACAGTGCTGGTTGCAGGCGCCATTTTGAAGGTCCCTGCATATTGGATAATGAGGACAGATAACAAAGAAAGTAGCAATTCTGACCCTCACAGATAAGCAAATTTGCAGATAGCAATTTCTCATGTAAAAAAGACTGTTTTCATTGACACCAGAGCCGAGTCTGCATGTTTTATTGAAGTCACTCTTCCCTGCTAAAACCCTGCTGAAACAGGGCACGTCTCTGTATACTGTTCTCTACATCTCCAAAGTGTAGCCATTTCCCTCATTTGTCTAATACCTGTAACTGATATTGAATGGCATATATTCATGTAGAAAATCTTCATTTGAAGAATAAAACTGTAGAGATTGGAAAGTGTGTGTGTCCACATACAATCCCAGGCTCCTAGACACCCTGTTCTGACTGTTAAGTGGCCTGTGAAAAGAATGATTATCAAAGTCAACTTACAGCTTCCAAATTTCAAAGGGCAAGCATGTGCATCCATGGGGAAGTCTTCTAAATGCATTGGACATTCAGCCCTCACTGTGAGTCTACAAAGAGAGTCACAGGCAATAGAACAGACTTAGTACTGAAACGTGACTTTAGTATTCATTACAATAAAGGTTTGCAGTCTATCACAGTTTGCTTAATGTCATGTATCAGCTGATCATCAGCTTACTCCAAAATACATTTGCATATTTGATTTAATGGCCCCTTCTACTGTTCATGGTTGACCCTTCAGTTATCATTGCCCAAATGTCTTTATCAGTACCAGAAATGTTTTGTGGTTGCCAACTCAGAAGCCATTGATTCATTTCACCTTAATAAAAGCAAGTCTGCAGCTTGCTTGCTCCAGCGCAGGCTTCAGTAGGACTACTATGGAACAAAGGATCAAAGTCTAATAAATCTCAGCAAGGCTAGATAATCTGTCATGGTGGTCAATTTGTGCCACCACTGATTTGTGCTACTCAGCACTACATCTGATCATTACATTTAAGACAGAAAATGGTGAAGATGCACAGAAATCTTCAACAATCAGATGCATATTTGCAGAGGAACTCCTGACCATTTTCTAAATTTGATGCTCGCATTTCAAGGACAGGTGTTCTTCCTCTTTTCAGGCCTTTACTGAGGGAGGCTTTCTAGGTTTTTATTGGGAGGCCAGGAAGAATTAGAAACATCCCCTATGCTCCATCCAATAGGTTGTTTATCAGCACTGGATGCAGTAGCAGGACCACAATAGCACTCCATTTTTACCCTCCATTTAATGAGACAGGTAACCTAAATAAGACGGTTAGCCCTTCTTGCTGTGTATAGGATGCTGCTTTAGTGTCAGGTTCCAAATTACCATTTACACTGCTGCAGTAGCTAAAAATCATCCATAAAACTGAGAGCTCAATCCTAACCTGGAATTAGGCTGGCACAGTTAAGCCAGCCAAGTTTGGCCGGCACAAGGGCCACCATAAAGTACATTTGGACCACTCTCGGAGTCAGGGAGGATGGCGCCCGTCTGTGTGCTGGCCTCTCTGACTCCAAGAGTGGTCCAAACATACTTTATGGTGTCCCTTATGCTGGCCAAGCTTTGCTGACCTAACTTGTGCCAATCTAGGTTAGGATTGGACTCTGAATTGTAATAGCTTAATCCTCAAACCTGAATTGAAATATTCCTATTTCAATATGCCTACCCCAAAGAATTCAGATGAACTAAGTCAGAAGAATTCAGATGAACTAAGTCAAATTATATGGTGGAAAGTGAAAAATACAGTGTAAAAAAGAAACAGAAGAAAAACTGACCTAGAGAACAGACAGAGATATGATCATAGCTCAATCTTTTTGTGTGTATATATATGGCAGAGGAACTACTGTTGTTCTGACATAAGTGCCGCAGTGGCATCATAACTGCTGTGCACTTAGGGGCCAGTGGTACAAACAGCTGGATGCCCTACATATATGGCCATGACTCCTGAATGCCACACTGGAGCAGGTATGGTAGAGGGGGGGGCGTGCAAGGGCAGGAGAGGGGAATTGGGGTGGGGAGCAGGGTGGGCAGGGAGCATTTTGAGGATGGGTAAGGGTGGATCCTGGCTGCATTACCAGGATGCTATCCCCATTTTTTTCAGCCCAACAAGCTCCCCTGCCTCTCCTTGGACTTACATGAGCAAAATAGCTAGTATAGGATTGAGGAGACCCACAGACAACCAGGCAGCCTATAGAGGCAGAGAGAGAGAGAGGCATAGCACAAGATGTTGGGAGATTGGACTGGGCTTAAAATGCATCCATTTGGTGACTTAAACATCATTATACCATCTCAAATGCTAATTTCTTTAGAAAGTGGGATATGGAATTGACTTGTTCATAAAAATCATAATTGTTATCACAAATAAGAATGCATTATGTTGTGAATCTCACCTCATTGTATACAGCAATGTCCCATCTTCCGTAATCCGTAAGAGTTTGTTGGGCATGGTCATGTTGTGCGCTACGGATTTCTTTCCATTGTGGAAAAACGTATCAGGTGTCCATATTTTGCTGGCCATTAAATTATTAAGCCGGAGGACTGTCATCGGTCCTTTGAACTTCAATCTTTCATCCCTCCAGCTTTGCCGGAAAAATACATCTATTGTGTATTCCTAAAAGCAGACAAAGGGGATCTTTGAAAAGAGTCGATTTGGTAGTCAAAACATTGAAGAGTCAAATTAGGCATCAAGAATTCCATGGCGTTTAACTGAATGAGTATTTGACTGTATTTTGCCCCGGCATTTTCCCAAGAGAGACTTCTCTCTCATAGAAAATGAGGACTCCGCAAATTATTTGTAATTATTTGTGGCAAAAAAAAGGATTATACAGGCTAAAGAAATTTGTTCTGGAGCTAAGAAAATACTCCTGTAGGAAGTCACACAGGCCAACATCCACCAAAGAGAATTGCCTAGTCTGGGCAGCACACAACTGGAGAGTGCACACCACACCATTCCAATCTGCATGCACTGAAGTCTATAGATGGCTATGCAGGCATGAGGTCCAAGTATGGGTCCTGATAGGTCCCATAGACATCTCTTTCTGTAGCATGAGCCTTTTCTCCCACACAAACTGAAAAAAAATATCTGCATAGGATGTGGCGGTTTTAAAAGCGAGCATTGGTGAGTCCTTCCTAATGTCTTGCAAAGACAAGAAACCATTAACAGAGCAGATCTTGCCGTTCCCAAAGTCTTCCAGCATTTGGCATGCTCCATAGACTTGAACATTTCCTGAAGGGACTGTACACAAATTAGTTCTGCAAATGCATCTGCAACTCCCAAAAGCGGGACATCATATACACAACAAAATGCACACATATAACACATCTACAGAACAAAACTACTATACGTCAGCCTTAGACCTGGGTTAGGAAATATAAAGTGATGAGATCAACAGCATGAAAACATCATCTTAGACACTTTACCAGATCCTTAAAAACCCTTCCTTTATCTTTAATAAATGCCAAAATGGCATATTGAACTAGCCCTGCTTAACATTAAAGAGAGTTTCGGCTAAAAGAGCTGCAGTATCCCTTTGTGTCTTACCACTTACTACAACACAAATGTTATACTGAAATTCCACAAATGCATTATAGGGTTTTAGGTGTCCTTGAGATTTCATGCAGCAAAGTGGATACTCAAACTTTGAAAGACTTGAAGAGTCAGTCTTGGCCTGAATCATAACAAACATTTGTTGGA
The DNA here is from genome assembly GCA_029204185.1 of Lerista edwardsae. NCBI lineage: Eukaryota > Metazoa > Chordata > Lepidosauria > Squamata > Scincidae > Lerista > Lerista edwardsae. Next base: position 37,059,585 of record JAJKFI010000005.1, read on the forward strand.
AGTGCAGATTCATCTGGAATCAAAAGGAATAAGTAGAAGACAAGTCCTCCAAAGGAGGTGTAGTATGTGTGATAGGAAGTTATGGCATCTGATCAATAACTAAATAGTTAATAATGGCATGAGTAATCCAATGAGAAGTTATGCAAAATGCCCTGTATTTAGCTAACCTTGCTTTCTGACTCTTAAGCATTCCTTATCCACCATAGCTGTCAAACGACCCATGCACCCATAACTTCTCATTGGATTACTCATGCCATTTCCTCTGAGCAGGAAAAGCTTCCCTTCCAGTTGCAACCATTTGCACATACGAGAAGTGTGCTTAAAAATTCCAAATGGCCTCACTGGGATTGGCTCTCAAAGTGATGCTTATGTGCGCTTACATATAGCCAAGATGAAAGGCCAGGAAAACCAGCATAAGTATAGAATGCCAGGTGCAAGGGAGTGGCAACAGGATGCAGGTATCTTGTTGTCTTGCGTACCCCCTGAGGCATGTGGTGGGCCACTGTGAGATACAGGAAGCTGGACTAGATGGGCCTTTGGCCTGATCCAGCAGGGCTCTTCTTATATTTTTAAAGAAAGCAACTTAGATGAAAGGTTTATTCCAGGTTTCCTCAGACTCACTGAAGATTAAGCAGTTAAAAAAACTGGGAGATAAGACATCACTTACCATATCATGGTCTGAAACAGGCCCAAAGCTGGTGACAAAGATGTCAGTCTTCACCGCAGTTACACGCTCTGATGAAGCAGGAAATTAGGACAGTCAGTGTCTATCAGAAATTTCATTCGGTCCAACAACCAGCAGCATTTATCCAAAAAAAAAAAGGGTGCACTGGCTCTTGCATTGGTCTAACCCTAACCTGTTTGACTGTTTAGGCCAAAAACTACAAAGCCATCTGTATACTATCTGTGAACGTGTGCATAAAAATGTTCCTGTTTGAGAATGAGAGTGTATGATTGTTCCTGATTTAAAAGTTATAAGAACCGAGGGTAGGGATAAGGCAAGAGGGGTGGATCCAGCACATGTATAGCGCATTCCAGATTTTATCCCCTCCTTATTAACCCCCCCCACACACACACACACCCCTTTTCTCTCCTTGGGCATAACGCCACAAAAAATAGGTGGTGTGTGTGCAAGGAGATCCACAAGCAGCCCAGGGACCACGTGGAGGTAAGTAAAAATATTTTTCTATTTACCTCCTGGGTGTTGCAGTTTCACATCTCACAGTCCAGAACTGGCTGAAACTGG